>CM031880.1:15612782-16099574 GCA_018697195.1 Certhia americana
TTTTTTTTTTTTTTTTTTCAGTGGGGTAGCTGGTTTTGGGGGTTTTGGTAGTTTTGTTTCTTAAGGAATTAAAACTTTTGTGTTTTTTAGTGATATGTCAGGTTTGGTTGTATTTGATGGGTGGATATAGAAGTGATGTGAGGTTGGAAAGAGTTAAACTAGGCATATTTAACCTCAGAGAAGGCATTCTGCAAAGTACCTGAGACGATAAGCCTTGTAAAATTTGATTGCTCCTATTGTTCTTTCATTACAGAGTCATGACCTAGAAACCAGGCTTAAGATAGCTCTGTTTTTAATTTTATTTTATTAAGAAGACTTGCTGGGTCTCAGTTACAATCATTAAGATGTGAATTTTAAAGCTCATGGTTTTTTCCCAGTTCCAAGTATAGGGAATATTTGAAGTCTAGGTTGTCTGTCTCACTCTTCTATCTCAGTGGTGAGGGACTTCTACAGAAATAGAAGATACAGCATAATGGTCTCAAGGGTTTTAAAAATACATCTTGTGCCTAAATATTTTAATTTTCACCAGTTTAACTAGCAGTGTTTTCTTTAGACTATGCTGGGCCATTTATTAGGTATGTACACCTCTCTATTTGTGGAATCTAATTCTTTTACTTCATTAGATATTCACTAATGCCCAGGATATAGCAGTGCAGAGACTGGAAAGTGTAAAATTCTCATTTTTGAACTTGGATAAATTGCATAAATTTAAAGAGCAGAATGTTATTCTTACCTTGAGGGTCCTAATTGTTTTTGAAATAAGTAGAATGTCAGAGCAGCTCCTCACCACTCTGACACACTGCATTGCTGCAAAGATTTATTCATACTTTCAGGAAAGGAGTGACTCATACAGTAGCGTGGGCAAAGATAACATACAGTAAAACATCAGATTTCTGTGGGGCAGCTGGAATACAGAACAGGCCCTTACAAAGCAGATGTTGGCTATGTCACTGAGGATTTTGAACACTCTTAAGATTGGGGGTTGGTTGGTTGTTTTTTTGGGTTGGTGGATTTTGTTTGTTTGTTTTTAATCCAAATAGATATAGGGATATAGGAAAGATCCAGAGTAGCTGGGGGTTTCTTGAGTGTTTCTTTTTATTATAGGAGAAAAATGAAGTAGTGAGATGCAGCAGAGATAATTTATGGAAGCTTGGGGTGATAATGTCACACCTTTATCCATCATATTTTTGAGCAGAAATGGTATAGAATGTGATACAGACAAGTAGGATGTTTACCTGGATATTCTGCAGAACGGATGCTTATTGAAAATACAGGGCATCAATACAGCCAGACAGTGATGTGTGCTGGTACCAGTGAGCTTTTTGTTTGCCTTCACTTGAAGGCATTCTGAGATATTTTATGTGAAGTAAGAAATGGTATCTTTAACAAATACCCTCGAAAGTTTCAGAGTATTTGTTTAACACCTGCTGGCCATACTGAAAGGCACATTTTCCATCATCACCCAGCAGACAGACTGCTTGTGCACTGCATTACAGGATTGTGGTAGTTAAGGCTGACATAGTCCTTAGTGTGGAGTTTCTCAGGGCGCTCAGCTTGCCTAGCAGGAGATGCTGTTAATGAGCACGGAGCAGCTGCTTGGACTCCTGCAGGGTGGCCAGGGTAGCTCCTGCAGCCTGGGCAAGGGCACAGCAGCAGCATAGGGGCAGCTTGCCAGCCCTTTGCAGCAGGCTCTGCTTGTTCCCATCCAGAGGGAGGGTTATTTGCCCAGCTTTCACACTTCTGGAGGAACGCTGATGTAGGATAATTGTGCCATGATCCTGGTATGGCAAATGATTACGGATTTTTATAGATCCTCTCTGTATGTATGTGCAGATGATTAGGCTTTTTGTATTATAAATCAGCAGGTATGGGTGTGTGGAAGTGCTAATGTTCTGTGGATGGTGCTGGCAATACACAGAGTAGTAAAAATGGCACCACATCCATTGAGTGGATGTAATCTGAGAGGTGGTCATCAGATAATTCAAATGCTCAGAAATTCTGTACTGTTTATGGTTATGATATATATAAATTCTATACTGTATAGAATTTATACTATTATACTATATCTATATTATATAATAAATTCTATACTGTTTATGTTAATGTTTATGAATGTTAAAAAATTTCTTTTTAGATCAGTTTGTCTAGCAATTTCTGCTGGTTTTACCTTTGTGGTAAAATCTGCTCAGCACTTTGCCAATTGATGTACAAATACTGTGCAAAAACATCAACTTGGATCTAGGCAAAAAGCTATAACAATTCATCAGTTTGAATCAGAGGACAATCTTGAACTGTGATGAAGCCATGAAGACCCTTTGTTTCCTCACTGACAGTCAATACAAGTGTTTATATTCCAACACCGTTGAGATAATTTTTTTTTTTTTTTGGCTGCCTTTTGTTAAATCTTAATTTCACAAGTGGCTGTTGACATTTTGGAGTGAATAATAAGAGGCGAACATCCAGCAAACAGTCTAATCAATCTGGAAATACACTGAAGTGGGGCTGTAACAACACTTTCTCATCCTGCACCTTCATCAGGTTAACCCTGTTCTAATGCTCTGCAGAAAGTTGCCAAAATAAGTGGTTGCATTTTGTTAAGACATACAAGAATACCTTTATTATAGATTTAACACTATTTATCTACTATCTGAAAATTTGTTCCTCTTTACTTCTTAAGTAATAAAAATATTGTGCTAAATTTTTTCTTAATTAGCTTTCCAATATGAAGTAGGTCCACAAGATGGCCCTTTTGTCTTGCCAAGTCTTGGGTCATGAGTGAAGAGCCTAGCACTGTGGCTATTGATCTCTTCTGTCCCAAAATCCTATTTTCAGAAACACACACTGATTTGTGAGCTTCATTAGCATTTGTTTCCTCTTCACCGTAATAAGGAGCTGTTTGTATCTTGCTCAAAAATAGACATAGATTAATGCAATGTTGAGTGCAAAATCACCAAGGAAGAAAACTGCTGCACTAGATAAACTTTATAGGTCACGTTCCTCTGGTTTCACAGTCTGGGATGACTCTTTGTGTAATAAGGCATGGAGAGGATTGTGATTATCACAGAATAAACCCTGGAGTATTTTAAAAGTGCAAAGCATAACTGCCAGTGTTTGACTTCCTAGAAATAGAACTGTTTGGTAACATTTGGCATCATCAGAGATGCCTAATTAGTGAGCACATACATGTTTACAGGTATTTATGCATACCCATCTACACAGAAGCTTGCAGACACAAAAAAATGAGTACATTTTTACTGGAAGAAATGCATTAAGAAATGCATTCGAACTGGAAAGATGCAAACTGCTTCTACATGGAAGAAGTAAGAATTTCATCTTCCTTGTAGTGTCAGTAATAAGAATTACTGTTCCATTTCTGATGTAGGTGTACAGGTATCTTAAGTAAAGCATATCAGCACTGATTCTAGAGATTTCTGAACATACCAGAGGCAGGGTATTAGAGTGACAGCCTAACCCAAGTTAGGGAATTTCTCAGCAATGTACATATATCTGTTAAAAATAGGCACCTGAGCTTCATTGGGACTTTCCACATGGCAGCTGATAGAATGATCTGATCCCTTTTTATTCTTGATATATTTTCTGTACTTATTTCAGCATCTCAGCAGGGTAGATGTAACTGCTTATAGCACAGGTTGATTCTTCTGTGTACAGCAGGTGCTGAACGGAACCAGCAGCTTTGTTTTTCAATTCCTATGGTTTCATCAGGCTGAGACACACCCATCTTTTGGACTCTTCCCTATTGCTTCTTCAGTCTAATGGGAATTCCAGTAAGAGTAGGATGGTTGGGCGTGTTTCGTCTCCCTATTCTTCACATCTGTCCCTTAATAGAGTGAGTTCAGTATGAATTTGCAGGACTGCTTTTGTCAGATGGAGGGGAAACCAGGTGTGTCTTCAGCCCTGTGGATCCTTAAAATACAGTACTGAGGTACTGGGGCTCTTTTTAGTGTTGTGTAGGAAATGCTTTTCTTGCAGGAAAAAACTACAAGAATGTGGAATGCAATTGGCTACTCATAATAATTAATTAATTCAATGGTTATCCTATACAACCTTTTTTAATAAGGTGTTTCATCCCAGACCCAATTTTTCAGTGCCTAGAGGTTTTTCTCCCTCCTCTTTGAATTAATTATTCCAAAAAATGTTTCTTAATATCAGGGACAAAAACATTTGTGACATGTCCCTCTGTGAACGCAAAACTTTCTAAGCCACAAAACTTCATTCTGACCTTGACCATTTACAGACTTCAGGAAGGCTTATGATTGTAGCTGTAATTTAAGTGTAAGTCTTCATATAACGTCTCCAAGGAAAAGCACAGATTGCTGCAGATCTTTACACTGAGATTCATTGGCAAGAATCTGAATTCAGGAGAGGCATAATGAGGGGAAATGGCCCAAGACATAAATCTTTAAACAGAAGTAGGGTGTGTACATTGCCCTGAGCAACATTTTGGGCTCCCAATTCTCATGGGTTAACCAAGTGCCACATGTTGGAACCTCCCCACTTCTTACAGCTCATGTGCCTGTGCAAATTGAGTAGACACTGTTATTTAGGGTGTAATAGTGACTTCTTTCATAAGCCTCCCTGTTATTGTGATTAGTCACAGCAGTGTGCACTGTATTCTGGAGCATGTTAGTCATGCTGTAGATGTGTCATAAGTTGTTATTAAGACAAATGGCTGTTCATGGAAGAAGGGTCGTACCTGTGGAGAAGAGATTCTACAAGACAACTGGTGCATCACCTCAGTCAATGATTCCCAGGTTTACACATGTACCAAGGCTAGGAGGGCGGGAGATGTTGGATTTCTGACACTGTTTTGTGTTGAGAGATAGGCAAAGTGTATGAAGAGGAAAGAACACAACATATTTCTTCCTGAAATTATGCTGCTGGCTCTCTAAGCCAGGAACCCTCAGGAGTTTTGTTAAAAAAACCAAAAAACTGTCATCCAGCAGTATTCCACTCAGTCATCATGTTTCTGCATGAATCACCAGGTATTTATTTTTCTTAGCATTGCAAAACCCATATTGGTCTATCTACCAGTTGCAGAACACTCAGAATGGCCTTAAAATTATGAAGTGCTGCTTTAGGCCATCCAGTAAGAATATTGAAGGCCTGAAGGTATAATTTCTCAATATCTTTTTTCTTCAGCTGTTGATATCATACTTACTGCTCACTTAGCAGTATAA
This sequence comes from Certhia americana, assembly GCA_018697195.1. NCBI lineage: Eukaryota > Metazoa > Chordata > Aves > Passeriformes > Certhiidae > Certhia > Certhia americana. The sequence continues at coordinate 15,617,981 of CM031880.1, forward strand.
GACAGTATAGCAGTATAAGACAGTATAGCAATTATCTTCTGCAGTGCAATTATTTAGGTACTACTAGTGGTTTTCTGGACAGTTTAAAACAAATGTAAACACAAAAGAAAATGCAAATGAATCAGCAAGGCAGCTTAGATTTAGTGTCAGCAAAAGCAACTTGATTCACATTGCTAGGTTAAAAATATATTGAATCTGTTTTCTACCAAACACAGAATTAATCTATAGAACTCATTGCCACAAAATAGTAAGCTCTTAATGGAATTCATCGACCAGATATTTATATGGCTATTGAATGTCACAGGCATGATGGGCACTGTGCAAGCATAGTTCTGACTATTGCAAATCCTCTCAGAGCCTGCAAATTAGAAAACTTACTTTCTGGGGAGGGTTTCTGTTTCATAATCATCCATTATAGGATCTCCTGAATCTTCAGCTGCCTCTGGTTGCTCTGGGAGATGCACTGTTCTGTCTGACACATCACAGGCATTGAGAAGTTAAGATCAGTCTTATTAATGATTTAATGACAACCAGGCTATTCATCAGGGCTCAGTCAGTTGCTTGTCCTGGAAGACCCTGAAGTCTGACCAGGCCCCTAAGACACCTGTCCTGCTGGCTGAGCTAGTGTCTGGGAGCTGAGAGGTGGTGGGCAGTGGACCTTAGTGCCACACTTAGAGATGCTTTTATTTTATTACAATATGTAGGACTCTTTCCCCATCCTGCTCTCTCCATGAGGTACTGCCATTCCTCCCCAGAGCTGCTGACTGTTGTGGCTAACATTGGACAATTTGATGGTGGTGCAGAAGTTTCCACCCCACTAGGTTCTGGCAGCAGAGAGACAGGGAGAAACCCTGACAGACCCTGGATGGAGCAAAGCTGGAGTTTCCCTGGACACAAAGCTGAGCCTCCTGAGCACTACTGCACCTGCAGAGAAGCTCCTCAACCTTTGGTTTCTCCATCAAAACCAGGAATTTTGGCATCTTGTCAATTCAGCCTGGCTTACATGATGCCCTGTGGCCTGTTTGGCTGAGTTACTTTGGAAAAGGCAACATAATTTAAGACTTTAAAGTGCACTTTTTTAAGCTAATGGAGTTCTATTGGAAGAAATCTGAAATGGAAATGAACTTAAAAGCAATATGAAATACCAGTCCTTGCAAGGTGAACCAAAGTTTGCACAAGGATCAATGCATATATATAAAAATAAACAGATGATCTTCAGCTTGTGTCATGTAGCTTCTGAAGATTTAGAATTAAAGGGAAATTTAGCAAATAGTTGAATATTCATCTTTAATAAGTAATGCTCTTCAATAATGTACATTGTTGTACTAATGCATAATAAGGAGTATTAAATGATGAGAATGGCTTTACTGTCATTTAAAATTCATTCTGCTGTGGTCAGAGCAACACTCAGTAAGAAGCAAGAGACAAAGTTCCATCTTAAACTGACAGTGTTGTATTCCCAGTGAGACTGCCATGACATTCCCGTGACAGTGATTGTGCTAAGCCACCGATGTGAAGAACACCTTAAAGGACCTTGTCCTTCAGTCCAAGTTAAATGGTTAAACCCAGAAAAACAGAACTTCTCGCCTTCAAATACCTATTGCTGTGCTGGCCTTTAACAGCAGAGGGGTATTATGGTGTAGAATTGCAATTCAGGATATTTGGGGGATTCTCACCCAGATTTTTCTGTCACAGAAGCTTTATTCTCTTGTTATCACAGTAGTTTCTGCAAAGTTACTGTTACATTATGAAGCTGTTGGAAATGAGATGGATAATATTGAAAAAATGTCCTTACAGGCTTGCATAAGTACACAGTAAGGGCCCTTGGGGAGGGGGGAAGGCTATTTGTATGTTCTAAATTTACAGTATTCCCCCCAAGGTCTCAGCTGTTGGAGTAAGTTAACTGCATTTCTGGTTTCTTTATACCTACCTTGTTCTGTAGTGGATCCTCTCATTCCAATATGCAGGATTGTTGTTTCTGTACTCTTAATGCTCAGATGGAGGTGGTGATATTGCCATCAGATGGATTGCTGATGTAGAAAGTGAGGCAGTGAAGTGAAATACCCATGGTGATGTGTAAACGGGTCAACACGTTTTTCAGGCACCTTTGCCAGGAATCGTAAAGTGTGTGGAGCATCCATTTAAATTTTTATATTTGGCTGCATCTCATTCAATTAGTCTATCAAATTCCTCATTAAAGTTCTCGAGCATTTAGAACTACATAATTAAAATACCATTACACTTGGTGGAGGGGAAAAAAATCTTTAAAGTGCGCTGTATCATTAGAAAAAAAAAATCCCATCAAGGAGTGATTTTGCATTAGTATTCATTACTATTAAACATGTTGGAAGTGGAAAGGATAAAAAGGCATCGTTCTATAATGCCAGCTCCAGGAATGACCTAAGGCTTCAAGTTTATATTGATTCCTTTAGTTTCTGTTTTTTATGTGATCACTGTGTACATACAGGAAGAATTGACTGAGGAGAGACATTTCAGCCAAGCTCCAGCTATTCAATATCTACACATACTTCCCTGAATCACCAATTTCAGTACTGATTCTTTTTAAGAACACACTTCTAATGAAGTGATTACAAGAATGATAATGAATCACAGTTTCATGAATAGTACCTTTTATTTCCTCTCAGTGACTGGAGACTATGGTATGTAATCAATCAATTAATTGATCAATCAAAAAGCAGATCCCCAAACCAAACAAACAGAAATGCAGCAACCTCTCCATGCAATGGGGAAACTGTCCCAGATCAAGATATGGTGCCTAACTGGAGATTTAAATATTGCCACTTGAGATTTTTTTCCTCAATAATTCTTTTCACCAGAAATTTACTTTTTTTGGCACAGCAGGCAACTAATGGCCTGTCTTGTTTTTGCATTTTAATGCAAAGGGCAGGAACACCAAGCCCGTGGCACTCATGGGACTGACAGATGATCACAGACTTTGGGCAGGGTGCAGAGGTGTGTATCCCACCTGGCACACCTTGAGCATTTGACACAGACTCAGCACAGGCAATATGCCACCTTCATTTATAAAACACAGGACACGGCACACTTGAAAAATACTGATTTTCATATTTTCATGGAGAATAACCTCTGGCAAAATTCAATTTGTTCTTCTCTTCACTTTTTACTGCCTTTTAAAAATAATTGTATCTCTAGGATTTTCAGTAATTGGTTCTATTGCACTTAGACTTAATTATATATTTTTGATTAATGTATTCTATTATGAATTAATTTGCTTAGAATATCTGATAGTAATTTGATTTCCAGGTTATTGTCCTTCTCAGCAACCTGAGGAATTGGCTTCCAGATAGTGATGTGAATGGGTTTTGGTGACAAGCATTATGATCCAAGATAAATCACTGTATTGTAGTTGGGAAGCGTTTTGTTGTCAAACATGTCAAATGTTGCCTCTTAATTGATTTCCCTTTTCATTTTAATTAAATTTGATATTCACAAAAACCACTGGAAAGAGCAGAGTTTAGAAGTAAAGCTTTTCAAAAGCATGGAAATTTGGCTCAGTAATGCCAAAGACACCTGGGATTCCTCTTGCAATGACATGGAGTTCTGTATTTGCACAGGCACTTTTTTATGGTTTTATTTTAGATGGAGCCTTTATAATATAAAAGTCGCTGATTTGTAAGTTTATTTTAATTTTGCATCATTTGAAGCAATTAAGTGGCTTTAACTTTCAGGCAAATGGAGAAAAGTGTATTGTCAAAAAGAAGACATGAAAAAAAATTAAAAATTTCCGCATTTGTAAATCACAGTAGATGTTTCTTTTCAGTAGCTCTGTAATTCCGTGCCTTTATTTTCTAGGGTGAAAGAATTAGATGAGATATTTATTCCTAGAGATCAAATGAGCAATCTTACCATTTTGTGAGAAACCTGTCTTTGAATTTAAATCTCTCAATACCCAAGTCAAGTGGAAAAGTACTTATATTTGCCTAAAATGAATCAGAAAGGGAAGGGGATTAAACAACTGACTCTAATTTACCTTAGAATGTATGGGTACCTAAGTGCTGGTGCATTGTGAGGATTAGGCTGTCCTTGACTTCCTAAACATGAATTTTCAAAACATGCCAGGAAGGCTCAAGTAATTGAGAAGGTAATTCAAATAGCACTGTTTTCAGGAGGAAAGCAGTTTAATTTTAATGACCTTTCCAGAAGTCTGAACTGCTCCCTTGTTTACATGTTTTTTGCCTCTTTACCTCAAGAGTGCAGTCAGTGGTAGTTAAAACCTTGCTGCAAATACTGTCTTTGTGTTTTCCTTGCTGAGGTTATTTTATGAGAAAACCTTTTTCCAGGAATTTTCCTGTCTGTTTTTTTTTCTGGCATTGGCAACTTGGATTCTGTTAAAATACATGGCCTGTGCCAGCTGATCTCATGACTAAAATTCACTGAGTTTTGTGAGGTGCTGATTGCAGCTCCTCAGTTTCGGGTTCCACCAGTTGCAGCCATGGCAGGTGATGAATCAGTTTCCTTCTCTCCAGAATGCTGTAATGATATCCGTGTGGTCTTTTGCTGATGATTACTGGTTTGTTTGAGGTTTTTCGTTTCACCTAATTTCCCCATCTGTATAAGATTTTCATTTTAGCAAAATACCTTCTTTGGAAATTTGGCTGATTTCTATGAGTGACATCAAAATTAGCTCACCCTGAGCTAAAGTGTGAGTTTCTAGGTAGGTAATTCTAGTGTTAGAGTTTCTAGGTAGAGATTTAAAAGCCAAAACAACTACCCCACTCTTCAGAAGAGTATGAAATCTCATCTGTGTTTTCTAACTATGAAAACTTACTTCTGAATGACCTAAGGTGTAATGTATACTGCAGATATAATTAATACAATTTTACTACTCCCAGGCATGGTTATTTGATATTTAAGTTAATGTGGTGCTGTGGTGTGGTTAAATAATACACAAGGTACAAATAATGAAGACCAGTCAAAGAAGATAATTGAAACTGCTGGGGGTTATATTAGCCTTTGCATCAACTTTCTTTTAAAACCCTCCTTCATGTAAACCTAATGAACTGAAACAATCCAAGTCTGCATCACCAACTAATCAAACTCACTATATTTTTTTAATGGTGAGAAATCACACATGCAGTTGTGGTTAATAGAAGCTGTGCTAGCTCACCACTCATTAAAAACATGTTTTATGTGGATTTTTTAAGGAAGAGGCAGGATCTGGCAGTCATAGGCCAAAACGCCTCTGAGAATAGAGCTGGCTAATATTATTTTTCAGTCAGAAAAGAACCTTCCAATGCTGTAAACTTTAATTAACAATTTATTAAAAACTCTGATGAAAACTCTTCTGGGACTGCATCAAATAAATACCAATAATGACCTTAATATGAAAAGTTTGACAGTATATGGCTTCTCCTAATAACAAATTAACTTCTTGTATAGGTTTGATCAACCACAAAAATTACCAAAACTGTTTTTTTTTTATATACACATAGATGTTTGTGTAATCATATAAATATATAAACAGATACGTCAGCATGTGCATGCATAAACATTTGTGCTTATGCAGACATTTAATGTGTGTATAAATGTGTGGATGTATGTCCATATACTCTGAATTTGTGGACAATAAATAGAAACTTTTTATGCTACCAAGGCTCTCACTGCTCTCTTTAAATGATGATTGTTTTTCTTGGTATCCTGAATACGTATCCCAGCTATCTTCAAGAGTAAAATATTAATTTAGTATGTACAACCAGCAGCATTAAATGGATCAGTAAATACAAGGCACCGGTTTTATTTTGTCCTTTTTTTCTTTGTATTTTATAATTGAATAGACTCTATAGATAATTAGACTCCTTTATGAATTTTATTAGGTTTTAAAATTGATTGATGGTTTTAGTGTAAGGCATCCAGAAATCTGAAACTCTTGGACTTTATTTTTTTTCTATCTGCAAATGCATCTAATTCTAAATTGGTGCCTGCATGTACTGCAGTGGAAGCACTTTAATTCTTATCACTTCTCCACCAGCTCCTGGCAGGCAGCTGTTGAGCAGTGTGGGAGGGAGGCAGAGCTGTGTGTGCTGTGTCTCACCAGCCCAAAAAGGGTCCCCAGCCTGTCCCTGTGTGCTGGGGCTGCCTTGCTGCTCCCCAGAGGGTGACAGCAGCTGCCACAAATTGCACCCACCTTTGGGTTCTTTTACTTAATTCAAAGAAACATGGTGAAGAGGAGTATTTTGGTATTTCCATGTGTGTTTTCATGCTCTCAAAACCAAATACACAGTTCGTACTTCCATGTATTTTTGGTGTCAGCCAGCTGTTCTGTAGGAAATAGGGGGGTTTGCTTATAAATAGGGAAGAGTTACAGAAAGGACTTGCTCTAGCAGGAATGCAGGGGAGAGTTTGGATCTCAGAGGGGAGATGTAGGTTAAAACAAGGTGTAAGTACTTAGAAAAAAGTGAACAACTGTGCTCTGCTTGCCTCAACACACTGATAGGAGAGGCTACCAAGGTCTCTCAATAGGATCCTTAAAATAAAGCTCAGTATAAATACAAGTGAATTAGAGCCAGTGAGTTGTCTGACCTTTCTTTAAAGCTAAGAATACTGGGTATTGCAAAGGTGAAAGCAGCAGGATAATAGATCCCTCTGGGGCTCAGGATATGCAGGTTTGCCATACAGACCATGTGTTTGGGCTGGCAAGGTGATGCCCTTGAGGGTCAGGGCTGATGCAGAGCCATCCCACACATGGGGAAGGGTGTGTGATGACACCCTGGTGGTGTCACCCCTCATAGTACACCTGTACCTGCACCTGCAGTGTGTGCACCCCTATCACACTGGATACAGAAGCAGAATTTATCTGGTGTTCTCTTCTACTTCTGGGTTTGTCATGGATGAGAAGGGAGAGTCTCATACAGTCAGCTGGGACTTGCCTTTCTTCAGCACAGCAGCACAGCACTGCTGACTTCTCTCTGCTCCTTCTTTGGGCTTGGAGGTCAGGAGTGCCACGATTCTGCTGCTAGCCCTGTGACCAGGGCTAGAGCTGACCTTGCCAGCGTGTTGATCACATTGCTCTATGTACCTGGAAAATACCATGATTTTTGAAGCAAGTGTAAGAGGGGTGAAACTGGTTCCTCCATCTCCTTCAGCTTCACCTTGAACATTCTTCAGTCTCCTTCTTGCCAGGGAGCACCAAATGGATTCAGCATGGATGGGTGGAAGAACCAGGCGCTGCCAAGGTCCAGCAACAGCCTCAGACACGTGGGGACCCTGAACAGGCTCCTGAGCAGGATGGGGTGGGGGGCTCAGGGGACCTTGTTCATGGTCATTGAGGCATGTCAGTGCCCTCAGGGCTGTGATGGCTCATTTGATAGAATTTTAGGATTTTGAGATGCTTGTGCTAGATATTAAGATCATCTTAAAATCTGAATTTAAAGGCTAGGGTTATTATTTGTGATTAAAATCCACCAAAATATAAAAAAAACCCCAAATAATGCCCAAACAAACAAAACCCCCCACTCTGTTCAGCAAATGTGCGCAGTGAATTTCAGTCCTCCAGTGCTAAAACCACATTATTGCAAATGTCCCGTTCATCTGGCAGATGTCACAGCCTTTGGGATTTGTGGGAATCTTCAGCTGGGAATCTTCCTTAGCTTCTGCAGGATTTAGAGCCACGTTTTTTCTAAGAAAGGAAAAGATGTTTCAGCCCACAAAATTTAAGCCCTATATATTAAACTATTACTTATGAATTTCTGCAAGGATCTTATCCAGACTAGGAGCTACTTACAGTGTCTTTGAATCATAAAAATGTACAAGTGCGAAATGGGAATGAAATGAAGGGACAGGTACATGTGTGCACAGATTTCATCATCAAATATATCTTTAGGGGCAGATTCCTCATCCAAGATGAGAAGCCCACCCTGCAGCTACCACAGTCATGGAAATGAATAGTTGAAATTAGCAGCTAGCCCTGGGCACATTATATTGTTCTGGATATGGCAATTTTCTAGGAATTTTTGCACCACTGAGAAATCCTGTTGGTTTGTGGATCAGCGCCTCAGCTTGGATGCCACTTTGCTCACAATTTAAAATAAGTTTAACAGAGCAGTTGGTTTGATCCAGGATCTTATATACTGCATAATATAAATTTATAATTTTGTTTATAAAATAAGTTGGATTTTATGGCATGTCAGTAACTATTACAATGATAGCACTTTTCACCACAAATTTTTGTTTAGAAAAAGATTTTTGCTAGATTTTGGATAATGCAGGCATTCAGGCTCTATAGAGCTGGTGTAAAGCTTTACAAGCTTTTCCATAATTAGCTCAGTAATAACTGAGTATCTAAAAATTGAAAATACAAAATGTTTTAATGTATACTCGCATGGGATACTGTTCATATTGGTGTGGTCATTAAGAAGCCGTTTCTAGCAGTATCTAAAATTGGAGAACATTTGTTACCATTTATGAAGCCTCAGCAGCACTAAGTGCTTCCTGTGGAGTCCCAGCTCTTCCTGCAGAGTCCCTGTTCTGCTCCCTCACAGCTGCTCCTCCCTTGTAGTTTGTCTGTAATAGAACTAAAGAAAACCCCCACGTTCATCTCTAAATTTTACAGCCAAAGTGTGTAATTGGCTGCATGGCTGTGGTTTGGGAACGGTGCCTTAGGGATTTCCAGCAGGCGTGTCCCTGGCAATTCCATTTTCTCATGTTTACTGCAGAGTTCTCAGCCTGGCTGCTTGTTTGTGGTGTTGTCTCTGTCCTGTGCTTCAGAGCTACCCTTCGCTGTCTCCCTGCATTCCCAATGGGAGTGCTAGAAGGCTTGTTGTGATGTCTTCAAAACTTTGGACAGATGTGTTTGCAAAAAGCCATGAATTTCTGTGCCTTCAGTGTTAGCAGTGCAAACTAACCTCCACCAAGTGTTTAGTGTCCCCCTGCAAAATTACCTGTGTATAGCACTTTTCATTGGGACCATAATATTCCATTGGAGTATTTTGTACTTATACTGCTTTCACCTTGTTTTATATTTTTTAATAAACTGCACTAGTATTACATTCAGACATTTTCTGCTTAAACATTCATAGGACAGAAAATGATTTGTAGAACTATAAAGTACCTGTAATTTGGCTGGTGAGCAGCCCCAAAGAAGGTAAGTACTTCAGAAATTAGTCCAGAGAGTAGATGTAGAAAAACAGACACTCATTAGAAGATGCACTTAAAATTCCACTTTTATTATATTTCTATAACCTGGATATTTTTTTGTTTACCCCATCCCTAGAAAATATGCAATTCTGTAGGTACTTTTTCTTACTGTGATGCTGTTACTTAAAAACATTCTTTCTGCATGTCCTCTAAGAAACTGCGACAGAGATCTGGTAACATTTATTGAGGCTTTCAGGGTAATTGAGCTTTGATGGAGCATAGACACAGAAATAAGCTGGACAACTGCCAGGAGCCATATCTTAAGTGCAAAGAGGTATTTGCAGTTGGCGGGAGTAATACACAAAGAACACACATAAGCATAGGAAAAGCTGACAGGACAAATCCTGACTATAGGTGAGCAGCATTATCTTCACACGGGGTTCAAACTGGGATTTTTTTATAAAGCAGTTCTAAATGACTTTTAAAGAAATTAAAGAATGAAACATTGAATAGCTTTTTTATTTTTCCAGAGTCTGTGCTTATTATAGAGTTCTCCAGCTACAAATGTAGTGCTACTCCTGTTTTCTTACTTTACTGAGGCCTCTGTTATCTGATATTTATTTTTTTACTACTTCCCTGTGACCTTCTATTAAAAGTGGACTGATTTGTTATGGTAGAAGTCTGAAATTGAAGGGAAGAAAGTGCTCTCTCCATTTACCTACCTCTGAGGTGTGTAACAATGAAGTTGGAAGCCCAAGTAATTTCCGTGGAACCTGCTAGCTACGTTTTTCAGAGTTGGCCATAAATTGCTGCTGCATTCTTGCAGAATTGAGGTAAGAAGGCACAAACAGATGTCTGGACACCATCCTGTGCCTCATGCTCTGGGATGACCCCGCTTGAGCAGGGAGGCTGGACCAGGTGATCCAGTCTGGATCCTTCCAACCTCATCCATTCTGTGATCATGTAGATGTGGCTCCAGACAGTTTGAAACAACTGGAAATTGGTTTCAGGTTCTAGTGAGGCTGCCCCAGCTATGGCTTGACCTTGCCCTGGTTGGCTGGTGCTACCTGACCTTCCTGGGTGTACAAAGGCTTGAGGGCATTGCAGTCATCTCACTGGGCCCTCTGGAAAGGTTCAAAGGCACTTCAAAATGGCTCAAGTAGATGGGAAATAAGGCTGAAGAGAATTCTTATCCTTATGTGTGTCAGGAGAGGTTTAGGTTAGATGTTAGGAAAAGGTTCTTCACGCAGAGGGTGGCTGGGCACTGGAACTTCTCCTCAGGGAAGTGGTTGCAAGAAGCAGTGCAAGAAGCATTTGGAAAACACTCTCAGGCACTTGGTGTGATTCTTGGGGCTGTCTTGTGCAGGGCCAGGAGCTGGAATTTGATCATCCTTATGGGTATCTTCCAGCTCAGGAAATTTTAGGAGTTTGTCCTGTGGCTTTTGTAGGACCAGGGTCCCATACAAATGCTACAGTGGTTTCCATTTGTAGATTTTTCTTGATGGACAACTTGTGACTGGTTAGGGCCCCTTTAGGCCACTTAGGTGGTGTAAAAGGAATGGATCTTGGAAGGAGCTACTTCTTCTAAATAATAATAAATATTAAACAGAAATACTAAAAATTACAAGTTTTAGTAATACTGATTGTTCTCACTAGGCACATTCTCCCCTTTTCTGGCACACACCCCCAAATCCAGCTCTTATGATACTTGGTTTGTAATAGCTGATGGATAATCTTCAGTTTTGCTAATGCATTTTGCCATCTAAATCTGGGTCAGAGGGAATGTGCAGGAATATATGACTAGCATTACCCGAATTAGTAGAGCTGGTCATCACAAAACCACTTGGTAAATACTTTTCCTTTTTCCTTCATGTCTCTTTACCCCTCTAAAGAAACAGGGCATTTGTTATAAAAACCACAGCAATTCTGGTAATTGCCAGTGTAATTAAACATTTTTCAAGTTTCATTCTGACATGTGAGAATTCCAAGAACAGTTATTGCTCTTGATTAAGAATGAACTCCGGAATACAAAAAGAAGGTTTATTCTGTGTTTTTGTCTGTGTGTTTCTAAACAAGCCTGTCACATATTTTCCCCTGTTGCTTTGCTTACGTAAGATGAGCTCTTTGTAAACATCTGCAAGCATCCTACTTCACAGTCCCCTTCTAGATCTCCTGTGCAAGAGGCTGCAAAAATCTCGACAAGGAGGGAGTGGGTGATTTAGTATCAGGATTGCTTCGCTGCCAGAAAGAGTGTTCTCAGAGGCTTGGTGCTCCCTTTGTTTTTTCTGTCTCCGTATGTTTGTTGAATGACCTCTCTTGAGGAAAGAAGCCCTTGTTGTTGCTGTTACTGGTTTATTCAGCACCTGGGACAGACACATTCTGATCCCATGTCTGTAGCTCCACATATTATTCAAGTACAAATAAGTAAGTTCATACAGGGTGCATTCAAGAAGGAAGGATGCAGCTCTCATAAAGCATTCCCAATGTCTCTTAGATAAATTTGGAGATGTTTTCTGTGCAGTTGTTGTCAGATGTGGAAGGAAATAAGTGCTTAAATGAACAAATCTAATGAAATTCAATTATTTAAATAGCTTGCTTTTTCTTCACATTTTTTGTCTTGATATAATTTTGAAAGTCTGATGGGAATGTTTTAGTTATTCAGGTTTGAGGTACACAGAGTTCATCAAAGCAAATCCAAATGGAATATGCTTTATAATGTGTTTGCTGTGTAATAACACAGAGGTTTTGTGTCTTCTCTGTATGTATTGATACAAAAAAAAGGGGAGATTTGTTGGTGCCTCAGAAGCTGCCACACACCTAGCAAGAAAAGAGATAAAGTTGCAGGTCTGTCTGCTAAGCACACCTGGCTTCCACACTAATTCCCTTTAATGGTGGAGACTTGTTTGCATGAGATGTTATTGCTCAGTATATTATGCAGGCAATTTCATGCTGCAGACAAAAGGTTTACTTTGAGACAGCCTCTCAGTTTAGAGATATGCAGCATTTTTCTATGCAACTTGCATAAAAATCAGGCAGATTTCAAATCAATGTGTGCATTCTGTAAATTCCCTCCCTCCGCATGAATTTCACATCTTCCAGAGTCAGATGAGAAAAGCCCCCACCATGTGACAATAGAAAAATATAAGTGATGGTGCAATCTGCTTGTGAGTGAGGCATGTGCTGTGGCATGCTAGGTTGAGTATGCAGATCAGTTTATTTTGCAATAGTTCATAAACCTTCATTTGGCATTAATGTACAGTATCTTACAGTATAATGATGGTATGGCTGTGGAGGAAATGGGGACAGCATTTGCATGGTAACAATAAAGAAGGGATAAACACCATTTCACTGAGAGGCAAAATTAGGAACAGAAACAGCAAGTGTCAATTAAATGTTTAGAATCGTTACTTCCGAGCCATTTAGAATTTCTCCTCACGGGCAGGCAGGACCAGCCCGCTTTCGTGCAGCAGGGAGACACAGGCTGCTCTGGTGGAGCTTGTTATGTTTCCTCCTGCCTCCCGAGGGGTGCCTTCCAGGCATTTTATACAACTTGGTTGGGATTCTGAGGTATGAACTACTGCTAGCTACGTGAGAAAATCACAAAATATCCTGTGGTAGCCAGAGGCAGAGGCGAGGATGAAAAGGTGTCTGAAAGAACGCCCAGCGCTGTCATTCGTGATACAGAGCATAAGAGCTGCAGCTTTGTGGTCCCATGTCTTCTGCTGGGCTGGCTGAGCTCTCTGTTTTTTTTTTTTTTCTTTTTATCTGTTTTTTTTAATTTTGATAGAGAGAATATATCACCTCTCTTAATCTGGGGTGAGGTTAACCAGGTCATGCAGGTTTATGTAATGACGGACAACAGATTTCCTTTATCTTACTTCTGTGCTGTTGTGGGTTTTATTTTGGTTTTTGTGCTTTTTTTTTTTTTTTTTTTTTTTTAATCAAAGTATCTATGTTTACTGTTTCAGTACTTACTGCAAATGTCTTCATTTACTAAAGGGCTTTAGAAACTATGCATAAAACCCACCAAACAGACGATGTGAAGCAGACTTTTTTTAAAACATGCATTTACTATCTGAAGTTCTCTGGGGATGATGATTACTCTGTTAAACTACGTATAGGCATTGAAAATTAATCAAGTATTCTGGAACAGATCACAAAAGCAGTGTCTGCAATAAAAGAAATTTCTTCACAGAAAGAGTTTGCAAACATTGGAACACGTTTTTCAGTGAAGGGTTTTAGATCTGAGGGAATTTAAAAGAGGTGCATATGTGGCTTAGTGACGGACTTTGCAGTGCTGGCTTAATGGTTGGACTTGATCTTAAAGATGTTTCCCATCTGAAACAAATTCCTGATTCTCAGAAACTGGGTTGCATATGTCTTCTGGGAAGAGGTGAGGGTCTAGGTAGTTACTCCAGTGCTATTCTGCCACCTTGACCTCAGAATAATGAGGCTCATTAAAGGTGTCACTGGTTAAGAAAGGCCCAGGAACTGGGTGCATTGGGGTACAATGGGTCAGGTGATGCTTAGAGTAAAGTGTGAGAGGAAGTCTGGTACCTAGAGATGGCATGTTCCTGTTTGTCACTCAAGGGCTCAGATGAGCCCATGACTGCTGGAGACCTTTCCTCATAAGTCTTTAGGAGAGTCATTAGACTCTCCTCATGAGCTTTAGGGCTGTGCATCAGATGCTGTGCTTTAAACAGCTGCCCTTGTATCTATCTGCACAGGGGGCAGAAAGAGCAGCTAAAAGGATTCTTGGTTCTCCATGCTGTGATGTGCACTTTTTCAGTTATGATACAGAAGGGTGTGATAAACTATTTATTTTTTCTGCACAAAAGAGCTCAGTTTTGTGTCTTTGCCCTTCTCCCTAACAGGGTGGCCATTGTGTAACAGAATGGACAAGCAGAGTTCAGCTGGGACTGAATTTGACCTACTTCTGCCACTGTATTTAAGGCATGAGATGTCTCTTATTTGTGAACTATTGCAAGTTGCCAATCTAACTTGTGCAGTGCTCACATTGAATAGCACACAGGACAGATTACAGATGCCTGAAGTCTTATTCTCAACTTATCTAAAAATAATGTTGATATCTGTGGTCAAAAAAAGGAGTTGAGTCATCTTGCTAATCAGTTTGACCATTTTACTGTTTGTTCCCCAATATTAATAGCTCATGCAATTTCATTGACTTATTCTCGAGCTATTAAGCCATGAGTAGTCTTAATTCTGTTTCTAAAATAAACAAACTAAACTTGTGCTCATCTTAAAAAAAAAAAATAGTTGAACTACTTTTAGTTATGCTGAGTTTCTGGCAGAGTATGTGGTGTCTGCTAGTGTCAGTCTCTCTCCTGTTGAATCATCTCATTTGATTCTACTCTACAGATAATAATTCTTTACCCATGAGAATTTGTTTTCATTTTGTTCTGAAATGAAAACAAGGAGCAGAGGAGCTGATTTGGATTATATTGATTAAAATATATTTTTTTTCAATAAAGTAAAAGAAAGTTTTCTTACAATATTAATTCTATGATGATACTGAGGGTTTAGTGTAGGCGAATCACAAAAGAAAACAGTACAACCCCCCCCCCCCCCCCCCAATGTTAAAGCCTATATACTTAAACAAACTCTTCTTTTCCACTAATTCCTATGTATATATGGAGACCTATATCTTCTGAGTATCAGAATTACTCTCTTTCTACAGAAGAAATAACTGGCTAAATCCCTAAATATCTTTTTGGATTTCTTTTCAAGGGGGGAAGCTATAAGAACCCCTCCTTTAGAGTAAGGAGCAAATATTTACTTTATAAAATTTAATTAAAAAATATAAAGTTTGCGAAGTTTGAAAAATTTTGTATTACTTGGGACTTATATCTGCATTTCTATGTTCAAATTAGCAAGCAAGGTGAAAAGACAAGAGATATGGGTGTAAATTTTAAATTGATCAGTAGCATAAGAATAAAATACTTGGGGTAGAAGAGATATTGAATTAAGTCTTAAGCAGAATTTAATTTCACTTTCTTCTGTTAATGTTTTATGACCTTCATTGATATTACTGCATATAGAAGTTATATTGGTATTTTTGACTGAGTTCTACAAAATCTACGTTATACATTCTTATCTTTGCTAAGGTCATTGAGCCAGGGCTTTCTCCCTAGTACATGGGGAGGAATCTGAAATAAGCACTCTGAATAAAAATAAGCTATGTTGTCTCCAATGCTAAATTAAAATATGGGTCCTCCTACCACCATATGTAGTGTAATATGCAGAAAAGTGATTGGAAATAGCTCACCATTACTTACACAGCACAAGTCCACATGAGTAAAACATCACATGGTCCTCCTGTCTATCCTTTCACAAGTCTTAAATTATTTAATGAATTTTAGTTTTCTTCCTAAGATATTGAAATGGAAAATTTTTGTGGCAGCATTAATTAATGTCTGCATGCTGGGATGTGAGAAGCTTTCTGGGCTGAATCATAATCCCATTCCTTGGCTTTCCCCAGATTTTTTAGCCAAATCCACATGGATTTGAACATAACTATCACACCAGTCAGCTGAGCTGTTACTATTGGCTCCTGTTGGGTGCCTGGGTTTGCCCTGCAGCTCAGTCTTGAGCCAATCCCACTATGATTTTTCAGGATGCAATTTTGGCGTGGGGCACCAGATTTGAATTTACCTTTAAGATGAAAATTTAGGTTTTCCAGACCAAGTCACAGTCTTCTAACCTGGAATTTTCAGCCTGTTTCCCCAAAAGAAAAAATACCCTTGACAAACTGATGCTACAGGGACAGAGACTGGTACATGTTAAATGTGCCTACTGCCTTTACAAAAAAAGAGTTGAAAAAAATAAAATAAAATTAAGATTTCAGACATAGCAGAATGCAATTTCATAAACGTTATTTTTGATGCATGTTGTGAAAATGAAATAAAAGTCAAGTTACTTAACATAAAAAAAAGAAGGAGCCTGATGCTGCAAGAAAGCACTGTAGAGCCACTGGTAGTACCATTGCTGGAAAAGCAATAATGCCTCATGATTAGATACCAGTTTCCTCCAGCTGTGCTGTTTCCACCACACTGCTAGGAGTAGATGCTTTGTTTCCTCTGGGGTGATACAATTTGATTTAAAAAGGAAGTCATAAACTAGAACACATGACACAGAGAAATAAGGTTATTAAAAGAATTAGCAGACAGTAAGCTGCTGAAAGCTGTCAGGGTCTATAAAATTAGAGTGGAAATGGTATTTGTTGACATTTGTTTTATTTTCAATAGCTGATGACAAGAAATTTAAAAAGAGAGTAGAATTGTAGGATTCTACTTCTAACAAGATACATTTTGGATAAAAATGCAGAAGTGATGGTAAGACTGAATAGCATTTCTGGTATGTGTAAACAGTCTGCAGGTAATTAAAATTGAAATTTTAGAAACACTGCCTATTAATCACCTGACAGAAGTTTGCTTTTGTGACCATTTTGCAATGCTTCTGGTTCTTGGCTGGTGCAGTTCCTGTCTTCAAAGAAGTCTGCTAATATCTTTTGGCTGTGCTTTGCCTAAGCAGATGCACAGAGGGAAGTTGGCACACTGTCTGGGTGCCTCCTAGGTTACAGAAATTCTAACACCACCCTGATTTGTAGGAAGGGCAGTTAAACACATGCAGGATTCAGAGGTTTTGTGGAATTTTGGTGGCTTTTTTTTTTTTTTTTTCCAATATGGAGGAGATACTTCAATTGGCAGGATGCAAACTGGTATTAAAATAAATAATTAAAAGAAAGAACCCAGAAAACTCTTGTACTTCTGAAATATTTGAAAACATTATTCTTCAGCACACCTGCCTTGGGAATTGAGGGACTGGTTGTATCTCATCCAACCCAGAGCAACACTGAACAGCTTCAGATCTGCTTCAGATTTTGCCCAGCTGTTTGAGGCTCAAAGAGCCAGTCCCTAAAGCAACATTTCTGGGGTTCTGGCTACATCTGTGCCATCAGGCCCAGAACTCTGCAGAGGCAGACACAGAATGAAAAACTGCAAGGCCTCTGCAAGACCTGCACCTTGTCTTGTATGCTGTTGTACATGTGTGGAGATCTTGTTATTTTTATCTCAGTAAAAATATTGCTATTATCCAAATTGTTAACTTTGGGTTTGGAGAACAAATGTGTCTGAAAATATATTTTTTTTAAAGGGTTGTTAATTAAGCAGAATGTTTCCCCTCTGGGGACACATGAAGGGATTAATGTGCAGTATTCTGTAACTCTGTGTAAATCTGTCTGGGAAGTCAAAATTGATTCACTACAATGGCGGTTATGCCCTGAAATTTCACTGAAAAGCAGTGTAGTTCCCAATCTTGCTGTCCACATTCATGATTCTAAAAGATTGTAATAGGATCATATCATCTCATTGGGACCAATTTTCTTCTGTCGTATTTAAGCACTACAGAGGTTTTAAGGATTTAATGGCTATATTTCATGCTTAACAAGAGAAACACTGTAATATTTCTCATCCTGTTATGAGTGCCCCTCTCCTGGTGCTCTGTTATTAAATATAGATTAGCTTTCCTGGAAAGAAAAAAATGTGCTGTCATGTTCTGATATTTTAAATCTTACTGTTCTCCTAAATATTTTGCAGAACTTCTTTTACTGTTCTCACCCACATGATTGCAACTTTTAATTTGAATATTAAAATTTAAACCAAAAGCATTTAAATAACTTCTTGATCAAAGCAAATAGTACTCTGAGCAAAGTCTTCTATATATCTCCTTCTGGCTTGTGTCCAAAGGTGATGAGAGTTTGCTACCCTGCTCTTCTCTGTCCTGAGCAAATATGTATTTGAGGAGGAGATTGGATCATTCTCCCAGAATGGAGTTTGAGAAAACACTAATTCTAACAGTTGGACTGAATTATATTGGTTACACTGAATAGTAATTTCATTTTAATGGTGTACATTATGTAGAACAGAAGATCAGAGCTAATCATATGGAGTACTTTTTTTGGCCTTCAGCCTTTTTACACTTAAGCCCTGTCAGGTAATGAACAGGTACATTCCTTTCAAATATAAACACTATTTAATGAAGATGCATAATAATTTGCCTATTGCAAAAGCAAACTCAATATATGAGCCAAAAAGCAGGATTTTTTCCATCTCTTTTATTTTTTTTTTCTCTTTATGAATACCAGTCAGCTTCCTCTTTAGAAAACATATGTCAATTGCAAAGCAGACTCCTCTGCTGTATCTATGAAGGCTTTGGGTTTTTGGTTTTTGGGTTTTTTTGGGTTTTTTGGGGGGGATTTTTGTTTGTTTGGTTGGTTTTTTTTTTTTTTTTTTTTTTCTTTTGATATGGAGAGAGGGAGATCTGTATGTCAAGAGAAGTTATTGCCTTGAAATAGAAAGTCTCAAACTTCCCTTAGTTGGCCAAAATGTTGTGTCCTTGTTAAAAACATCTCATGCTTCTGAGAAAGTGAGGAATGAGAGCAGCTTTGTGCCCCTCTTCACTTCCAGTTCTTGGTCTATAACGACGTGTCAAGCTTTTCTGGTTATCCTATAATGAAATTATTGGCAATAAAGTTTGTCAGCATGGAATGATGATGTTACTATTCTGAAATAAGACTTCCAAAAGTTAAACACCAAGAGGCACAGAGTCTTCTTTTTACCTGTCTTACCTACCAACTGCAAGAAGGAAGGAAGGAAGGAAGGAAGGAAACATTAAAATATTTGAAATACACATAATACTACATTTTGGTAAGCAATGACTAAAGCTTAGCTATGTAAGATAGTAACACTCACATTGCTATGCATTATATATACTTTTATTGTAGAACTAATGTTTTGTTTCAAACTTTTATGAATTTGGATTTATTTTTGAAGACGTTATTTTCACTTTGAATATGTGCTTTTTCTTCCTTTTGTCTAGTAAAGCAGAAAGTGCCTTTTGAAAAACGTTGTGTTTCTCTTGACCTATACAGCTGTGTAGCTTTGATCTTTAGATAGTCTGTGTGAGCAGCTGACCTTTGTGTTTCAAAGGAATCAGGATTTTTAGAATGGTTCCTTCCCATTTCTTTCCTAACCATCCCCAAAGAATAACCAGCCAAGCCCACCTCTATTCTGTTTCAGTGGGAATTGATCATTTTGTGACTCAGCTTCTAAAGTTTTCTTGGAGGATGTAATTAATGCCTAGAAATTTGTTTGGTGGCTAGTGCTTATGTCCACCCTTGCAAGCATGAGTGACAGGTATATTTTATATATCTGTGAGAAGTGCAGATATATATCCAATATCTGCACTTCTCATGAGGCAGTGACTGCCAGCTGTTTCCCAATAGCCTTTTCAGGAACAGGAGGACTTTTACTCTACTGTCCATAAAAATATGCCTCTGCTGTTGCCACTAAACTTTATGTAAGCCATAAAATATCTCTTGGCTCCGACTTGAAACACAAGGAGAATGTTTGCACAATGAACATCAGACATTGTCAATGTTAATGTGTAATGTCTGTTGGCAGAGTTGTCTGTAAAGATTTTTTAGCCAGCCAAATGTTACTTCTATTTCACTCAGAACTCATGTCTGTCATAGTATCAGAAGAATAACAGGTTGTATTAAAATTGGCTACAGGCAGTTTAATTTTTTCCTGTTGCTAGCCTTTTGAGGAACCCCTGGCAGCAATTATATATATATGTATAAAATACCTTCTTTTCCAGTCTTATTTAGCTGACTGTGGGTAGTGGAGTGCTCTACTGATAATTTAGGTAATTTTCAATCTATACACATGTCTGTGCATATATGTCTGTGTTTGATATAGCTATCTTAATGGATATCTTCAAAGTGATATGCTGGGTCCTTAACAAAAATGCATGAAAAATTGTTAAGGCTTGCAGTTAATTTCAGCAGTTTCTGACTTATATTTTTATGTCCATAGTGGAAATATTTGAGCCAATTTAGACTATACTTTGAACAGAGATTTCAAGCTTCATAACTAATTGTGAGTGAAACCCACAATCTTTTGATAGATATCAAAGCTACACACAGCAAAAGAGAAGAAACAATCCAAGAGTCTTTTGTCATCTTGTAAGGTTGTAAAGCTGCAGTACTTGCTGCTGTGAATAATACAGATTATTATGCATCTGTGTCTGCACACATCAGCATCACTGCCAATGTTTTCATGAAGGATTTAACTAAATCCCCAAATTTTTAATACTGAACTAAAAACCAGGCCTGTAGTCTGTCCTCAAGTAGTAGCACTAATTCAAGTGTGGAGTTGTCATTTCATTTTGCTTTAACACATTTCCAGAAATTTTTTGAGAACTTTCAGTCAAGACATGGAAATGAAAGGGGAGTTCATTATGTGAATAGAATATAGCCCAGCTATAGATTTATCACATTAAATGGCACTGTGATATTGAATGGTGATATTTTGTAATAGGGTTTTTTGCATCCACATCCCAGTGCTTTTTGCAGGCTTGAAGAACATTTGCTTTACCTATTTACTAGAAGAAATTTATTAGTAAAATTCTTCAAGAATCAGTCTTGAGAAAACTAAAATATATATTTAAAATTATTGTATAAATGCTGTGTGATAAAGTCTGCTGCATGGAAAGATAAGAGCCACAGAGGAGTATACAGAGCATTTTGAGGAGTATTAAAATATCATATACAAAATAGAGACCTGTGAAAACTTTGTGAATAAAAGTAAATAAATAGCATGGAAATCAGACCCATGGATGTGGTAAACCCTAACATTAACTTCTGCAAGGTGAAAACTCATCCAGTGGGAAGGCTTTAGGTGTACAAGTTGATATAACTGTGGTTCCCTGAGTGATGGAGCCATAAAAAGGCAAACACAGCCTTCAAAGCATTGAAATATTTTTCAAATAGAGAGGAAAATGAACTAATATTGTAATTACACAAAATGTTTTTCAGCTGTCTGCTGGAACAGCAGCACAGTCTTAGTCACTCATGCTCAATATAAAAAAACCCAACCAAACAAATCCCCTCACCTGATACTGCTGCCAGGCAAGTCAGAAGTGTCTACATAAGGCAAAGACTAAGGTAGCTCCCTTAAATCACCTATCCAAAGCTCAGATCCTTTCATAAACGTGCCAGAGTGGTAAACAGCTTGAAGGGAGAAAAATTAATTGTAGAAAGTTGAATACGGAGGAAAGAGTATATGGGTATAAAATTACTCTGAATTTACAGAGAATTCAGGCAAAGTTCCCTAACTCTTGGTTGGTCAGGCCTGGTGTAGCCCAAAGGAAGAAATGTATCCCTGGTGGCTCCTGATCCTCCTGAGGGTATCATCCAGAAAGGTTGCCCAGACAGTTTTTAAAGTTGCACGATAGTCCAACTGTTTCTGGACTTTGGAAATACACTTTGTAACTAAGAACTAAATCCCTGATTTTAAAAACAATGAAAAATATAAACAGCCAACAGAGTAGTCCTTACTACTGTACTCTAACGCATGGGCAAGCAAAGGGATTTTTCATATAATCTTTTATAGTCTTACTTATTTTGTGTACTTCTGTAAGTGTGTGGATGAGTAGCTAATATGGACAGAGAAGCCAGAGCCAAATCCCCAGACTGAGGTACTCCTGAGCTGTGGAGTGTTCAAAATCCAAATCAGGGCTTTACAGCTTGAGCCCTTCTCTAATATTTATTCAGATTTATGATAAATGTAGTACTTTAGAGCTAATTCTTGTTCATAATGTATCTGTTGTTCAGTCATGACTAAAGTGTATAAATATCATGCATTTATCTTTGAGCCTGTAGGCATTTAAGCCTCTCTGTTCTTCGTGGCGTTATTTATTTATTTACGCCTTTGCTTGTTTGATAGATGGCAGCAGATAAATGTTTCCTAACCGGAGATGTCTCATTAGTTTTTGCTTTTAGTATCATCTGTCATATGACAGCAAACAACAGGGAATATTTGCACATTTGTATGACTGTATTGCATTTTCACTTACAGCTGTGCTCTCACAGGTGAGGTGATACATAAATATAACCTTTTCCTTAAAGACTATCTTCAAAGAAAATGCATTTATACTCTAACCAGAGCCCTATCGTCCTGTCATTACAGCCACCACTCTTTTCAGGGGAGCAAGCTCGCTGTGTGAGTTGAAGGTGGAGACTGGGAAGCTGGCTCTGCTAAGCCTTGCCTAATGCAAACTGCTTTAGTATGCACATCACATCATGCCGGCTATACTGCAGGGAGCAGGCAGTTATCGCACAAGCGTGCATCCTCAGAGCCAGGATAAACACTCCGTTACTCTCCCTCTAAACTGCTCTTCGGGGAGGGAGAGAAAATAAATAGGGAGCGAGAGAGGCATTTGAAGTAACCTTTTTAAGAAGGAGGCAGCAGCCAATAGAACCTTTCTTTTTTCTTCTTTTTTTCTTTTTTTTTTTTTTTTTTTTTTTTTTTTTTTTTTTTTTTTTTTTTTTCTTTCCCACTTCTTACTAGAGAAATTCGTGTTACCTCAGCAATTAAGAAGAGCCAGCATCTAGGGTTCCAGGCTGTGAGGGGGAGTAGCAACTTGTACCAGGTAGGAAGCCCTTTCAACATCCTTATAAATCCATGCAGCTCAGTTACTACTTGCTATGTTGCTATACAGTGTCTGACTTGTGGAGACCTTGTGTCTGCCAGTCACCATTCCCCGAGTGAAAGAGACCTTGAGGAGCTTTAATTGCCAATGACCTTCAGGGTATTTCTTAGAAAGACACTGGTACTTAGTGCTGTAAAGTAAAGCAATCTATACTTTCATCTGATGGCTTAAAGTGTGCATTTAGCATCAGGATGCAGCTGGGTGAAACTGCAGCTGTTACCCATCTACAAAACCATGTCACAAATGAGTAAAAATTAGCCATTTTATAATAACTGAAGCAGCTGCTCTGCATTTTTAGCAACACGGCTGTATTACTTTCCAAAACTTATTACCATAAATTCTTTTTGTGCTAGAAAGTCAGCAGATATGCTTTGCTGTATTCAAAGTTATTTTGACAGTTATCTACTACATTTTCATAGTTACTTATGCATATTTTATTAAGACTTTTCTAAACTTTCTCGAGGCAGCTGTCTTGTGGCAGGTTAGTATTCCTGCTAACAAATAATTTATGTAATAATTGTAGCGAGTGGTTACGATATTCTCTTTACAGTGTTGCCTGCTGCAAGCCTGTGGGAATGCAGGTACCTCCTGAGATATCTGAGGGCTGGGGTGGGATGGAGCCCAAGGTCACAAATACTCATTTCATCTGCCTCAGTACTATCGGACAGAGGGCAGAGTGAGGAGGAGGTGAAAGCTGTAATTGTGCTTTGTGGGGCAGTTGTGCAGTGTTTTCCTCCTTGTACTTTTATTTGTGTTCACTCACAGGAGTGAATGGTTAGGTGACATCTGTTCCACCTGTATACTGTGTATTGTGAGAGGGATGGGATTAAATAAATTTATTAAAAAACAGGAGTAACATTTCCATGAGTTCTGAGGTTAAGGGTCAGTCCTGTGAGGGTCTCATGGTGTCTGTGAGACTCAGAGTTTCAGTGTGTGATCAGTTTAAGCTGTCATTTTCTGAGTAGCTAAGGGAGTCTGAGGCAAACTTTTTCAGTCTCTAACATTTTCTTCTACATATCAGACCAGAATTCCCCAGATGGGGAATTCTTAAGGGTAAATATCTATACATATTTTTAAAGTGTAAGCAGTGGTATCAACAAGTATACCATGCCTAAGGATTATGTTGTTTGCAAGAATACCTGAAAATAGTGTTCAAACAAGTCAGAGCTTAGGTACCACTGCTGTAATACAAGAAATAAATACTGATAATAGCACAGCTCTCTCAATACCCACATAACCTTTTCCTGTATGTAATTGCTCTATGCAGAAATAGCTTCACATATTTTGTTTTAATGTATCTTGTGACTCTTATCTGTAGGATAAACTATTGAGGACGTCTAAATCCATAGCCTTTTTTTCTGATGAACGTAATGAAAAAAACAATTCTTAGAAAACGAGAATTGTATCTGATAGCAATAAAAGCTAAGGAGGTACAAAAGAAATAGCTTTGAAAATTACAGCTGTGAAATAGAAGTGAGATCTAGTCAGTGACCAGCACTGGTCAGAGGATCTGGCAGTTGATGGGAACAGTTTTACCCTCTGTTTCATCTGTTCTGAGGAATTCAATGCTTCAGAAAATTCACACTTGGAAAGTACCAGTTCAATTAGCAGCCTAGATGGGAAGGAAACTAGAATGGAAAAGTGATGTCTTGACTCCTTTAATTTCTCTTGATATATGAAATTTGAGATGATGAAAATTATACTCACACCCTTCAGATTGTTTTAACAGGTTGATGTAAAACTGAAGCGAATCATTACCTTAAAGAGAAAAAGGAGGTAATATATTAAACACATCAATGTATTTCAGTAGAGACTTACAAAATTCAGATTTCAGAAATATTTAAGACAAATTACAGTTGGTGGGTTTGGGATTTTGGGTTTTTTTTTGTTTATTTTTATGTGTTTGGGTTTTTTTTTTTTGTAACTTCCAGTCCAAACGCTTACCCTAGGGATATGTAGAACTCTCAAAAAGTCTTTAAAAAAAAATTGACACAGGTCTTAAATTTTGTCTTGAAAGGGCTTATTTTTTATTAATGCATTTATTAATACATTGCCACTTTGTAGGTTTCTCTGAGAGAAAGGGATCACAGGGACTGTGCATTGGGATCTATAGGATTCCTAGCTTGGTATTGCTTGCAGGTCACTGCTTTTCTGTGCCTCAGTTTACTCATAAATACAGGTGGTGCTAATTGAAAACATACTACAGATATGAGTTTTTCTAGATTATCCTCATTCACACTAGTAGTGCTTTATGTAGATTTGCTTTTTTGTGACTCTAGTTCACCTTGTAGCTTATGAACATGGCTTTAATTATTTCTCTGGGTTTATGACCTGTTTACCCGACTAAAAACCTGCTGAACAAACACTGTTTTCTTCATGGCTATAAATCATGTTTTAAACTATAAAACTGACAGCAGAAATCTTTATGCTTCATCCTTACCCTGGAAGAGACTCCCCTTATTGCAGAGTGTTTAGTGGGGATGTGGGACGGCCCCATCTTTTGGGGGGAACTGTTACCTTTAACAAGACCCTTCAGAAGCTCAGGAGTCACTGATAGCAAATCTATAGTGTCTGTTTCTGGATTTACTGTCCCAGAAATTTTACGATTTCTCAGCAGAAATGGTGCAATTGGTTCAGTGTAGTGTTTTTTAAATATAAAACCAGGCAAATCTGACTTCCAGAGGTGTCAAATCTGACTATCCAGAGGTATCAAACTTAGCTGACATTTCACTGTCATATTGCAATGTGTGGGTATTCCTGTATATTGGTGGCTTTGACCAAATCTCTCTATCAGTTCCCAGGACTACTCTTTTAAGATGGAAAACTTGGACTCCTAATGCCTTTGGAAATCACATGATGAAGTTTCAGATTTGTTGCAAGGGTCTTATCTGTTGACATATAAAAGGAAAAGTCCCTCTCTACAGCTAATTGATGTTTCCTGGTGATTTTTGGCATTTTATGGTATCAAATAATTGGCCTGACCTGAGATTCTGATGTTACTAAAGGGACTATCAAATGAAATGTATGACATTCTATGTGTTGATATAATTCTCTATTACTGTGGGTCCCCATAGTGGTCATTATCTTTTGATCTAGGTTTAGTTAATTTTAATAATTTCCTTGTGTTTTTGGAAGCAAGACACTAAACATGCATTCTCAGTAACGTGTGATGACTGCAAATTTATACATGAGGATTTCCAAACAACCTCACAGGTGGCAATTATGCTGGGCAGACATGTCAGCACTCAGGCATGTCTTCCTTCTACTGAGCATGGATAAGACTAAATTTTTCTTTTTCCACTGTCAAGATATTCGGTAACATTTTTCCAAATGAACAGTTGAAGACAATCAGGGACTTTTTTACTTTGCTTTCAATGTATGCAAGGGATTAGAATTAATGTTTGGACTCAGGGGATCAGGATTAATGGTAAGGCTGGCTAACACTACCTAACCATTGGACTTCACTGCCAACTTTAAGAAAATAGTAAGTTACTTAACAGCACACAACTTTTAAGATTTATTTAAGCAATAATCCCCCAGAAGCCAATCATTACTAGCAATTAACTGTTGGTTTGTGGGTTGTTGGACCATTAATGTTCTAACAAACTGAGTGTTAACTACAGTAACAGCTACAACAAATTCTGAGGTATATATTTTCTCTGACTGTGGATTTTGCGTTATTTAACTTATTTATCTGCCCTACACTTTTTTAACAGCTAGGAACTCATTAAATAATTTATTCTGTTAGTGCCTTTTGATGCAATGTGGAAAGGTTGTGATGTTGGAGCTGTATTTATCATACCTATAAGGCTACACTTCAGACAGAATGTGAAAAATTTGTTATTTTTGCCGAAAACTTTATTGCTGCTTTTTAAAAGATACTTAATGCAATATTTACATTTAAGTAATAATTTAAAACAAAATATATATCTGATTTCTTAGAACTTTTTTTTTTTTATCTAAATGAAATTATAACAGCCTTGATCTGATTCAACCAGGGCTGCAGTATTTAGCACAAGGAAGTTCTGATAAAGGTCATTTGTAGAATAAGCAGAATTGGAAAAAACAGCTTGTCATTTTTTTGCCTTCTCAATGTCCTCAGCCTCATTTAGAGTTTAAAATGGAAAGAAAAACTGAATGGTGAGAGACACAGAAAATAAACTGGAAGCTGTAAAACTGCTATCTTAATAAGTTTGTTTAAAGTTCTGGTTTTATTTCATGTTGTATTCTATTTCATTGTTTTACTTTTCAGGGGTCAGAAAAATAAAAGGAAAGAAGCAGGATAGATATAAAATTATATCTTTCATAAAGTAGGACAGCTGTTGTATCTCTGTGGACTTGGCTTGCTTGATCCAGGAATCCCAATAGTTTAGAGTGCAAGTGTGCATGTGTTGACTTTTCCTTAATGGAATTGAGGTGGGCAGCTCTACTAAGCCTGATTAGAACCATCACAAAATCTGCCATGCTACAATGAAATGTAAGGAGATGGATTTAGGTCAGTATTTAATGAGCCCCACATACAATACTGTCAGGAAAAAAAACCAAAAACCAACCCTTAAAAGTTAAATATGTAATCTGAGTAACTTAGAGTTCAAAATCAACCCAGACACTGCTTTACGTGCTTCTTTAGTCTGAGTCTTACTTTGGGCAGAAGATGACGCTATTTTTACAAACCAATAGGAAATATTACACAAGGATTGTACAATGCACCCTCAGCAGGTTTTGCAGTGACACTGAGCAGTGTGGTCAGTTCTGGAGGGAAGGATGGACCCAGAGGGACCTGGACGGGCTGGGGAGCTGGGTCTGTGCAAACCTCACCAGAAGGCCACATCTGGGACCTGCATGTGGGTGGAGACAAACCCAAGCACAAACACAGCCTGGGTGGGGAATGGACAGAGAGCAGCCCTAAGGAGAAGGGCTTGGGGCTGTAGGTGGATGAGCAGCTCAGTCTGACCCGGCCATGAACACTCAGCCCAGAAACCCAAACGTGACCTGGGCTGCATCCAAAGAAGGTCAAGGGAGGGGATTGCCCCTCTCCACTCTGCTCTGATGAGACCCTGCCTGGAGAGCTGCATCCAGCCCCAGGGCCACAACCTGGGAAGGACATGGACCTCGTGGAGTGGGTCCACAGGAAGCTACAAAGATGCTCAGAGGGCTGGAGCAGCTCTCCTCCGAACACAGGGTGGGAAAGCTGGACTTGTTCAGCCTGAAGAAAAGAAGGGTCCAGGAATATCTCATGGCAGCCTTCCAGTGCCTAAAGGGGATACAGGGGAGCTGGAGAGGGACTCTTGATACAGGCATGGACCTGTATCAAGATCAGTCTGGTAGGGCAGATTTCGATGATATGTCAGGAAGAATTTTTTCCCTGTGAGTGTGATGAGATACTGGAACAGGTTGCCCAGAGAAATTGTTGGTACCCCATCCATGGAAATGTTCAAGGCCAGGTTGGATGGGCCTCTGAGCAACATGGTCTAGGGGAAGGTGTCCCTGCCCATGGAACCAGATGGTCTTCAAGGTCCCTTCCAACCCAAGCCATTCTACAATTCTATGAAAAATTAATCACTCCTTTTACAGTTCAAAAGGTCTTGTTTTTATATTTAGCTTAAGTGACACCAGGCAGTGTCAGAGTTGATGGCTGGTAAAATTTGTCAGGATTAAGGTTACGTATTGTAGAGCTGCAAGGGAGGCAGAAAAATGGGAACACAATTTTTATTTTATTATAGTGCATTAGTTTGGTACAATAAATGCACCTCTGAAGTAGCTCTTTGGATAAAGCAACTTATTGTGAAAAGTATGGGAGGTGGAGAGAAGGAGGATCACTATGTTCAGCACCCAACCTAGCACAATGTGCAGCAATTTGAAGGTACCTGTAAAGAAGCAGAAGAAAGCAACACAAATTCTGAGAAAGAAATTTCTTTTGTGAAGTGGTCATGCTGTTGGATGTAGTTTCCTTCTGTGCTTTTTTTCTTTTCACTTCAGTGCTAATCAGACTGGTACAAATATCTTGGAGAAGACAGACATCATTCAAGAGAAGGAGAAAAGGTAAAACAGTTGTTCTTACAGACAACTTGTTTATTTTGTGATGTCCTTTCTTAAAATGACAGCTATTTAATTGAAATAGGTATTCCTGGTGTAAAAATACATCCATCAAGCTGTTGACATTAGTGCTTTGTTGAACGTGAGGCATACCCCAGTGTTCCAGAGTGGCTGTACCTTTATTTACATTTGCCAACAAAACACCTGCCAGATTTAACAGCAAATCACCACACAATATAATGGATCTTTAAATCTGCAGAAATGAATGACAAGCCTCTGAGTTTTCTGTTTCCAGGATAAAAGAATACTTGTGTAGGATAATAAAACAGAAAAATAGTTTGCATAGAATAAAACTAATTTTGCCTTATTAATACTTTATTGTAGACCTAGAAATCAAAGAGAATAGACACTATACAGCATACAGAAGTAAGGAAATTAGAACCCTTTTTCAAATGAATTATGACCTTTAAGTACTCAAATATTTGAAATTAATTGTTCTTTGGTATATTAATATCAATTTATCATCTAGGATCAACATTTTTTGTAAGGGAGCATAATTCAGGCAGAGTGACAGATAAATTACATGTTGCACTGGCATGACACCCAAACAGTTCACTGTGATTTTACTGCAACAGAAACCAAAGGTCAACTGCTTGAAGCTGAATTATCAGCTGTGTTGGGATTCCAGCCCAGCATTCACCACTGGGAACCTCTGCAGCCAGACAGAAGAACAGCTGCACTTGGGTTTTACTCTGTTAACCAGGAAAATTTCCCCCATTTTTAGTTGATCTTCCTAAGCTCCTTACAAGGTAGCCAAAACATGTGAGATCCCTAGCTCTGAGGTCCATGTGCATACCCTGTCCCCAGACACAGCATGCCAGAGCTGCATTCCTTTTCTGGTATGGGCAGTGCCAAACACCCAGGGCTTCCTGGCAACTGGAACATTTGTCTTCATTCATAAGACACTGAGCTTTTTAGGGTGTTATTTAAAAAGTACTTATTTATACTTTTCCCTTCAAATGGCCCATGAAATATACACTTCATGTTTTGAATTTGTAGAATTAAAGAAGGGTCTGCCATTTTTTCCAGGTACTGTACAGAGACTGGTGGGAGGTGGGAGGTAAGGAATAAATCACAGCAGGGGGAGAACGTCTTCTTTGCATGCTGTGTCCTTGCATTACATGATCTTTCTTAATATCCTTTTGGTATGATACTGACATTTCCTGATTCATGCAAAAGGGACTTGGATATCTGCACCAAGGATAAGACCACAGGAGACTTTCCACCTTGTTTTGCAAATAAGCCTGTGTTCTCTCCTATCTTTAGATGCTTATCCACAATTCTGCTCCATGAGGCAATTTGCTTTCAAGCAATATTAGTCCACACAGGATTCTGGAACTTGGCTAGTCATGGGGTTAGTGACAAGACCTGTGTTCCTCAGGATACTTGTTTATATATAAGAAATGTCCCTATTACTTACGGTTCTTTATCTCCTTTCATTTTTTTCTTCATTTGCTCATGTTTTAACCAAGGAAATGAGCTGACAGGAATTATCATGAGCAGCCCAAGTCACTAAACATTTTTTACTGCCATGATTGTTGGCAATTTTGAAGAGAATTACAATAGGACACACACTCCGAGAGTTTGTTTCTCTTTCTGTAGTAAATTTGAATAATCCTTCTCTCTGTGTGACTTTCCTCTCTGAAATTCTATTAGACAATATGACAGGGAGCTGTAATGCTTAATTATTAAAAATCTAAATATATAGCGTTCTGCAGAGAGGCAAAAAATGAACTTTTGTAGATCTCAAAATTGTTTGAAGGCAATTCTTCCAATTATGTAATGAAAAAATTTAACAAAACCAGAGGAAAAATTTAAAAATTATAAAAAGTCTGTGCTTAATTTTAAGACTATTTAGATTTTCAGAATTTGTGTTCTCATTATGATCTCTGGAATTAATGTGTTTAGAGTTTGATGTGGCACTGGAAGGTTTTTGTTTATTAGACTCAGGTGAGTGCTCCAGGAGGCTCTTGGAAAACCTCCAATTTTCCCACTTCACTATCAATTAATTACACTCTTGAAGTTCATGAAGTTTGCCTAATTATTTTGAAATGTTTTGGAGACACATTTGCATTTTGAGCAGTGGCACAGTATGTGAGAACAGAGTCCAGCAAATACCATGTGTTGAGAAATTTACATTGTTAAATATTCTGTAACATTTAGGAAAGGAGGTGCTAAGAATTGGTGCAAAGGTCTGCATGGGTTACCCCTGTCTCTTGGCAAGAGTGATCACTGCAGGTTACAGGGGAAGATCAGTGTAGATGTGTCCTCTGGCCTCCCAGAATTACACGTGGGCAGAAGGCAGACTGAAGGTGACACCCAAGTCCATGGTAGAATGTTGAGTGTTCTCTGTGTGTTTCTAGAGGAAGAAGGATGCTGAGAGGCAGAAGGGACAAGGAGAAAGGATTTTCACAAGGTGGTGGATTTTTACTATGCAGCACATTAGAATATTTGCTCCCACATGCAGTAGTTCGTGTAACAGCAGAATGACTGTTTCACTGAAATTTTCCTGCAGGATAGAAATGGAATTCTGAATTTCAATAATTGTTTTTCTGCGTAAATAAACCCAAGGGCAAAACTGACATGCAATTTCTGTCTCTGATCTGCAAGTTAAGGCGTAAAAGGATCCATCTCCACTCTTCATTCTTCCACCAGACTATTACTGGTGGTGTGGTTAATGTTTCTGAAGTCCTGATGTGCATCAATTGCATAGTTTTCTACATGTTTCTAAGCTGTCTGGTAAAATACTATGAAAACTGTTATTTTCAAGATAGGTCATCATTCAAACCTTTGAGTTGGAAAACCCAAAAGCAGGAGAAAAAGACTCTAAAAAATAGATTTCTTTGTAGCACAGGTAGATTGATCATCAGAGATAGGCCAAGAACTCCATTTTCATGGGCTAAACATTGGTTTGTTCATCACTCAAGTTTATATTTCAATTTTTCAGTGTCCTGGAGCTAGCATACACATGTGTTTTTCTCTGAACTTGAGGAAGTTTCCAGTGCTATAAATTGATAATGGTTAGACTTGCCTTTAGAGATATATGGTTTTCCTTGTGGTAACTTTTTCGTGATAAATGAAGTAGCTTCTCTATATCCAGAAAATATGTGCAATCACATGGAACATCTTCAGGGACAGGTACCTGCTTAGTGTAGAGATGTCACCACTGCAGTGCCGTGAAGTTTTTGGTAAGATGACTTTGGTTTAGACAATGTGCTGTATGGAGATAGTCAGAAATATGAAAGATGCATAAAACAACTGATACTGTGGATAAGCAGACTGCCTACATGAAAACTCTGAGAGAGGAAGAACAAAGTAGTCTGGAATTTTGCTTCAAATACTTCAAAGTCATTGCAGTGACACTATCCATTACTGTAATCTGCCAGGAACACACTGAAGTTATGTTGGGTAGTGGGGCTACAAGTCAGTCCCTCAAGAAATGCTCCCGGTATATCTTGTTTTAAATATTTTGTAATTCCCTTAAAAAAAAAAAAAAATTAAAAAAATTTTTCTGAAGCCCAAAATTTTTGTGGGCCCTGGCACAGGAGAAGTTCAGAATTCCATATAGGAAGAATAAAATGACCTTGAGGACTACAGTAATAGTATCTGAATGAAATTCAATAGGACAAAGTGCAAGATCATGCACAAAAACAATACAATTCTGTTATAAGCTAGGAGCTTGTTAATTGGAAATGACAGAAGAGGAGAAAATCATAGGATGACTGCAAGTCATCAGTGCAAAACATCAATGAATAGGGCAAATACAATCTTACACTGTGCTGGATGAGATATCTGCATTAGCAAAAGAAATACCAAACACCTGAACTAGGTCCCACAGAAATAATATTGTGGGATATTTGTAATAATTTTCTTTTCCTGCTTTTAGTTAAGGTGAGTTCAAACTGGAACAGGTGCAAAGAAAGGTCACTAGGATGTTCAGGAGAATGGGAGGTCTTATAAGAAATGTGTGAGAGACTTTTGTTGTGCTTAGTCCAACCAGATAAATTTATCAGAAGTTGAATAGTAAATTAAGAAAAAAAATATATAAATATATTTAGGTTGGAAATAAATGTGTCCAGCTCTCAGAGCGGTGATATTCTGGAGCTAATTTTAATGGTGGTAAAAACCCCCCACAAACCACCAGCCTTTGAGCTAAGACCCTTTTGTCTTAAAGGGGAAAAATCTCACCTGCCTGCTAGTGACTGAAGAGCAAGGGAGCTCAGGAGCAATCATTTCCAGTGCTTCTAAGCATTTATAAGGAAAAGCCAATATTGAAATCAGTTCTATAATTCAGGTACTGCTGGGTTCATGTGTGGTTCAACCTCTGTTTATTTGGATTGTAATGGAGATGGAAGAAATCAGCCTAAGTCATAAACTGCCAGAATGGTGTTGTCGGACTGGGAAGAGCTGCAGTGCTATAATGGCATTGATAATGCAGCTTATGCTCACTGACATATTCTCTTTCTGCTCTCTCTGTAAGGACATATCCTGCAAATACCTTCCTGGATATTTGCTCAGCTAAAATATTGCATTTCAATCTACTTTTAATCTCATTTTTCCAAATCACAATGGCTTAGATCCAACTGGACCCCGTGCTGATCACAAATAGAACAAAGGCAGGCTTGAACTCCTGTCACGCAAACAGTTTTTTCTTGAGAATTTGCCTTAATAGTATTAATGAACTCCCAGAAAATTGCTGTCTCTCCCATCCTGCTGATCTGAAATTCTAGCTTTGCAGGTGTTGGGTGGTTTGGGGTTTTTTTTCTTTTTTTTTCTTTTTTTTTCCTCATAATGAGCTGACACTAATTTCTTGCTGTTCTTGGCATTAGCCACTTCCTCCTTGCAGAGCTGAACTGGGACTTTGAAAAACAGCATCTCTTCTCTGGTGTGGAAAATCAGTGGGCATGGAACAGGAGAAATTGCTTTCTTTGCAGTCCATTCAGTATAGCCATGGAGAGCTATTTTGGAGAAAAGGGAAAGAGTGAAAAATTTGTGTGACAAACTCAACGAAGACTAGGATGAAGAGAAAAACCATGAATACAGAAAGGTTGACAGTGAGAAAAAGGGAAGAGGAGCAGAAATATTAATGAAAGCAAGACCAACATAAGCATGGCAAATTACCCCTTTTAACTATTTATTTAGGCTGAAAAGAATTGCTGCAAGTCAAGTCATATCAACTTTAATTTGTACTGCAAAGTTTATAGTAGAGCTAAATTTTGTATGGCTGAAAGTGTCTGTCAGCCTACACCTGAGAAGTATCCAGTGCTATTGCTGCATTGAAGGAGGCTTGAAATCACCCATTCACATTTAAGGCTATGTTTAAACCTGGCCTGAAGATCCTGCAGCCTGAAGCCTGGTCTTCACTGGCTGTTTTGCTGCCCCAGATGTGTGATCTCTTTGTAGCTATTTCCGCTTTCTCCATGATGGCTTCACATCCAGGGGCAATCTAGGTTGGGAGTAGCCATCTCTCCAGGATAGTCTCTCAGGATAGGAGAACCCTTCCACAGCTGATAGACTTTCTTACAGGAGTGTTGTGCCCCTGGAGTGAGGAAAGGTGCCCAGGAGTGCTGCCAGGATAGTGAGACCTGAAGGACAAACTCCTGACTCCACTGAGTTCCTGTGTTATGCTATAACATTAGCCTATTCCTTCCCAAGTTTTCATATTGGGATCCACATCCCTGGAAGCTCAGCCACCTTGGGAGAACCCAGTTCTTTTGCTTGTAAAATACTTATTGTATCTGATCCCCACTGTGTGCATACTTACAGGCTATAGCAGTAGAAATCCTACAGTGAAATCAGTTGAGAAATTCTACAATGCCTGAGGGTACAGGAGTAGCTCTGAGAGCAGATAATAACTGAAGTTCCTCAAATGCTGTCAAATGGTAATTGTGGGCTTAAATTGCAGCTTTATTGTCACAGAGTAGAATTGCTGGGAGGGAATTCCTAGAACCACCATGCCCATGTACAGACTTTTTTTTCTTCCCCCTAACTTGAGTTTTTGCTGGATTGCATCTTCTACACCTTCAATATTGACACTTGTCTATCTTTTGATTTTGTTGCTGAACACATGGTAGTTCCTAGTTAATGGGGAGCATTTAGGGAGGCAATGACAAGAAGCAAAGATGTTTTATTTCAGATTGTGCTTTTGAAAGTGATCATGAGGTAACTTTTAACAAGAAATGGTCTTATTCCAAAATAATGTTCCATTTTGCTCCCTTAAAATTTGTTCTTATCTTGACTGCATATGTTCTTTTCAAAATGGAAGTCAGAGAAATGCTCTTCTCTGCATACTTTCTAAGCTAGTCAGTTCCTCTGATGGTTAGTCAATTCCAAAGTTACTGGAAAGTAACCTTATTCATTGTCTTCAGAAAGTGAAATAATATATCTCTGCCATAGAATCAAAGGCTGATACAGTACTAAAACCAACACCTACACCCCTAAGTGTGCTCTCAAAATACAGTTTTTGCCAGGATAGGCTTGATTTTGTTGGCAGTTTTTATACTTATGAAGAGGTAGCAAGTAAGCGACGTCTTGAGTTTTGGGAGAAATATTAGAATAAGATACTAATTTAAAACTACAAATTCAAGTATTCTTTCTTGAAGCTTGAAAATTCAACTTTTTTATAACATAATATAGAGAATGACTGCATGATGTAGAAAAACTAAGCACTGCGATGGATTGATAAGGAGATAAGTACTTCTAGCACATTTGCTATCAGAAAAATGCATGATTACATGAAGACTGAAGGAATAGAAATGACTCTTCATATCCGTCACCTCTTCTCACACCATTCAAAATCTCTGTCTATGCTTCATAAAAAGTTTCAGTTCTTGAATCACACAGCTGACAAACTTTCACATAAATTTATCTCAAGGAGTATTGCTTGAATTGATTTAGGATAAACTGTCTTACTTCAGAGAGACATGGGTCTTAACCTGTGCTTTTGGAAGTAATTATTTTAGCTGCAGGTGTGAAGAATACAATAGTTGTGTTAAAATGTGACAGTTTCATAAGCCACAGTGATTGTGAACATGGGAAAAAAATTTCAGTCCAAAGACAAGGTTTGGCAGTATTGTTGAGAGCACTGTAAAATATAAAGCTGAGCCAGTCTCACTTTGCATTACCTTCAGTCTTTCTGGAGCTAGAATAGGCTCCTGTTGGGAGACATTGGTCACAGTCAGAGATTAACTACTGGAAAACATCTGTGTTGGGTTCACACCAGATTCCAGGAGCTGCTGGTGCTGAACAGTCATGCTACAGAACTGCAGGCAAAGAGATAAAACAAGTGATTACTCCAACTGCAGCCAAGTGCCAATATACCTTATAATTACTTTGAATCTTTTCAGACACATTAAAAATACATTCAGTAGAGCCAGCTTCTTGCATGTTTTGTTAAGGTACGTGAACTTACTGATGAGAACACAATGCAGAATGGAGATGAATGCAGAAAAGGAGTGAACAAACATCCTGACAGCAACCAGGTGTTACCTGGGCTTTTCAAAGAGAACTTTCCTTGACCCTCTTAACCCTCATGGCTTATTACTACAAGTGTCAAACATATCATTATCTCTGTTCAGTGGCACTGTACATTCAGGCCATTTATTCATAACTTGGAGTGCTGCTCTTATTAAAGAATCATAAAATATTCTGAATTGGAAGGAACCCACAGGGACCATCAAATCCAGCTCCTGGCCCTGCACCAGACAATGCCAAAAATCCCACCATAACTGCTGTACTGCAGTTGAGTGCTCTCAGGGTTGTGACAATAGCAAGCTGTAGCCCCAAAGTTTAAGGTTATTTGTGGCAGTTTCTTTCATGCTGTCATGAAAACCAAGGTCTGTTGCTGCCCTTAAGAGGGAGAGAGGGTAATTCCTGCTGCAGAAACTGCTGTTGCACTCTGAACCCCCCTGTTTATTCCTCCCCTCTGTCACAGTTAGTGGTCTTACTACAGTAGCATTTGTACATCTGCTCCTTCCATACTGTCTCACCTTGGAGGGAAAATGAATCAGAATTGCATGTCAGTAGTGGCAGGGAGGAGAGCAGCAATTCTCAGCTTTATTTCTCTTTGTTTCTCATTGAGCTCTTTTTTTCATTTCTTATCTCTTGTAAGCATTCTCCATATGTGTTTAGTATTTTCACATATGTTTCTGTGTATATTTAATTGTCTACAGTAGACTCTTCCCATCTTGTCTTCCTGCTTCTTGTGTCAACTGTCTGTTTAGATTTCAAGCTATTTGAAAAAGCCGTTTCTTTGTGTATTTCTATGCAGCATTTGGTAAGATGCAACCCTGCAGTTAATTGGAGGCTCGGAATAATCTTGCCATATAAAAAGTATAATTACTGTGATAGTATTCAGATTATGGTATTTTTTCAAATGTCAATGTCTATGCAGGAAAAAAATGACAGGCTCTTATCAATACCCACTTTTCTTAATGTGTCTGTGTAGATTCCCACAACGCACAGAGAAGAAATCTACCAGTAGATAGCAGTGTAACTGTAGTATCTCTGTTGGCATTTTAACAAGCCTATTTTTGTGCTAGTTGTAAAACCTCATGGTTTGTGCTATTGGAAAGATTTTAAGGCTATTCTGTATAGAGAGTTCAAGCTTTATGAAGGTAAAAAGGATAGAAAATAGGAATACTTCCTTTCTGAAGCATACTCCGCAAAGGCTTGTGATATGTGAAGGCTTACCCAAAACACTGTGTAAATGATTTGCTGGTAAAGACCGTGTTGTTGTACCAATGTACTGCTCTTTTAGAATACTCAGTTTAGCTTCAGGAATTCTTCATTACTGTTTGATGCTCATCTTGGTGATTTGCAATCTTATTTCTGGTGTAAAATGTTGGTGCAATTAGTTTTTGGTTAATGATTATGGTTTTGTCAGTAAGTAGAGAATATAAAGTATGCCTTAATCTTCTAGGCTTATGTTACTTTGCCACTATTTGCTCTTTGGTTTTGTTTTTTTTTAAATTGAAAACAAAAGGGAACTGTTTTGGTTTTAGTATTTTCTGTGTTTTTTACGTCCTGTTTGTTAATATCTAGGTCTTTAGTGGTTGGACTCCTAGCATTTGTAATTATAAATGGCAGTAACACAAACACCATGGGAAATGCCAAGTTTTCTTAGTAAGTTTGTTCTTCATAAAAGTTGCTCTTTCCCCAGTTAGCGCCTGCTATCTTGAAAATACATTAGCATTAGACACCTTTCAGAGACGAGATTATGTACTTTCCCTGAGAATTGCTGCTATAAGGTGTTTAAGATAAATGTGAATCTGTCTTCCCAGTCCTTTTCCATGACAGCAACAATAGGAAAGCGCCAATCAGTTGGTTAATGAATCCATGTGATAACTTCATGACTCTACATTTTCTTCCACTCTGCTTTTGGCAGTTCTAGAGATGTTAATCTCTCCACATTTGCATGGGAGAGGTCTGCATTTGAGAGAGGTCTTTACATGCTCTTCCCACAAAAGACCAGTGTGTCAAAAGGCACTGCTGTTGATCTCATCTGCGTTTCATTAATTCTAGTCCCCTTGTCTTTCCTGGACAGCTGTCACCCTTGCCTTTCAGAATCTCCCACTCGAATGACACTTTGGGTGTGATAACAACTCCATCATCCCTGTCTCTGCTGAACTCTCTGTACATCCTTCGTGCTGGTCACACTTCAAAGCCACATTCTCTGATTTGTGCTCCTGCACAGTTTTCACTGTTGTCTGTGTGAGGCATTGGAAGATGAGTCCCTGAGGATAAACGTCTGAGCTTGGGTAACATAAATACCCTTGCTTCTAATTCTCTAGTTTTGACTATATTTTGCTTCCACATTCGCCTCTATTTTGTTTTTAGTTTCAGTTTTGTTTCAGTTCACTTGAAGGTGGCAAAGATTTGACACAAAACACTCTTCAGCTGTACTTCAGGATTAAAATTAGTAGTCTAACTTGGTGAAAGAGCTTTTGTTTTATCCATTTGTGGCACTGGGTTTATTTCACTTTTTGGAAAGATTTCCTGTGGGCAGAAATATTACATTGCTTAGGAAATGCTGTTAATGGTTTGGTTTAAATAAGGACAATTTCACTGTCTTGAAATTAAATACATGAAAATAATCCTAATTTTTGTCTTCATAAAAATAAATACTTTGGGAGATTTCTATGTATAAACTAAGTAGTGGTTAAGGGTATTAGAGAGGACATGAGTACTGAAGTTGGCAAACCACCCTTTTGTGGTTGATATCGTTTGAGGTTTTTTGAATGTTTTTTATTGCATTTGTGATTGTTATGCTCCTTCATTTTCATAATTTTTTCTATTATTTTCATATTGGTCTATTTTAATGAACCAAACCCAACCATAGTGCATAGATGTGATGAATGCATGCTCTATAGAGAAAATAAAGTAAAAGCTAAAAATTCTAAGGATCTTGCTGATATTTTATTTTTATTTTTTGCATAAGTAAATTATCATACTTTTTAATTTTTGAACTCATTTGAACAAACAGCATGGGTAATATTTTAAGCCTCTTATGCTTTCTACATAATACCAGAGCAAAACTAATTATTCTTTTTTTGCCTGATATTGCCATCAATCTTATGAGAAGAAACAGTTTCTGCACTATCAGGATTTTACCTTTTTTTTAAATTTTTTTTTTTCTTGCTAGGCCATTGCTTAAATGCAAAGTGTGTCACTTTATTATATCCCAGTGCATATTTCAATGATCTGGGTGGCACGGTTATAGCACTGTTGATCTTACTGTGGTGCTGTGAAATGAATAAGTAAGGGCTGACAACTGGCAGGGAAATCGATCGGGGCTCTCCACTAAGGTGGAGCTCATTA
The DNA here is from genome assembly GCA_018697195.1 of Certhia americana. NCBI lineage: Eukaryota > Metazoa > Chordata > Aves > Passeriformes > Certhiidae > Certhia > Certhia americana. The sequence goes on from CM031880.1 coordinate 15,657,581, forward strand.
TTGCGGGATACAACAGGCCAGCACTGGCTGTCAGTAGCAGGAGACTCTTTCAAACGCTGCCAAGGTCAAAGCCAGAGCAGTAACAAGGGTTTGAGTGATGTGGGGCCGATCTTTTCCAGTTCTCACAGGAGCCAACAATCACAGGCCCGTAACCGTGGGGCTGCCCCTGCAGAGCTGGGCAGCTCCCAGTGCTGAGGGACTCCATAGGGGTGGGGTGCTCAGCGGGGCTCACAGCTTTCCCCTCTCCTCCCCTCTTCCTCTGAGGCTCGTGGAGCTTTTCCCAGTTCAGCTCCCTGCTGTGGGTAATCTCAAACCTATGGATGGAGGGCCCTTTGCCAGCCCATCTCCTCAGGAGGAGGCTGGAGAGGCCGGGCTTACCCTGGCTCCTGTGGGCTAGCCAGGGTTAGCAGCTGAAGAGACAGGTCTGTGCACCAGAGAGAGAGAGAGGGCTGTGCAAATAATTGCAGTATTAAATCAATGCAGCAATCCCTTTTGGTATGAGGCGCCACCCTGATCTTTAAAAGTTTTTCTTCGCCTTCTGATATTTTGCATTTTTGTAGTGGAGTTCTTTTGCACTTTCATGTAAAGAATGATTGTTTTGCATTCCCTTCTAGAGGAAGTGAGAATTGATAGACTCTTGGTTTGACCAGTGTGGTTGGAGAGGTGGCAACTTCATCCTCCAATCCCTGGTCACCTTTGGAATGGTATATATATTGAAGTCATGCAATAAACTTCCTCTTTTTCCTCCTTTCTCTGCAAAGAGAGTGCATGTGTTCATTCGTGTCATAGTGCCACAGTGAGGTTCACAGCACTGGGACTGCCACTGTCCTGTTTACTGTGGTCAAGCACGGAAGGTCTTGTTTGGAATGTACAAAAACATACCAAATAGCTTGATGAAATGTTAAATGGTTCACTCATGGCTTAAAAGGACTTTGGAAGTACCCTACAGAGGTGCTACATTTAAAATAGGATAACTTTAGAGTAACATTTAAGGGGTTTGGAGAAGTAAAGAGTAATTTTAGTTGAAGATGCATTGTAATTTTCATAGTTTGGACAATAAACAGAGCACTGACTACAACAGCAGTAAAAGCCGAGAATTGTTAAAATTATGTCAGGTTCATCTTCTGCCAGTAAATGCTGTAGCCCAATCTACAAAACCAAAATACTATGTCAAATAATAAATAAAATAGAACAAAACAGCTTACAATCACAAGGCGATTATGTTCTTAAGGCCTTAAGAATGGATAAATGTACTATTTTCTGCACTTCTACTCCTTGATACATGAATGAAAATACATTTAAAGCAGTCTGGGCTTTAAAATTTCATGGTAATTCATAATATAAATACTAAATTCAAATGCAATATCACCTAAATTTAATCCATTCTTTGTAAACGCTGTAATGCAAGCACACAACACAGATACTGCAATCCAGCTTCTGACAGATGTCTTCACTACTTTCTATCATCTATGAATTATTTGCAAGATGGTTGAAGCATGATTGAAGCTATTTCTATTTTGTATAGGTCAGTGTTTCTGAAACGCTTCTCTTGGAGAAAATGTTAAGAATACCACAAAACATATCATGTTGCTTACAGTTAAATGCTTGAGATACATGGATCACCTAATTGTTTTTCCTTGACAGTACTGCTCAGCTCTGTAGTCAAGGGATTGCTTTCTTTAGGCACTAGGGAGCAACAGTTCTTCACTTTTCTGTTATCCACATTTTCTGCTCTTTCTGACTTCTCTAAGCAGCAGTTATCAACATATGGATCCAATCCTGGTGTACCCCACATCTGTTGCTTAAAGCAAATGTCCCAGACATACTACCCAAATTCTTGTTTTTATTTCAGGATCATCATAGTTGTTGTTTAAAAAGGGGGAAAAAAATGAAATCTTTCCTTAGAATGGTAAGAAGCGAAGCATCCAAATGGTGCAAATAAAGACTGTTTTTCAGCCAGGTATTTAATGTGTTTTATTCCTGACAACACTGCAAACCTCTCATAGATGCCATTAAAGACCAGGGTATTTCCTTTCAGCCCTCTGTACCAACAGCCTCAAGCTGTTGTACTGACTCGTGCCTAGGGTACATATGTATGTACAATGAATGTACGATTCTGATTATAGTGATGTGGTGGAAAAATGACAAGTGTCAAGCAATAATATATATATTTTTTTTTTTGCAATGTAGCTAGGATGAATGCACCTCAGCTCTTCTAAACTGACTTGAAAGTTGACTGAAGCATAGTAATGAATAAGGAATACTGCCAATTTTGATTCCTGTAGTGTTGCATGTGATGAGCTGAGACTGTGATACTCATAAGCTTAGCATATGAAATTTTTTCAGACTTTACTTGGTAGTGTCTCAGAACTTTAGAATCACCCCAGAATGCCTCTCTCAAATAGGCTGGATTTCAGAATTTCCCTAAGGTGTCTGACTCAAGGCTGCTCTGAGTCTCTGCATTTTCCCAGGTGCCCTCCCTGCTTCTGTCCTTTTCTCCTCTGCCCACACTGCTGCCCCATCAGCTCTGAGATGATTTAGGTAACCTCCTCTTGAGAATTCCAGCCACTGAATGAAACAATTGCCAATGCTGCCTAGTTTATCTTATGAGCACAAATTTCACTGCACACTTAGTAGCCCTGTGAGCATTAAATAATACACAGTCAAGCAGCTTGTCAGGCCATATCATTACTGTATTTGTAACATGCTCTGCAAAGCGAGCACTGTGCCATTGCTACGCTGCTCAAGGAAACAGTTAATAGGGTCATTGCTTCATTTATCTGGAAGGAAGAGTAAAATTGATGGGTAGGGCATTGACCTACTATGGAGGTTGAAAAATAAGTTGAAGTATCTGTCCATTTAAGGTGTGCTAGACCACTAGGTAATCCAGAGCAATGGATAATTGATTTCTAATTATGTTGAAGTATTTCATGAGAAGGACTATATTCCTTTAAAGTATTTTCCTGTTATCTGTGTGACACACATCTTGACAAAATATTCAGTCTAGAGGACTGTGTGGACTACTTGACATATTGCCTTCAAACTCTTGCTACTTTTGGTACATTTATGCTGGCAGTGTGCAATTTGGTTTCTAGATTTTCATGCCAAATAACAGATCTCTTTGATTCATGGCTGTCAGAAACACACATTAGAAACTGCTTTGAGGAGTTGTATTTGGAAGTGTGAGATGACAGTGTGCTGGTTATTTTTAAGCATTAATCAGTTTATACATAGTGGAAGTGATTAGGAATACTTCTGCTTTTTCTTGTCTCCTTGCTTACGCATCCCTTTCTTCTTCCAAAGTTTTGTCAGTGGTTGTCACTCAATCAGATTTTCTGTGCTTTCACTTTGTCATTCTTGTTATTCAGTGCCATAACCTCCAACTTGTAGATATTATTCTCAGACATTTTTTCTAGTTTCCATCCAGAATTGCAGATGGAAAGATAGTTGCACAGAATATTGGCTTACGCTAGGTATTTGCCAACTATAATTGCACACATGAATTGAGAGTCTTGACTATAGATATAACTGCAAAGAAAATGTAGATGAAGTGGTTGTACTTCACTTTGACTCTTAATCCAGTTCATTTCACATTTTCTATTTTCATTTAACATGGAATAAACTTATTTATATGCCTACACAGTTGTCTACTCAAACTTGCTGGTATTGCCACATTTGAAAGCTTAAATCTCATTTGATTATGTTAGCAATAAAGATTTTTGACACTGTCTATTTCAAAATTCATGTTTTTAAAAATTAGCAAGAAATAAGTAGGATGGATATTTTAAAATGAAGGACCACTTTTACCTATTTATCTTATTAGTCAGAAATACAATGAATTAAACTCAACTAACCTGATATAAGTACCCATGCCTGTTGAAATTGGGTGTAGCTCTTTATAACTCTCCCAAAGAGCTGAAACCATCCTTATAGGAACACTGTGGATTATAATTTATGACTTCCTAATCAGTTAGACTCTAAGTCTCCCTGATTCAGAGTCAATTTAAGCACCCCATCATTTGGTTTACTGAGGTAAATGGGCTATAGGGGAGGTCCCAGTTTAGCACATCATAGTCTCCATGTGGTCTGTGTTCCCATTTCCCACATCCCATGTGATGATTTTTTTTTTTTTTTTTTTTTTTTTTTTTTTTTTTTGCGAAATGAATTTGCTACCTGAGTATTTGTAGTTCAGCTGAAAATACCACCTTAGTATGTGAAATAGTTACTGCAAGGTAACCAAAGTAAATTTGCAATTACTTTTGAGTTGTATTAAAAACTCATGACCTCCATGGCCTATGTTCTTAAGTCTTGTTACCAAGACAGTGTCTCATTTTCCTAATAACTACTGACAAGAAATTATATTTAGACACAGTATCTCTGTTAGGTGATGGCATGATGGCCACAATGGTTTTGCTCCTATATAAAGGTGTATTTTTGCACTAGATTTCCTGATCTTTAAGAACTTCAGGGCAATTTTGTCCACTTAGAAATTTGAGAAGTACCTATTAAGCTTTATTCAAATGCAACCCAAATGTATTTTTTCCAAAGCGTCCTTCTTGATACAAATTGTACTGCTTGATCAATCCAGTTCTGTATGGACTGGTTCTGTTTTCAAAAAGCTCTTTAGAGATGGCAATTGCCAGAACCATTACATAGCTGAAGTGTCATTAAAATATCAGAAGCAGGGAAGGAAGCCACATATAAGCCATGTATCTTCTTGCATTGCCACTGGGCCTAGTAATTATTCTGTTTTAATGGGAGAGTTTGAATTAAAAATCAGTTAGAAAGCATTGTGCTGTATTTATATCAGAGCTTCAAAGTCTGCCTTTTTATCAAGACTAACTTCTGATGGTTTTTATCCTCTTTTATCTTTTTTTGAAACAAAGGTATTTTGAAGTATAAGACAGGTAAAATATCTTTTGCAATGGATTCATGAAGAAGAAGCTGAGTGAGAGGAGATCTGTAAGGTAGATGAAATGCAGCAAAGGAGCATTTGAAAGAATTAAATGGAAAATAATGGAATTGTGCCAAATAACAGGCAAAAATAGATTTGTTTGCCTGGTTTACTTATCAGAAACCAAGATAAGGTAACATACTGCATTTTTACTATTTGTACAAATATATTGATATTTAAACATCAGCCAATCTTCAAGACTCTTGAACATACAGCCATAAACTCAGGCCTGAGAAAGACCTGCACAGATACAAAACTTCTGTTTCTGCTTCATGCAAGTCAAGAGTTTTGGACTTACAGGTGATCTTTATTGAATAAAGAGTTTTAAGAGATGGGAGCATTCCATTTATTCTCATTAAGGGCTTAATAATTGTCACACACACCTGTACCCATATCAAGATCTCTTCTTTGCCTCTGCCTCATTCTTGGGCATCACCCTTGATTAAAATCCCAGTGCAGTTATCTTCAAGCACATGAGATCCTACAGCTCTGCTGTCTGAGGGACAGTTCAGAGCTCATTTTATAGCCCAGTGGCTCTTCAAGCTGGGGACACATGCTTTGTGCTCTCAGGTATTCCCATCTCTACCTTTGCTTTAGTTTGCTACTTAGGAAAAAGAGAGATTGTTTCATACTTTATTCTGACACTTTTACTATTGGTTTTCTACTTAGTTTCTACTTACAACTTCTCTAACTGAACTTGGGAACAGGCCATTCATTGTGGAACTGCATAATATTCAGCAGGATATCTGCAAAAAAATACATTTGTGGCAGTATTCCACTAAATTTTTATTTTTTTTCCAGAATCCACTTATTTCTCAAGCCTTGTGATTTCAGTGGAGCTAGGACTAACAGCTGTGGGCTGTTTCTGGTACAACAGGAAATAGTGCCTGAGCAGGAAAAAAAAGACACTAATTGTCATATGTTTAAAAGCATTCTACCTCTTCATAATGTTCATATATGAGTTAGTGATCTGCTTTGTGAATGTGCCACCTTTCACCTTGTGTTGCCTTTGAGGGCAGCAAGTATCTGTTGTTGGCTGATACAGTGGGACAGCATAAGAACATTCCTTACCAAATGCATGAGAGTGTAAGGACACCCCATGCATGAGATTAGGTTCAACTAAAAATTCTGCATAACCCCAAAGTTGACTGTGAAATGAGCACTATCCTTAATTATATTGCTAATATAATAAACAGTGAGCTGTGAGGAAGGTTTGCAACTAGTGTCATCTTTGAAACAGGGTAATTGTCACTGTGGGTTCATCAGGACATAAATGAAAGAAAAAAGCCCTCAGTGATATGGCATGTTGGACTATTCTTCCTTAATTCATTTCCCTGGTCATTTTAACAGCTCAAATTGAATTTCAGTGCTGGTCCCTGGAATCTTTATGACCCAGGGCATATGTGAAAACGAAGTGTAAGACTGCCACTCTGTTCAGAGCTGTAGTGAGCCTGTGGCTTTTTTCCTTCACAGCTTCAAGAGAAATGTTTTCTTAACGGTAGGTGCTTAAGCTTTGACACCTGCATAGGCAATTGGAAATTGCTGTACCTGTTGAGGTGCTTGTGCTCCCATTCTGTTAGTACAGATCAATTTTTACAAAAGAAGCACAGGGGGACTCTACCTTCCTGACTGAATCAATTTTATATACAGAAATTGAGAGGTGGAATAGGAGCAGCTGGAATTGTGTCCTTACCTGGTTTTCATAGGATGAAACTTTTCCTATGACTATAATTCTAAAAGCATTTAAAACATCTTGTGATCTCCTGGACAATAATTCGAGAATTAAAAATGTCTTTCAAATAATCCAATGTGATGTTGGCAGAAAGCTTTCAGGAAAAATCCTAAGAGTACAAGTAAACTAGCAAACTTTGTATTCAGGGCTGTGCTGACATCTTTAATTACACCATCAATTATGCTAATTTTAATGCATACTTGAGAATGTGATAAAAATAAACCAAAGGAGATTATTCGTTAGCTGCCATTTCATGGCTGAAATTGAGCTGAACACTTAAAATAAGTCTGGATGAAACACTGCCTACTGTGCCATAGGGAACAATTCTACATAGGCAGCAAGTAGAGCAGGGTGGAAACTAATAATTCTTCCATCTTACTTCTATTTTATGACTTGCCGCAAGAAAAACTAGCTTAGTTTTTTTTTTTTTTTTCTTAGGTTTTTTTTCCCCCCAGGGGGGCTGTAAGCTCTTAGCTGAAGTCAGGACAAAACTGAGAACTTCCTAAAGAAAAACCTCTTAGAGTGAAAAAATCCTCTTTGCATTTGGGATTACACAAAACTATATTCTTGTTATTGACAATGAGCGATTTCAATTATATCAGCAGAACAAACAGAGGTTCACCTCTTGTGTTGAATCTGTCACCAAAATCTGGTTGTCCACATCTAGTTTAGTGATACTTTAAATTGTGCCTGTATTTGAATTGTTGTATTTTTCCCAAATTTCTTGTGGAGTACATAATATTTCCTTAATTAATGCCCAGAACACTGAAATTAGAAGGTTTTCTTAGATGCTGAGTGTGGCTAACTTACAAATATCAAACCTAGAATTTCTCATACTGCCTTGCGACAGGGAAGAACTGCAAGAACAGTAATTTTCACCTTCAGAGAAAGTACATTTATCACTTGAATCTCAGTGAATAAGCTCATGGCCTTAGCCCAGACTCTGTATTTGGGTTGATCCTGATTATGTTGTTTACAATTTACCTCCCATGAACTCAGAAATCCATTTTTCTGCAGTACACCTATACAATAAAGTCTCTTGAAATATGCAGTATGTCCTAGAGCTATTTGTCATTTTCACAGTAGGCCCCCCCAAATTTTTTTTTACCTGGCACATACACCTCACAACTAGGAGTGCAGTAATACTCTTTTTTAGAAATAAATTGTCTAATATTTATTTGTCCTAAGGCATAAATGAACAGGTTTTAAATGGCAAAGGGCTGCACAAACAAACAGGAATTGTTTAATTCTGGGGAATAGCTCTTCATCATATTTAACAAGTTTTCCTTTAATAAATTACTTCCCATTAAGATAGTGTGGAAGTCAGCATAAAGCATATGTTGATAATAAGAAAACTGTAAGTTTCCAGAGGCTCAGTCCAGAACAATGTACTTGGTGGTGGTGTGCTCAACAGAAACTTCAGCAGAAAGCATCCTCCCCCTTTTCTGGGATCTTTGTAACACCAAAAAAGGAGCTCCACAGATGAACAAGACAGTGATGGAAAGTGAGGGAGGATGTTTTAATTCCAGTTTGCAAATAAATTTCATCTACTTTTTTTTTTTTTTTTTTTTTTTTTTTTTCCCCCAAGAATAAGGATAAATTAAGAACTTAATGGTGGCTTGTTATTAATGCAATGTGTTTGCAGTTCTCAAAAGTCTTATACACGTTTCATTTGTGATTTTTTTTTCCCTAATGTAAACACTTTCCTTCTATGCACCAACAAAAGGGATCATAATGATATCTACCAAACAGGTCTATATGGAAATTTCAGGGACTTTAAGACAGTGTTAATGGTGGTATGTGTGGTCATGAAGAATTTCGGAATAAACTGTTTCATGACAATAGCTATGAATTTGCTCAAGGTTAGAAATCTAAAACCTTTGCATTCTTTTTCCTCCTTTTAAATCTCTGAATTCAGTGTCATGCAGCATCTCAACAAGAGCCTCCTTTACATTTTCTTGAAAGTAAGTCTTAAGCAGTATTTGTAAACCCAGTGCTCTGTTCCTTCATGTAGTGTCCATGGCCCCTGCTTTTTTCAGTGGCTTCACTTTAGGGGTGTGTCAGCTGCTGGGGGAACCTAGCACTCACTGAATAACTTATGTTCTTAAGAAACCAACCCATTGCAAGCTACTTCATGTGTGAAGCCTGCACTGTCTTCAGTTCTCTATTCTGGGCTCCTTTCTGCTGAAATCTGATGAGCCATTGACAAAAAAGTATTGGTTGTGTGCATACTCTGTATCTGTCAGCTGCTCATCTGAAGCTTCTGAATTACAGAACTGGAGTAGAGAGTGCATATTGTTGTAGATACTTAGTTTGCAGTGAGAAAAAAAAATGTTTCTACATGGAGAAATCTATAAACTGTCTTCCCATCCAGAATAAAAACTTTTCTATTTGAAAGTTCTGGATTAACTGTAAATTTTGTCCTAATTACTTTTAGAAAGAGACCTCTTATCAAATTATCATTTGCTCTTTCAGCTCAGCAGAAGTGCACCTAAACCTATGTTGGCTTACTTTTAGCAAGTATCCAGTAGTGCCTGATTTTCAATAATCTTTCAGCATCACTTTAAAATACAGGTACTGTAGACTTTTCTGTTGTATCTGTTTACACTGACTTGTGGGACAAATATTAATGCTAATGATTAATTCCACAGAAACCTGTCCTGTATCTCTGCATGTCTAAGGGTTTCTCTGTGGGGTTTGCTTTTGCTCTTGCACAGAAGTTGAAGTAGCCACATGCTTATCCAGATGTAGATCAGAAGTCACACAGTGCCTTAAAACAGTGTAGTTCCTATGCTCAAAACCCCCCCCCAATCTGCTCTCCACATTTAGATACTCCAGTTCATAATATCAGCATGCTCTTCTGAAGCTTTAATAGCCTAAAGCACACGATAAAATTATGCTAGTGGTGCCAAAGCAGAATTAGACTAAACATCAGCACCTGGACTCACAGGTGATGATAAAGAGCAGAAGACCAAATATCTGTAGCTTGTATCCCAGCAGATATGCTGCTCTTGAATTGAGGTGTGTATCAAGCAACTTGATTGTTCACTTCCTTAGCCTGCTGCTTAATATTTCCAGCTATCTTTGTGCTTTGAGGGCATTGATGCACATCTGGTTTAAAACTGCAGAGCCTTAGGCAAGAGGCAGAGATGGGTAACATAAAATTTAGATTTTAACAATAAAATTTAAATTTTAATAATAGAACAGTGACTCTGCTAAATCCTAATCTGCTATTTTACTTATTCTCCTGCTCCAAAGAGCCACAAAAGCAAACAAACTTTGAATCAAAGAATATCTGTCAAATATTTGAATATATAGATGGCACCTAGCATTCAACAGAGCAATGGCATGGGCTGCATAAAAACTGGGAGAACATGCGTCCGGCTGCAGCTGGAGGGGCAAGAAAAAAGAGTGAGAAATTTGAAAGATGTAAAGGTTTGAACAGAAAGAATGAGATGATTCTGGACAAGGAAAATCTACCAAGACAATTCTTTGTAATGGAATATGAGATCAAAAAGTTTATTTTGGTTTAAAAAAAAAGGTATAAATTCTATTGAAATCTGTGACTATCACTTCAGATTTCTGTTTCTTTTAGAATTGTCTGGAATTCCTTTTCTCTGGTTTCAAATCTGTCATAAAGGAAAATACTATTGTAAACAGGGTTGCTGTGTTGCTGCATTAATACCTCCTTGTATTTAAACTTTGAATGGTTTAAATGGTTTTGTGAATGGTCTAAATGGTTTTTTGAATGGTCTTTCTCATTGAAGGAGGCCATCAGGTTAGGGAGAAGGTGATGGCTTGGAAACAAACCTGTTTCTACCTCTGACTGGTCTCGGGGCAGAGATGATAGGGTTTGGTAATATCTGTCTTTGTTTGTCCTGCTGTGTAAAAGAAAGGTGTGTTCTTCAAGTGCCTGTAAACAGTACCTGGTGGGTATACAAGAATAGTCATTATTGCAAAATTATAAAGAATTGCAGAATCCTTCTCTGACATAAAATGTATGAAAACACAGAACAAATCACTGCTTTTCAACCTACTTCTATTTTATTTAGGCTTATCCACTGACATTTAACTTTGCTCTGGAGAGAGAAAATTAGCCTATTTAGACTATTGTTCATATTTAGTAGCAGAGTCAGCTTGTTCTTGAATGTGTAGCTATTCTTGGGCTGCAGTGAGGAGGCAAGAGAGGGCTGATGGGAGCCAACTTATCTTTTTCTCTGAAAAGACAATTTTGAAGCAGGATTGGAAGTGCTCTTAATAGTAGAGGAAATAAAACTGTGTGGAGAAGGCAAAGAACCAATAGTACTCTCAAGTAGATGCTTAACAGTATTTGCTTACCTGTTAAATGTTGCCTGAAAATTTGTGGAAACTATAAAACAAGATTCAAGGACCAGACATAGCTAAGAACAGGAACTAGGGAAGAGTTTTGAGAATTTGAGGGAGGAAATTGGGAAAAAAATCCCCAGATTTCATGGCTAAGTAGAGATTTCTTGACATATGCCTAGGACCTGAAAGCAGATCTGTAGACAAGTAATGTGACCTATGTAGGCACATGGTCTTCACCATGTGGCAAAAGCACGTGAAGGAAACAAAGAGCTAAAAAACAAGGCAATTTCAGCAGAGGATGTGAAAAAATAAAAAGCAATTGGGGCAGCTGATGTGTAAGTCTGGTTGTTCTAGACATCAAAGATGAGAGAGAGAGAGAGTGCATTGGAGCCCAGTGCTCAGGAAGTAAAGCAAGTGCTCTGTAGATGTCTGTGAGAAATAAGGTCTTCTGAGAGATCCTTCTGAGGACAGGGGGATCTGAAGAGAGAAAAGAGAAAATCAGATCAGCGACAGGTCAAGTTCATGATGGGAAACCTTTTCAGAAGACTTGACAGGTTTATCATCAAAGTATATTTAGAACCGTTCAGGTGGGCTCTAGCTTCTGAGCAAATATGCAGACTATGAACCTAAGGATGGAAAGACCACAAGGTGAGGTGAAAGATGATCACGCCCTCTTCTGAAGTAAGTGACCTCTAGGAACTCACTTAATAAAAGGATGGTGACTTCACCAAGATGGGAAAGCTGGAAACTATTTTTTTAGTTGTTTTCTGAACCTCTTTTAAGAAGGCAAGAGGTATTAAAAATTATTTGTAGCAAAAGGATCTTGTGTCATGAGAAACATTTTGTATTTAAAAGCGTTATACGCACAAAGAAATTAATTTCACAAGGACTAGCTAAGTAACTACAGAATCTTTCTATATAGTATCCCTTATCTGCTCATTCTCCCAGGTCCTTCACTCATAAGAGCTTACTTGTTGGGGATATGTTTGTCACTGAAATGTAAAGTGTCAAACTGATATATGTACCCAGGTCTTGCTCTGGGTAGTGATTTGTGTGTGGTGAGATCAAGATATTTCAGGTGAAACTGTAATTTGTATCTTTTCTTCAATTTACAGTACTATTATTATTACTATTGGGTAATTATTAGAATCACAGGATATCCTGAGTTGGAATGTAAGACTTCTGCTCTTGGTTGTGGGAGGGCGTATTTTATTTTTATTGCACCAAAGAGTTTTGTATGTAGGACAGATATGACACTAGATACGTAAATATTCAACACACAAAACAAAAGGGCACATAAATTATATCTAAAGTATGGGTTAAAAAGATCACTTGCCTACAACTGTTGTATGTGTGAAAACTAGCACTTACTGTGTTTATGTGCTGCTTTGTATATGATTTGGTAGTATAGACCCTCTTTCAAAACCTTTAAGTTTAATGCATCATAGAACTCTTTTCCACACATTGTAAAAGAGAGAATGGAAGTTGCATTTTTGTGTGTGCATATTTGGGTGTGCAATGCCTTGTCTTTGAGACATTATTAAGAATCTAGAGGTACTAATGCAGTATTTTTTATAGTAATGGATTAAGATTGAAATGTTTGTATTTCCATAGCTGTCTTTCACTATTACAGTCAATAGAAATATTGCAGCAACAGGAATAGATCAATGGATTCAAATCATCTGGCAGTCTAAGACTGCCAGAAACCAACAACTAGTCTAAGTTTATCCATATCCATTTGACACAACCTTTTACAGAATCACGCAGAGGGAGCTGCTGTTTTCGATTAAGTCTTAGAACTTTGCCATGGGCAAAGAACTTTAGAACTGAAAACCAGAAATGGATATAAAAGTTTTGTTCAGTATGCAGCTTTCCCAACACTTGTTGAAAAAATTTTTGTTGAGAATGCTGTGAAATTTTTATGAGAATATTTTTGATGCATTTTAAGAAACCAAATGCGCTCCGTAAAAGCTTTATAACACACATCAGCAGCGATGCCTTAGAATATGAACAACTGTTGTGACAAACAATTCCCCATGACAGTACAGGGGATTTGCAGCCAGCTCTCCTTGAGAAGGGGCCTCATTGCAATTCTCTCAAAGAGGAGCCACACTTGCTTCTAGACCTGAAATATGAGGCCCTTGTATGCCACTATTAGCAATAATGTTTATGCACTGTGTGGTGATGACCAAGATGCGGTGTTATACTCCTCCTGAAAAAGAGAATGAAATGTTTTGCTTTGTGTTGAATGTATTTGAAAGATCAGATCTTTCTTTCTCACTTAATGTACAATAAATCAGGATGTTTTGACAAGAAGTTTAAAAGCCAGTGGAAATAAGCATGACATTAAAAAGGCTGTTTTTCTCTCATACATATACAGAGTGGTGAGAAATGATAATGAAAAGGTCAGGTTTGGAAAGGTTACAGAATGGTAGCTCAAAAGACACTTAGCAGCTTGCTGAGCTCCAGAATGCAATACTAATTGGTGACAGTGTGGAAGTGGCCTTCAGAAGGGAGACCTGCAAACACCCCCCCAGCAAGCCACAAACATCTTGTCAGGCTACCCAAGATCTCAGGATCCTGTGTAATAGTATTTCTTTTTTCCCTATGGGTCTTTTGTTGTTGTTGTTGTTGTTTTTTTCTTCTTTTACTCCTTTGTGTTTCTCCTGTGTTTTATTTATTTGTAAATAAATGAGATGCTACATAAGCTCTATCCAGCAGTAGAGTATACACTTATTTCTCAGAGAGACATAGTAGCATGCTAGTCACTTCATTGTCTTTTTACTGTAAGGATTGATCTATACTAAACTTTAAAGATGCCTATTCTGCCCAAAAAGTATTGCCATCTAGGAGCAACACTTTATTTTCCAAACTGGGAAGTCAGGAGCACATTGACAGAAATAGTTCTGAAAATAGTTCTGAGAAACTGAAATAGGTCCGAATTTACATTTTTACATATTTTTTGTACTACTATGTTCTCATTTTCCCTGATGTGAGACCCTCCTGACCCTGAACTGAACCCGTCGTTCTTATTCCAGTTTTCTTCCCTGAGCACCAGCAATTATTGCACCTTTAGTCAATGTGTCTGTGTTCTGGTGTAAGTGCAAACAAACCTCATTCCTTGTGACAGTGGCAGTCAGTCCCCTGCCCCATTTCCTTATTTATGTGCTTCAAAAATATATAAACCACTGAGTTGAAGAGAAACTACAGTGCATGTAGCAGTTGATACCTGTACTCATTGCTGAAGAATAAGCATTAAGTGCACAAGATCAAAGCCTGCACCCTAAGCACGGGATTGAGTTGAACTCATCAGTTTTAGCCCTCTGTGCTGCATAGGAGAAAGCAGAGAAAAGTTAAATGAGGCTGTTTTAAAAGGCATCACTCATCAAATGTTAATGTTTTTCCAGAATGTAAATAAAATCGCATCCTTGCATTTTTCTATCAAAACTATTTTGACTCTTCATGATCAAATTGTACCATTTACTAATCCAAATTAATCTGAATCAGATGAGGATATAGCCTCAGCAAAGGCTGTGGCTCTTGAGTTGTGATGGCTGCAGCCCAGCACGGCGCACACCTGCACAAGCCCCCTCTGCTGTTGCTGTCAGTTCATTCAGATCCATGGATCTCGCCCTGGGGAAGGAAGCTCATTGTGCAGCTTGTTCCCCTGCCAGCGAGCTTCCATACATTGCTGCAGAAAACATGCTGTATGAAAAGCTGGCTGTCACACATCATTTTCACCATATGCTCAGCTTCAAAATAAAATGATACAGGCAAATACTCAGGGCTATTTATGTGGTCAAACCCATCTTATTTTAGTTTTTTTTTTCCATGTTAAAAACTGCTAAATTATGAGGCTGTGTCCTCCTGTTGATTCAGCCCCAGGAATGTGGCAGGAGGAATAGGAGCAGCAGGATAAAGCAAAATATTAAGTGATCATGAAAGTCGATTATCCTGCTACTTCTGTAACTACAGCAGAAGTGTTTAGCCTAGCAGCTGCCAAGGCTCTTCTTTTTTGTCATCTGTTTTTGTAGAGTTCATTTGCTTCTTTAAGTGTTTTTATACTCAAAACTAAATCTTCAGGGCCATTTTTAAATAGCAGAAGAGATAATTCTTTGCCAGCAATTCAACAGTTGCAAGCATTCTTTCAATAAAAAGGTGTGCTAATCCTCTTAATAGGGAAAAAAAAAATGTCAGGAAGGAAATATTTTTACAATTTTGTAAATACTGTGGTTCACATTTTTAAATGACAGAATTTTAAAGCTAAGTCAGATGCTGCACAATAGATCTCCAACTGATGGGGAGAATTATTTAATTATTTTTTGATTAATTTCTAGTTTTTCTTCCCCTTCTGTGCCTTTCCTTTATTTTTTTCCTTTTTTCTTTTTTTTTTTTTTTTAAATAATTTTTTTTAATCTATGGTTATCATCACTATAGGTTGCATGAACTTTTAACATGAAAACATGAGCTGGTGGGATTTTTTTTTGGGGGGGTGTGAAGGTTTGATTGGTTTCTTTTTAAAATTATAATTTGTTAACAAAGATAACAGGTCTAAGAGTAAATGCCATACTGAAATTAGTATTGTGCATCTAATGTAGAATATCTTTTTTTTTTCATTTGAGCCCCTGGAAGAGCTGGCAGGGCTTAGGATACAAAGTGAGGCATTGAATTCCCACCTTAAACTTTCTATTGAAGTTTTTGACTGTCAGTTCCTTTAGTTCCCCATGCTCAGCTATGAACTCTAAATGATATATCTTGATCATCTGTAGTGAGCTACAGATGAAAGACTATTATCTGCAATAATGTATTGTTTCTGTGCTTCTCTGTTGTCCACTGAAAATAATGACTTGCATAGTGTGAGTTCTTGCTATGTTTGATTAAATATTAGATAACACAGCCAACAGTGGTTTCAAATTTCAAATACAGTCTCCTGCCTTCTTCAGCACTACAATTTTCAGTTCAGTAAGGTCTAACTTATTGACATAGAGGCATTTCTAAAAGATATGGCATTTTCAATTAGAAGTTTGTATTCATTAAAAAAATCACAAATATGTCAAAACTAGCACAAAATAAACCTTAATGACCCAATCTGCTGCAAATCTCTGAAAGAAATAGTTTTTAACATGGTCCTTGGAATGTTTTTTTCCTGTTTCACAAAGTTTTTCACCATAAGACCATCATGTTCTCTAGTTTATTCTTCTTCTTTAATCCAAATAGGAAAGAACATCAGAACCAGAGTGAGTGCTCTGCCAAGAACCTAAATTAGTTTTCTCCTTGATATGAAATATTCAGCCTAGAAAGTATCAACTTTTAGTAAGGTACAGATACTGAAGGCCAAAAACATGAAAGAAATGTTGCAACAATATTTTATAAAGATTAAAGGTAGACATCCCCAGTAACAGTGGGAATGCCAGACTAGCACTGGCATTAAACAAAATAATGGAACTCAGACTTGATTAAGTAAATAACACAGCCTTGGCAACGTAAGCAAGCTTACAATTTTGAGGTTATAGAAGACTGCTGTTTTAATAATCTTGCTGTCTAAATTAACAGCATAGGTGTTTATATTGAACCAAACAAGATGTTTTACTTGATACTGTAAAGAATTTTGTCTGAGACATTGGAATTATAGAAATTAATGATAGAAAATGCTGAACTGATCAGAAGACATGGATATTGCTAGAGATGTATGATTAAAGAGGTCTCACAAATATGTATTTTCATCCCTTTATTATTAGAAATTTTAGTACTCGTGACCTGGAAAGAAACATGAAATGTCCTCTGCTTCTATTTACATGTAATGGTGAAATCAGATAAATGGTACATGAGAAAAGAAGGGAGGCCATTAATACTGCTAAGCAATGATAATGGACTCTTTGATTTCATAATTTCTCTTAACTATTTTCTTTCAGTATATGCATACTGCTGACTAGAGGATTCTATTTTGAACTATGAAAGAAAAGCCTTGGCTAAGCTTGTCTGTGTAAGACACACAAAGGCAAATGCCAATCTCTCCAGAAGGATGTTGCAATAGTTCAAATAGTAGTTTTGTTGTTTGTTTTTCTGGAATTTATTGTTCCTAGATTCCTTTGTATACTTTTAATCCTGACACCATAAAATTGTCATTTTCCCTGACTTCTGCAAAGACATTACATAGAAATATTTTTTTTTTCTGTAGAACAGTCCTAGTCTCTTTTCCAAGTTCCATTCTCCAGTTGAGAA
This sequence comes from Certhia americana, assembly GCA_018697195.1. Classification (NCBI taxonomy): domain Eukaryota; kingdom Metazoa; phylum Chordata; class Aves; order Passeriformes; family Certhiidae; genus Certhia; species Certhia americana. Next base: position 15,674,815 of record CM031880.1, read on the forward strand.
AGCTATGATTTAAACGGTTAAAGAAAGCTATTATTTGATCCATCAATTGGATCAAATAATTCAAGTAAAATAAGCTCTCACAATGTCAAAAGAAGAATTTTTTGTAAATATAACAGTTTGGTCTAGATTAGTCTACTACAGTGAAGTACTTGTGTACTTCATGGAGGGTATTTAATCAGGGCATGACTCGAAAAAAAAAACTACCTTCATTATCTTTGTGTTATTTGCAGTTGAAATAGAATTACCATTTGATTCCTAGAAGGAGATTTCAAAAGTCTTCTGTTGGTTGGGTTCCTGTAATCGGCTTTGGGGCAAACCAGCACCAACCAATCAACCAGACAACCAACCACTTTCTTATATTAAACCTTTAGAAGCTTCTTCCCAGCTCTCCTTCCTGCTTAGGAAGTCACACAGCACATGGAGTTACTTGCACACACAGTCTGGAGTGTGTTGTCTGGATATGTTCATCAATCAGTCTGTTATTGCAGCTGAAGAGAATTCAGCACTCCAGTCAGGGCTGCTCCCAAGCCAATAAATATTCCAGTTAGTTAAAAAAGTTAAGCGTAACCAAGTGCATTGCTCATGTTCACTCTCGTCCTTCTCTCCTCAGGAAAATGACCTCAACTTATGGCAATATTTTCTTTGTGGTAACCCTGCAGTTATCTGACTTTTTCAGATTAAAAATTCTTGTTATAATATTGAGGGGGTGGGGAAAGAGAAGCCTTAGGCCAGATGGAATAAAATTCATTTCATAGAATGGAAAAAGAAAGCTCCTTATCTTTACCCTGGTAGCACAGTAAAGAGGAAGATTTTTTCTTTTTTTCTTTTTTCTTTTTGTTTTCTTTTTTTTCATTTCTTTTTTTTCCCCCCTCGTACAATATGCTTTCAGTTCAGTCAAGAATCTAGACACCTTCCTCATTTTTCTCTTTCTCTGTTGACTGCATGTTCTTTCTGCTTTTATTGGCAGCACTATAAATGTAAGAAGTGAAAGGATTTTCTGGGTCAAGTCATAGTCTGCTATTATTTCAGACAGCAGCATCATATATCTTTCCTTCTAAAATTAGGTGTCTTTCCCTTGCACACCTCTCCTTTGGAGGGCTACATCAAACTCTTGAATGTGAGGCTTAGAAATGTTATATCTTTTCTTAGAAAGTGCTTTTTGTACCCACTTGTTTGTACCTGTTTTTTTTCTAGGCCAATAAACAAAATTATTCACAGCATTTTATGTATGTTACCCAAGTAACTGATTCACTACGACCATTAACTTTCCCTCCAGAAAGCAATGACCATTTTACTGTACTAAAGATCTCAGGTTAAGCTGCTATTTAGAGGATATTGTCACACATCTCCTGACATTCTTCCCATGCTATGTATGCTTCCTCCACACAGCAAATGCCATCTTTTTCTATCAGCTCTCTCATATTTTCACCTTGACCATTAGCTACAGTGTCATTTGTGTCTTATTTTCTATTTGCCATATTTTGTATGCATGTAAAAAGATAACTTTTTCAGATAGATTTTTTTCCCTACAATCTCTTTTCTTAAGCTTAATATTTAATTGATGTTCCATTTGAGTGGATCAAAAGCATTGATTATTATACAGTCTCTGTTAGGTGATAATTAGTCACGTCCTCATGAACTACAGTACTTTCCCTTATGATGTGCTGAATTTTGTCAGCAGGGTAACAGGCTGGAATACTGAGGAATGTACTAATCTGTGAGCATAATTTAATTGGATGGCTGACTCAGTAAGGCCTTTTCCCTTTGGATCTACACTCTGTTTGCATAGTTAAAGTAGAGACAGCTAAATGAGGTGTGCAGGAAGGGAACTGTCACTCCACCAGTTCCAGAGGTGAGTTCAGCTGCTGGTCCTCATCCTCCCAGCAGAAGCTCAGCTGTGGGGTCTACCTGGCACAAGCTCAGGTCCACTGCACTCCCCAGAATGGAAGTGGCAACCCAGTATTACTTGTTTCCTTTTCTGTCTTTCCTTTTATAGTGTATTTTTTTCCATACAATGTATACACTAAATTCCTTAAATACCAAGTTTCACTGAGCACTATCTACTTGTCAAATACAGGATAGCAAGGAGATCCAGGAGCTGAGCAGCTCTTGATAGTGGGATGCAGATTTTCTGCGCTGTATCATACAAACTACTGAAGTTCTCTGTCTGTAAGACAAGGAAAAAAGTCATCTTATTACACAAGCAAAGTAAAACAATAAGACAGTTGTGGCAAAATTCATCCCATACAAATCATTGTAGTGAGACAAACTGCATGTCTGTAGCTGTATATTAACAAGCACAGCAAAGTGAGCCTATCACTGAGATTTCCTAGGAAATATCACTTGCAAGGTTATGTGGCTGATTATAGCTGCATAGCATTTTCAAAAATATTAACATTTTTTTCCTGAGTTTTTTTCACCCATGCTATGTCTCTGCTCTTGATGAGATTTTTCTACAGGTTTTGGGAAGTTGTTTTGTTCATTTTTTTGATACTTGTTGCTTTGTAGGTTCTTTTTAATGGGGTGAGGAAGAGTACGGAGAGGGGTAAATGGGAAATCCAAACATATGAACTGTGCATTAACTTAAACAAAGATGCAGACAGAGGGAGTGAGAAATTAGGGAATTAAAGGATACTGGTCGTTGGTACATCTGGAATTTTGTAGTTTAATATGTGAACTCAATTCTACCCTTTGCTTTCAAGATCTGTCTGCATATTTGCCCACAGCACTACGATGGAGGTGCCAAGTCAGCCAGAGCCCTGAGGTGGAGTTCAAGATCTTTCTTTGAAGTGAACACGTCAAAATACACCAGAAGCCTTCTGATCTTTGAAGCTGTGTTTTACTAGAACATAAAATAAGCTGCTTGGAAGTAGCTTTTTAAAGAGAAAAAAAATCCCTCTGAACTGGACAGGGCAGACCAAGTAAGACTTTAAAATAAACCTCTCTTGTCCATTGCAATATCTGTATAGAGGAAGATTATTATCAGGAGGTTGGAAGAGCTTTGTACAATTCTTGCTCATCAAGCTGTGTGCTTGTCAGACATTGTGAGTCATCTGTGGCTTGGGAGAATTCAGAATCCTTAAGCTCACCCTAAAATAGCTTATGTGTATCACATCTTTACATTTGTATATTTTTAATATCAAGTTTTGCTAGGACTAGGAGTGACTGCTTGTGTCAGGCATGTGGAAATCTCCTTTTGAAGGCATAAAAGCATACATTTATAGCAACATAAAACCATACATACCAACTTCACTGTGTCTGCATAATGTATGTATTATGCAAAAGTGGCTTCAGGCAAGTGTGGGGTTTTTTCTTTTTCAAGATGGGATTCCATCTATTGAAGAATTGAACACATCTCTGATAAAGCAATTTATTTTTTTTCCTAAAATGAGAAAGAAGAGATGTAAAAGATGCTCTGAAACTTGGAAGATTAGATGAGTCATCAGCGAGACAGATCAGCAGCTAAATAATGGAATTAGAATAGGTGCTGTATTTATTTACATCATGATACACAGTTCAGTACAAGGCTTTGTATCTTCACATATGAGGGGTGTGCATGTGTTCTGGTAAATATTGAGGTGTTTCTCTCCCTGCAATGATTGTACTTGCACTGTTGATTCAGTTCAGTTCAGTGGTGAAGAGACCACCACAATAAGGTTGTACATGTATTTTTAGAGCATGATCCCACAGACTGCTGGAGGGTTTCTTTCGAGACTACTTACCAATATGAAAGAAATGTCTTTAAAAACTGAGAAAAGCAGTTAGATGTGAAACCATTTTTTGTGCATAACCTTCAGTTTTTATTAAAGCCTCTCTTTTTTTTGCTGTGTTTACAAGTTAAACCAGCTGTGAAAGGTGCAAGCATATAGTTTGTATTCAGCAAAGATCTGTCATTTTGTGCTTACTGCAAGGCAAATGGCTCTGCCAGTTGGGGCTACAATTTATCAAGTTGGCAGAGTGACAATTTTCATTGCTCTTGAAAATTTATCATGGATAGTCATTTTTGAAGGGTTGACTCTTTTGTTTAAGCAGGCTTTTTATATTTAGACTTATCAAAATGGCAATTATTAATGCCATTAACCCATGAAGCAAAGATCAGTTTTGTCCCTGGAACCTTGAGTCTGTCTTCTTGACAAAGGGATTTATCTGCTTCTGTGGTTTCCAGGGTTCATGGAAATATAATGAAATATAATGGTAATATAACAAAAAGCTGTTTCCCTAAAGACCATTGAAAGCCATTTTCATCCCAGCTGTTTTAGCAGAAAAGCAACATAAAGCAGGGAGAAAAAGGTAAAACATTAAATACTGGTTATCAAAATTATTTTATGCTTGTTGTTCTGGCTTCCTTTCCAAACCAAGACACCTGCTCTTAGTGGCTTTGAGACTGATTCACACTGAGAGGGTTGAGAACATCCCCCTAACCCCAGCTCAGCAATATGACCCTTCCATGTTGCACTGTAGAGAAAAATTCATCGTACCAGCCATGAGTGGATTTGGGCACAGTTCTGTGAAGTATCAAGTGGATCCCCAAAGACACTGAGCATCCTCACCTTCATGGCTCTGGACAGAAGGAGAAAGTGCCATGTTCTCTGCAGGCTCAGGACACAGTGAGGAGAGGACTGAAGAGATCTAGTGTCAAAAAGGAGTCTGAAGGGCTATAATTTGTTAATAGCACTAGTTGTCACTGTATGTATCTGTGTGTATGTCATTTGCATTCCCCCATATCAGCTAGAAAAATTCTGTCTAGATGAGCTAAAGGCAGCTTGTTCTGTAGTAAAAATGAGGAAGGCACATACACATTTCCACAACCATTAGAAAGAAAAACTGAGTTAGATGTGTCTTAGGGCAGAAATTATCCTCTCCCCAATTTACTTAAAAATTCTGTGTTCTCTCTGCTTTATGAAAAGATTACATTTTAATTTAATGCAGAGCCAATACTGTCTCCTCCAGTACTTTCTCACTGGAGCAGGTGGGATATTTCCTCACAGGCTAGCAGGAGAGTTACATGCGCCTGCTGGAAGCAGGAGGCATTCCACCCTCTGCCAGGCCTGCAGACCCCACTCACTTTAAACCATTCATTTACCCAAGTAATTCAACATCTGAGGGTTTTTCATCTGTATTTCCCATCCCACCCCCCCCCCAAACCTCCTGAACAGCTCTAACTAGGGCATAAATAAGAATCTAAAACAGAATAGCAGAGAAATGAGAGTGTGGCCATCCTGGGCTGGAGCTCATTGAGATGGCAGTTCAGATTTGTAGGCAGCACTATCATTCTGACCAGCAAGTAGATCTCTCTGGATTTTCTACTGCTGCATTCTCACTCCTCAGTCAAACAGAAACTGCTGTCTCATAAGACATTAATTTTTTTCCTTTGTGTTCTTAAAAAGTGTCTTTTCTGTGTTCTTCTTCTCTTTTTCACTTTTGTATAAATGATGGGCTACGTCCCAACATAAAAGTTGATCAGACACTGTAACATTGCACAACACTCTATTGAAGGAGCACAGTAGCTGCAAATTATAGTGCTATGTTTCAAACTTTCATCAACATCTTAATTTTATGGTTTAGGAATAGGTTTAAACAGCAGTTCTGGTACTCTGTCTATCTCCTTTTCTGTCCTGGCCCTCTTTTTCTCACACAGGATTTTCTTTGGAATGTCTGCTGTGTTTTTCCTTCTGTATATACCCTGCACATTCAGTGAGTTTTATACCAGCTCATGGATCTCACAATAAAGCTAATGCAGTTCTAGCTTAAAAGTCAGATTGTAAAGCAAAACACTGGTAATTAATAGAGCTGAGGCCTGCGAAGAGGGATATTTGTAACATCCAAAGGGAATTAATTTACAGATATATCTAACCTTGTGTTTCTGAGAATGTCATCTGAGAATAATGCTCATCTAAACTATAATTTGAAAAAAGTTAACAATCAATGGAATTAAGTGGCACAGGTTCAAAGAGAAGATCTTATCCCTTGCAACAGATATGACAGCATTGCCCTTGTCTCTGAAATGCATTCATAATGATAAGGACTTGTTAGGAACTCAGAATCTAGATCTCCAAACTCTTGCATTACACTTGGCCCCTTTTGCTAAAACGTGTTGAATTAAAGTACCAAAAGAAGGCTTGAGAACAGTTTTGGATTTGCTGCCTGTGTGGCTTAGATCTGTCTGTATTGAAAGCTGACATAGACACAACAGCCTTAGATCACATAGACTTATATGAAAGTGGGGTTCTTTGAGATCTTTCAGAAGTAGCTGTATAGTTAATAGAGCTGAGTCCTGGCACTAGAAATGTGAGTTGTCCGTGTTTAATGCTTCCACATTTAGAGCTAAATAATAACTACTTTATTTGTGTCTTTTCTAGACTTAATGCTTTTGATGAAATGCCATCATCAACCTGTTCAGTGTGGTGTGGTTGGGTTTTTTTAATCAAAAAAGGTTTTTATTCATATTAATTTTGATTATGGCATCTCATATAGCTATGAAGTGTAATATTTACAAGGAATGCTTTTTCATACTCAGGACAGCAAATGTCAGATTGAATTGTTCTTTACTAAATTTCCTTTGGGCTTTTCTTTAAGTGAGATAGATGTGAGTAGTTTCAAATGGTATTAGATCTTCATAAATCATATTCCACCTTTTTTCCTTGTCAAAAGCAATGTGCTCCCACTTGTCAACAGGAAATTCCCACTTTTGAGTTAGGCTTTAGCCTTGGGAGAGAGAACATGCTCTTCTAATGAGGAAGAAATGCAGGCAGAGCTGAAATATGCAATGCATGCATGAACATTGGGAAGTTTTAGAACAGACTTAACTTTTTGTGTAATTTATACGGCCAATATTTTCATATTTTGAAATGATCACCACAAGAGTATTTGCTAATTTATTTGCCATAGAATACTTTCAAGTATTTTGTCTGGCTAGCTAGCCATCCCTGAATACAGTGTTGATGGTTTGGAAAAAAAAAATCATGTTATTCAATCTCAAAATCTTTCTGAATTTGGAGATTCTGTAGCTTATTTCACCATCTAGAAACACGTGATGTGGCACGTTGCTTTCCAAGTGGGAGAATGTATTCATTGCAAACAGCAAGGACTGTTCAGCAGTGATGCTGTATTGCATATTAGAAGCTGGAGGATGAGACATCAGCATGATTTCCTTGATCCTGAGGTAAAAGAAGATACTGTATTCATAACTCCAAGCGTTGATTTCAAAGGATCAAGGATTGATTTCAAGGATTTCACATTCCTTGTTGTAGCAGTGGATAGAACATAATTTCAATATGTTAAAAGAAGAGGGTGCTTGAGAGACTCAGTTGTTATGGGGATAATTGTAAATTTGGAAAAAACCCAGGGATGGTTAGGTTATAGCAATGGCCTTGGGGCACCTGACTGTCAAAGGAGGAAAGGAATGTTAGAAATGTTTCACATCAGTGTTTGCACATTTGCTTCTGCTTGTTAATGCACAGACAATAATGCCTTTTTCTTTGAGAGGGGGTCTGAGAGAGGTTGTGACTTGCTGGTGATAGAAATTCTCTGATCAAAAAATATATTAACACGTACAAAAATCTTAGATGAATTTCAGGCACCAGAATTGTCAGAGGGGAAATTTTTTTTCTTTTTTTTTTTTCAATGGCCATGATTTCCCTCATAATTTATTAAAAAAGGAAATTGTTTCAGAAGAAACACGGAATATTATGAGAGCTAAGGTACTATACCTTTACATAAATTATCACCTATTTTCAGAAGGAGAAAGATGGAGCTTTACATCACATGTTGATTTGCAGGTGCCTCTACTGTAGCCTGATAACCCAAATTAATTTTACAGGAAAATTGATAGAAATGCATAGATCAGTTTTTTAGAAATAAGAAGCATGAGATTGCAAAGAATAGAATGTTAAGTCAAGTGGAAAAGATTTGGTTTGGTTTTGGTTTTTTTTTTTTTTTATTCCTGGAAAACTCTTCAGCAGTTATTAATTGGCAAAATCATGAGGTCATTAGTGTCTAAGTATCTGAGTTAAATGATGTTATGGAAAGTGCAAAGTTCATGTAGGAACTGATTTCCAGTCTTGTATCATTGTAATAAATAACTTGTAATGTTTTTAATGAGTAAGAGGTTTAAGTATGGATTTTTCATTGAAGTTTATGGGCATGCAGTTTTACCTATGGGCCTACAGTTTTAATGAACACATCAATTAACTCTGGGTATCTAGATGAATTCTTTTTTAAGAACATGTCCAAATGGTCAACAAATGAAATAACCAATTTCATAAATTGAAATGAAAATTCTCTGTAGCCTTATCCAGCACTCATTATAGTTAGGATAATTCCTCTGTAGTCTTTAGAGAGTGTTCAGGATGATCACTGCTTCTCAAATGACCATTTTGATTAACAAAGAAATAAAATTAGGTTCAGTGTTTTGACAGTTATTGCAAAGGGATTTCAATTATTGTCTGTGGATGGGCTGGGAAGAAAAGGGGTGGTTTTAAAAAGATTTTTTTGATGTTTTTTCTTACCCAGTTGGTATCCTTAGGGCTAGATCTAAAATGGAATTTATGTGAAAACTCTAGGCCACAATTATGAACCTTAACAGCACCACTTAATTGCTACTCAACATGCTACCTGTACTATTTGCTTAAAATCTGCCCATGGAGAATTATTGCTGGGTAAATGCTCTAATTATATGAAACATATAAATACTATTACCTGTCTATTCTTAATGGTAATAGCAATCTTTTAAAAGAAAAGTGCTGGCCTGTGCAGCCCTTCAAAAGAGACAGTGTGGATACCATTTTGCAACTGTTAGAGCCAAAACCAAACAGTCAACAGTGTCCTAATTAAAATTTAATATTTATTCCTATGTTCAGTAAAGTGACTTCTGGTAAGAGGAATCTCTCTTGCCTGGATGTTTATCTCCATTTTGAAGGGTCTGTGTTCTCTTGTGTGCTGTACAGAATGTGTGGGCATCTAAAAGGGTTATGGGTCCATCCTAAAGCACAGGAAATCTGAAGTTTTGGTGCTGAAATACTTCTGTTAGATCTCATTTTATAAGACAATCATAACTAACATCATTAAATGTATTAAGGTTGGTGAGCTTTTTAAATGAGGATGTATAGCCATTCCTGTTCAGCTTTAATCAAATGACCCCTTAGGTTCTATAATGAAAGGTCTGAAAAGCTGAGTCTGCTTTGTAATGTATTATTCCAATTTTGCTTGTTAGCAGAGATACCTTTATTTAACTTTTCTCATTGACTGGTCACATTTACCATGAAAAATCGGGATTGTTATCTTGCAGGCCAGACCCAAAGCCAAATAAATGGCATGGTTCAATGTGGCTTGTAGCTGCATTCACTTAGAATTGAATATACTTGAACACAAAAGTCCTGTCTGAAAATAGCACAGTTCTGTGCATTTGTTTAGAAACCAAAGTGAACAGAGAAAAAGTAATAGCTGGTCACCTAATGGTTTTCTCAGCTCTGCTGGAGAAAGAAGGGCTATGATTATATCCCCGCTTACAGTAAATTGTAGTAATAAATCCTGCTTGGTCATTGTGCCCCTATGGCTAATAGAGGGCTGGTTTTGTGTGACCATCACAACAAATGTATTTCCTCCAGTTACTTATAAAATAAAACAATACAGGTCAGTTCAGGAGGAACTGATTTCTATGGAATGATCAGAGACCTGCTTGTGTGAATAATAAGAAAAGGTTTTCAAACCTGAAATAATTCACAATGAAAAGGTGATGGAGTAGTTCTTTAATTTTAATTAGTAGTTCTAAAGGAAAGAGCAACAAGACGTAATTTTGTATATTTGATTTGCCTGTGGTTTATTTCTTTCCTTTCCCCAGACCTTTGCATTGAATACTGCAACTCTTGCCTGGTACTACCAACTTAACTAGACTTCATTTTCAGACAAAAATATGAAGGCATGCTTTTATGTTGGATCAATAATAGCATTTTTAAAAATGTTTTTGGGTTTATGTTAAGTTGGCTCCAATTTACTTGATTAACAGAACAAATTACAGGTCATGGAGCCCTTTGGGTTGGAAGAGACCTTTTAAGCTCCCTTTTGAAGGTCATGTAGTCCAATCCCCCTGCAATGAGCAGAGACACCTTCAGCTACATGGGATTGCTCAGAGCTGCCTCCAACCTGGCCTGGAATGTTCCCAGGGAAGGGGCATCCACCACCTCTCCGGGCAACCTATTTTGGTATTTCACCATCCTTTCTTCCTCTTGCCTAGTCTAAATCTACCCTCTTTAGTTTAAAGCCATTTTCCTTGTCCAGTTGCAACAAGCCCTGCTAAAAAGCATCCCCATCTTTCTTATAAAGCTCCTCATGATAGGGTAAAAATTGGTTTGGCAAAAGAAATAGATCCTACAAAGTGCACTTTGTGCTCTTCCTTTCCCTTAGTCTCAGGCCTGCATATGTGATTTCCTTTAGTCTGCCAGTACTGATGCATGCATATGTAAACTCTGATAAAGGTGTGCTTTCTGCTCATGTATCAGAGCCATGACAGGAGTTCTTTGCTAAACCTTGCTGGCGTGCTTGCCCCAGTTCACCTTCATCTTATTAACGCTTGGTACGCTGCGCTTCTGGTGGGAGCTGCCTGCCTAATAAAGACTGCAAAACAAATTGGATGCCTCACATGTCAGTCATAGGCCTGATATTGTCGTGCAAAATCACCTGTGTCAGCACTCTAAATTGGGAATTGCCCTGACCCAGTTATGTTTAAAGAAGTATAACATGTAAACTTAGAACATGCAAAATCAGTTGAAGTCCGTGATTTTAACTCTGCAAAAATTTCACTTTTAGTATAACAGCAATAAAATTAATGGGTTTTTTATCCTACTTAGAATTAAAAATGAAATTTTTAGTAGAAGTGATATCACCTTGTCAGAAAGTATGTGATTTTTTGGTGATTTTAGTGTGCCAAATTTCAGAAAGGGGTCTTTGGATTAATCAGATAACTCCTTCTTTCTCAAAGAGATTTTGAAAAAATGAAACTGCTGCACCTCACATCTTTTTCCAGAGCGGGTCCCTATTCTTTCTATCTTCCTAACAAATTTTAATCTCTTTTAAGGTATTCATCTCATTTGGTCTCCCTTAGGATACAGAAACATTCCATCTCAATTTGATGTGAGAAAGCACCTAAATCACTGCTATTGCAAAACTGCCAACCCTAATTAAATTTTTGTTCTGTTTAATTAATTAATTCCTGAGATGAAAACCATAATACAAAGAACCAGGCAGTACTGCAGTTAAGTAACAGAGAGGTAAAACTGAAAGAAAAACATTATGAGCCATTCTTTTATATAATGAGACAAATAATTTCATCAATTTCCTGACATAAAAGGAAAGGAAAAGGAGAGAGTAACAAATAACACAGACAGGAGAAAGCAGAATGGAGTGAAAATTTTCCAAATGTCAGAGGAAATGAAATAATGAACTCTGAAGGAAGCAGTGCCCATTTTGCTCGGTAGAGTCTTTTCTCTCAAAGCTGTCATGTTGGGAAAAATGGAAAAGCTCTGAAATGTATTTTAAACCTGTTTGTGTTACAGTTTGGATTTCTTAGACCTGTTGGCAGCAGGTGTCTTTTCTTAATATTCATTATTCATGTAGCCTCACAATGCATTTTAATTTACAAATGAAGAGGTATACAAGTCTTTCTCCACTGCATTAAACAGATGAAATATATTACTGCCTCTGAGCTCATAATGCCATAGCTGGAGCTTGAAGTTATTTGCCTGCTGCAGCTGATAGCCATACAAGTTGCAAATAAGTTTTATTTTGATGAATATGTAGACGAGCAGAGTTCTTCCATACGTCTTTATATTTTACTGGATTATAATATATTTTCTAATATTATTCTGAAATAGTAAGTCTCTTCCTCATATCTCGGGAAAATGAGTCAAATAGAAATAGGTTTCATTTTCTGTCATAATTTTCCACTTAAAGTAATGTATGTGTGCCTGATCCTGTTAGGTGCTGAGGGATTCAGCTCATGCTAGTCTGCATCTTGAGGTCCTTAATCTTTGTTCAAGCCACGTCCCTCTGGCTTCAGTGTAAAACTTGAATGAGCCAGGCCTGGGGTGAAACTGAACTCCCAATCCTGTTTGACTGAAAGCACTACAAAGTTTTTGTCTATTCATCTCAGCAGGAGCTGAAGCACAACTAAATCATAACATTAGATTTTTACCCATTAACACCAATGGGATTGGAAGGTATAGAAGCTTGCAATGTCTCTTATTTAAAAATAGAACCAAAACCAGTAAGTCATTTCTCAGTGTGAAATGCTGCATTTTAAAGGGGAAAACCTCCTCCTGAACCTGAGCTGCTGGAACTCCCATGCTGAGCGATCCCTACGTGAAGAAGGATAGCTCTAAAGATGAAAGGTTGAAGGATTAAATTCCTATACCATTACCAGAGTTTTATTTATGTACTTAGGTCCCATTTTGTAACAGCCTGATAATGAATACTAATAGGGGGAGAAAGTGGATGCAGACTTTTAAATATGTTCAGTTCTTGGCAATTTCCATTGCCTTTGATTAAAGTAACACAGAATATCCTCCAGAACCCTGAGTCTTGCATAGTTAGGCTTAGATAAGCTTCTGCAATCTGAAAGATGCTGAAGTCATTCTGAATGGTGGGCTAAATCATATTTAGCCTTTTATCCTACAACTTGCATGAGAGTTTGGTAACTTAAGGATAAGAATTCTTGTATTAACCCAAACAATATAGTGAAAACAATAGATTAAAAGAGAGTTGGACCAAATAATCAGAATAGGTGTTAGAAGTTCTTGTTCTATTTTATGATGAGTTCAGGCCAATCTAAAGTTGTGCTGGATGTTTTTTCTAGCTATGTGTTCTTGTTGCCTGCATGAGCAATTGTAATTATTAGATGTTGAGACAAATTGTCTCATGAGCCTTATGGACCATGACCCTACTGAAAATGTGATTCATTCACAGATTTTATTCCTCTTATTGAGGAAATGCATTGGTAAGAGAAAGGCATCAGAGACATGGTATATTGGCCCACTTGTTTCCTGCTACTTGAAAATGAACAGACACAGACAAGAGTTTCCAATCTGCCAGTTGAATTTTCACTGTCTGTTCCTTCCCTTCAGGAAACTCAGCAGAACATAAAATGATCTTTAACTCTACCCAAAGACAACCTTACACACTTAATTTCCTGCTGTCTTTCCATGGCTGAATTTGTAAAACACATGTGTGTCCCTGGAAACACTGCAGAGAAGTTGAGAAGTACCTTGCACACTGGATCCAGTGAATGGCACTCTGTGTATGGGCATAACATGTTTATACAGAGGTACTCAAACAGCTTGGTTTATTCTGAAATGGAAGCCTTCAGATCTGCTAACTGTTCACAGAAAGACCCAGTAGGTACAGTCTGAGGGTGGTTTCATTTCAGATTGGGAAGCCAGGGCACAAGGAGAGACATTCGAGTACTGAAAAGAAGATTCAGCAAACTCTTGTACACACAATAACATGGTGTTCATGTGTACTACTCTTCATCCTGTGGGTTTATTCCCATGAGCAAAATTGCCTCTGTTCAAGTGGTTGCAATATGTGAGTCTTTAAAAAGGACTTTTTAAAAGTCCTTCTTATTTCCTTCTTATTTCCTTAGAGTATACAGTTGTGATTAAGATCTACTTAGATGTCTTCTATGGTTCTTCTAAAGATAGCTGTTTGGCAGGGTTAGACTTGCCTATCATTTTAGTGCAACACATGAATTCTGATTGCTAAAAGGCTCATGGAAGTGGCTGGAACAAAACTTCTTTTGAAAGAAATAATGAAATAATTTAAAAGTCTCTAATGAAACAAATTTATATTTTAAGCTCAGCAAATAAGAGATTTTGAGACTTCATATTGAGAAAACTGACAAATGTTAATCTACTGTAAATAGCCCTAAATCTCTCTGAGTTTGATAGGCCATGCTGCTTTTGTAGCCTGAGACTGCTGAGCATTGTTGCTGGTAAACTGAATATATCTGTGTGCTTGGGCTGCTAAGTGAACTCTCCAGACAGGAGCAAGATTCTGTTGGAATTAATGAAAATAATTACATTCCTTTAGAAATGTCCATTGCATTAAAACAATGCTGATTTTCAGTTCTGATCTTGAGACTGCAGAAATGACACCACTTCTAGCTGCACTCTCTGTGGTATGCACAAGCCTTGTTCCTGAGCCAATTGAAGTCTGGTTTTTACACATTTTCTTTACATGGTGTGATTGCACAATTTCAATCAGAGTAGTACTTTTTTTTCCCACTCAGAACAAGTTTTGTGGTTTTCCCAAATTAGAACTGGAAGTGATACTGGCATCTCACAAGTTCATTTTGTTCAGCTATAATTAGGGGATTGAGAAGTAGGTGGTGATATTCTGTGTGTAAGATTTAGGTTTCAGTGGAAAGAGGTTCAAGGCTGTTCAGTAACATGCAATAGAGAATGCATTTTATAGTAAATTTCTGCTTATATTAGCTTTCATGAATATATTTTTAAATGTTAATGACTTTTTATTATATATTCCAAACAGTTTTACAAAAATATTATAAATATTTTAGTCTATTTTTTTATTACCAAAGCTACAGTTATAATTGCCTTTCAAATGACAGATTCTCTACCTTGCTGTGAAATACAGAAGCATTTGTTTCCACATCACACGATTCAGTTAGCAGTGGTTACAGTCAGAAGTATTACATTCCCTGTTTGTGTATGATATTCAGCCTCAAGGCAAATATTGAACAGAAATATGTTGGTTCTGATGTTGAATTTTTATGATTCAGAAAACAGTGTCAGAGTTGACTATGAGGATGTGACTTAGTGCAGCATGAGTGAAATCTGTTGAACTAGAATACAAGTGATGTCTTTGCTTCTATAAATCTTTTGCATCTCAAAAATAAGAGGCCAAGGGTGGAAGTGGTAAGAGTGCTAATTTATTCACGGTGATGAAGGGTAAGTTAAAGCACAAATAGAGATGAGTGTGACGTTCCTTTGCAATGCCATTTTGGATTGATGAGAGGAATTTAAGGACCTCAGTGTATTTTTCTGTTTGGAGTTTTTTTTTAAATTAATCTTTTATCTTAAAACTTTTGTATTATGTTGGTATATAGCCTTTCTAGCAGCCTTTAAAAATGGAAGTTTATTATTTACAGGCAGTTTCTATAAATGAAAGAATTGGACCAATGACATAAACTGCTAAACCTTGTTCATAACACTGTGAAGAAAAAATAATTAGCTGTTGGTTCATAAGCAGAGGAAGGTTAATAAGTTAGTGAAGTCATGATATTGGAGAACAAATTACTATGGAGACTGAATTTGAAACCATTCAGTTCAGGAGCACAGCTTACATACTGGTTTGTGAAAGCTTGAAATTGTCAGTTTAGGTGTCTCAAAACAGCAAAAAACTCCAAGATACATAGCACAGAAATCTGTGTGCTGTGAGATGATTCTGCTTTTAAAGGCACAAAGTCTAGTTAAGGGCTGTGTTTGCATCAGAATTGTGTAGGTGCACCTGCAGAGGGTGCACCTTGTCAGAGTCATCCTTGTCAGAGTTCATGGCTGGTACAGCACAGGCATTTGGAATGAATCAAGGCTAGGAATTTCTACTGCTATAGCAAAGCAAACAAAAGTAGTACTTATCCTTGACAAGAAAAATTGTAAATTGTGTGATGTAACTTATTTCAAACTGAATGAATAGTAAAAATGAATTTAGAATTTTTAGAAGATCTTTTATGAAATATTGTTTATCAGAAACAAACATGAACTAAGGGTACTCGAACAGAAAAGAAAGCATTTAAGATGTATAATTTTATCTAGGCCATGTGTTACTAGTATTGTTGTTGTTACTATTAGTTTTCTTATCTGATTTCTGTTTCCAGTAAATTTTTCTTATCCCCAACATGTGATCTTCATCTTTTGAGCTTCCAGTTGGTGATGAAGGGAGAGCAAGCAGTGGCATGATTTTAGGGAACTACTAAATTGGAGAATATCATTCCTAAACCATGACATTTGGGAGGGAGGGAAATGAGATATTTCCTTTTACCTCCAAATATAGAGTCCTTTCATGGCTACCTCAACCTACAGATGTGCCTGAGGGAACCTGTGATAAATTACATTTTCATCTGTCAATTGTTTGATATGTTCTGGAAATTCTGGTAAAAGTTAACTATGTAAAACAAGCAAGTAAAGCCACTCCAAATACAGAGTCCTTTGATGGCTACCTCTCAATTTGTCTTTTCAAAATGATATTGATTTTTCTTTGTGTGCCAGGTTTCTTGCCAGTTTTCACTTCAGATACTGATGTCCCTTGGTAGAGAACATGCAGTAATGTCAGGAACAGGAAGAGGTAAAGGCAGTAACAAAGGCATCCTGAAACAAGGGGTTCCTTTGATGGGACAAACTGAATTCCCTACACAAAAATCTAACATCTCCTCTTTATTTTTAACAAGTCCTTTGATAAATAATGGGGAAGCTTAAGAGAGAAATCTGCTGTCATATTTTAACCCCAGCCAGCAACTCAGCCCCATACATCAACTGACTCAATCCTGTTTGGGGGGATGGAGAGAATCAAAGAGTAAAAGTGAGAAAATTCATGGGTCAAGATAAAGACAGTTTAATAAGTAAAGCAAAAGCCACATTCACAAGGAAATCAAAACAAGGAATTGATTTCTCATTTCCCCAGGGCAGGCAGGTGCTCAGCATCCCCAGGACAGCAGACTCCATCGCACATAACCATCACTCCAAATGTCTCACCTTCCTCCTCCTCCCCCAGCTTTATTGCTGAACATGAGGCCATATGGTCTGGGGTATCCCTAACACCTCCTGGGGTCAGCTGTCCTGGCTGTGTCCCCTCCCTGCTCCATGTGCACCCCCAGCCTTCTCACATCTGGATGGGGTGGTGAGGAGCAGAGGCCTTGGCTCTGCTAAGCAGTGACAAAAACATCCCTGACTTAGAACAGTTTCCAGCATGATTCACAAACACAGCCCCATACTGACTACTAAGAAGAAAACTTTCACAGTCAAAACCAGCACAGCTCTGAAAACTGCATCACTTTTAAGAATGGAATAGTCCATGCAGGCTAAAGAAATGTCACCATCACCTATGGTTTTCCTTCTGAGAAGTAATGACCTCACCCAATTCAAGACAGGTGCATCTCATACAACGTGTTTGCTGATTCAATCCATTCATGGCAGTGTGTGGCTGTCACCTATCAGAGCAGGACAGGTAATCCCTAGTATGTGAGTCTTGATTCCCCAGCAGTGTTAACATTGCACTTATTTTCACATATGGATGTTTTTCACTTCCTTCTTGATAAAAGTGACTGTAGCGTGCTCTGTTTAGAGGGGGAGAGGGTCAGATGGGACTAGTAAAAAAGAATGTGGTAATAGTGAAAAAACCCCTATGGCTAATAGTGAAGAATGAGATGTGAGAATTTCAGATTCTTTGGGAACTTTTTTTAATTTTTCTCAAAGAGATGAATAAACCCAAAGAGAAGAGCAAAAAAGTAGTAGGGATTAATTTCCTTTACTATATACAGATCAGTCTTTTGAATTCATTTGAAAGCATCATCTGGGTCAATTGTGTGATGGACCTTCATGTTCCAGTTCCTTTTCGTAGGATATAATTAATGGGTTGTACATCAATGAAGTAGAAGAGGAGAGACTATAAAATGGCTTCTTCCTATATAATCTTTGTTCCCTTTTGGCGATATGGTTCAGTGTTACAGCATTAATAGAAGTTGCAAGTAAACAATGTGTGGTTTCCTGCAGTCCCAGAAAATCTCACAGGTCTAATCTTTAGGATACTCATGGGAAGATAAGAGATAAGGATTTGAGTGCTCTTGGGGTATGAGGAAGGATTTGAATGGAAGTCTCCAACTTTTGTGAATGTTTCAGTTATAAGGCTATGATAGGAAAAGTGCTGTCACTTTGCTTTTGTGCAGAAGCCTTTTCTAGAGATGGGTGAGCATATGTATCTCAGTTTGGCTCAAGGATACTACTCTCAGCATACAGGGTTTCCATGTCTTGTCTCAGGGATATAACCCAGGAGGATATAATTTTGGTTTTTGGATTCTAAACCTGGGCCAAATAAAAAAAGTCCCAAGATTACATCATCCATTGTACTGGAGACTATGAGTTATTTTCTTACTAAATTTTTTAGTTGCTAACTTGTTTCAATAGTTAGTAAATGGGTCTTGTAGAAGAAAAGTGTGAATTACTTGAAAAGACACTGGTCTTTTCAAAAGAAACATTGGCTGTTTTGCTTATAAACTTGTTAGAGGGATGAAACCTGAAATTGTGAGAATACACCTGGCAGAGGGTCTCTGTTGTTAGAAAGGGTTTGATTTTTATGAGGCGAAGAAAAAGTTTTAAGTAAGGGAAGATTCTTAGAATAAACTGGAAGCTGTGGGGATGATTATCATCTCACAGGGGCTTTAAGAAGATGACAGTCACAGGAAGACATCTGTTAGAAACATGCACCAGAGACCCTAGTGAGCCAGGAACAGAAGTTTCTGTGCTAAGGAGGTAAAGAGCCACACTGACAAAAATAAATATCAGGACAGATGTGCCTGGGGGAACCTGTGATAAATTACATTTTCATCTGTCAGTTGTTGTTTGATATGTTCTAGAAATTCTGGTGAAAGTTAACTATAAAGTAAGACTAACTAGAAAGTAAAACAGGCAAGTAAAACCACTTACTGAGTTTAGCTCTGATTCCTCCAGAAAGAAATAATTGACATGCAGACTAAGAAAAAGCTGTCTAAGGTGCAGGTCAGATCGAAGTGACTTGTAGAAATGTGGATGTGCAAGTCAGGAAGGTGGGAAAACCATTTCAAGTCTAGACTGTGAGCAGGGAAGGGGATCACAAAGGAGTGAAGGGCATAAGTCACTGTACAAAGAAAACAGTGGGATCTGTTTGCCTATTCTTATGTCTGTGTAGGTCCAGCTCCTTCTCCCAAAAAGGCAGGATCACTAACTAACCTGGCTTTGGCTTTTTTTTTTTTTTTTTGTGTAGTCTGTTGGGAACTCTGCATCTGGTTCCTGCTATCTCACTATATGGCCAAGCAGCAGCTGGATCTTATCCCATGTTGTTGTCAGTGCTCATCCACAGACAGAGTCTGAATCCTTATTTTGTGCCCATCGGTGTCTGCAGCAAACAGATTGGGAAATCAAGTTCCTACTCTCTCCTGTCTTAAGTTGGTTTCCATAATTCTGTATTTATGTGTCAGTATGTTTGAGAATTCTATCTAAGGAATCCTTTTAGTGAACTGTATTTACTTCCTTTTGAAACTGTACTTGATCTTTAATATAAAATATTAAACAATTATCCTCAAAAGAAGAAAGAAAATTGGCAGAGAAGCTCAGAGAACAGACAAAAATAAAACACATTTTTGGCATTTGCACTATCTTCATCCAGTTATCTCAGTATTTTATATCTTGTCTTTAGTTTCATTATTTTTGTTTTGTTTTTATTTGTAATAGAAAGCCAGAATCGAGAAGGTAGCTATGCTTGTTTGTTTGTTTAGCCTACAGAGATGTTTAATTTGTTTTATATGATAAATACATGACAAGAACTAAAATCATATTACATTTTTTCCCCAATCTTTTTACAGAGTATGATTGTACATCATATCACTGAAATTTTGAGAGCTTCTTTAAGAAATTTAAAATTAAATTATGAAACTGCTCTTCTATAACATATCAGGTTTATTTGCTCTTCCTTTTTCCCTTGGGGGTAGGTGAAGAAAGTGCTCTTTTATGGCAAAATTTCTCAGATGAACTCAGGGGCCTCTCTCCATCTCTTGACATTGAGTGTAAATCTTTAAAGCCGATTGTACATACAATGCTTTGCCATACAATTAAATCAGTTCTTGGATCACTCACAATGTCCTCTCTACTTAGTTTGCCTTTGGAGTAGTTCTGGCTTTGCCCTTACATGGGAAAGCACATAGATCCTTCAGTGGGAATTTTTTAAACCCAGGAGGCTGAAAAAATTTTCCTTGATTGTCATTTCTATTTAATTTCTGTAGGAAATACTCACTGACCGTGGAGACCTTCCATCTTCAGCAGTGTGCCAGTCCACTCAATGTTTACTCTCCCTCTGTCTCTTCCAACATTACTCTTTTATGTCCTATTCCATTTTGCTAACGTATTATTTTTTAATTAATTCCATTTTGGTTTGACTCTTTACAGGTGTCAATGTTTCTATCTCATCTTTTCCATTGTGACACCTGCATACCAGAGAAACTTAATTTTTTTAACCACAATGTTGTGGTTCAGCAACCACTACAGCATGAGATAGGTGTTCTCTTAGACCTCAGCAAGAACACTTCAGTCTTGGAGGGCAGCATTTTGCACTAATGGTCTTGTTAGACAGGGAAAGGTGTTTCTGCATTTTCTTAATGAGGAAATAACATTTCAGCATGCTTAGTTTAATTCCCCATTGGTTTGATAGCAGTGGAGTGATCCACTCTTGCACTTGCCATCAGCAAATCCATGAAGTTGCTAATTAGGAGAAGATTTACAGGTAGGAGTAACATATTTAATTAGACTAAGTATAGTTGGGAAATAAAAAACTGATAAGCTCCCAGGCACATAAGTAGTTCTTGAGGTCTGAAACAGAAGCAGGAAACTTCAAAGCAAAATTCAAGTTGGAAGCAACTGCTCTGACTTAATTAAAGAATGACCTACAAAGTACTTTTGAAAGATAAGCCTGGAAACACAAATTCATAACTTAGTAAATACCAAAAGCTATGGACCCACTGCAAATACTGTTTTTCTTTCCTTTACAGCCTTGTCCAAGTCCTTGTTCACCCTCAGCCTCCCATTAATGTTACAGATTTCTCTTTCCCCCGAGAGAGGGCAACCCCCCTCTCACCCCAGCTCCTTACTGAGTGTCTTTGACTCCCCAAGCAAACTTTCCTCTTCTCCCGAGCACTGTAATTCATATCTAATTAAATCCTAAGCAATTCCTCTTAATGTCTAATTACAGTAATTTTTAAAATTTTCTCCTTTTGTTTCAGATCTGAAAAAGGACTTGCCAGGACTTTTATCTGCTTTTTCTGAACCTGCTGGTCTAACTAAAAGCTATCAGCTCATTCTAAAAATCTTGGTTTGATTGTATTTTTAAACCATGTATCTACAATGACCTTTCACCCTTACTCCATCCCAACAACTCTCAAAAAAACAGATTAAGGAATTAGCAGGTTAAATTTTTTCAGTATTCCTTACATAATTTTGTCTTCCTCCTTTATTTATTAGTAAAGTGTCACTCAATCATAAGCATTAATATGCACATAACTATTCTGCACTTTGGTGTAATGTGAACAAACGCTGTATTAAGCAGTTGTTTCACTTCTCTGAAATGTAATATGATGAATGAAAGCACATTTCAAGGGTGGAATAAATTTTATGATATTACTGCATAAATTTATATATCTGTAAATGACAGGCTCAATATATTGAGGTCTTATTTGTGATACTCAGTTTCTTTCTGTGATGAAGTGATGGAAAAAGAGAGGCAGGATCATAATTATATTCATTATGATGAGACATCTGACAGCTCTGTGCATCTACAAGGAGCTTTCAAAATCCAGAGAAATGATGTCCCATTTCTTTGCACAAACAATTTGGATATGGGATTCAGAGCTCCTAATTTTAGTACCTGAGCATCATGCAAGCCTGGACTGCAGAAATGGATAGAGCAGAAGAAAACTCATCCCAGCCTTGTCTTACCTGGCAGAGTGCAACCATGTGAATCAAATCAAGCTCTTGTTTCTGATAGGAATGTGAAGATGCCTGTTATGAACATGAAATTTCTACATGTTAAAAAAACCAAGAAGCCATGCCCTTGGAGGGATTATAAGGAGTGTAATGCATTTTATTTTAATGGAGTTTTTTATGCCTATGCACTTAAAAAAAGTAAAACCATTTCCCTAAACTGTTTGCCATCAACAGCTGGAACTGAATACTGTAAATTTAGAGTGTGGTTTTTCAACAGTGTTGTTAAGTAATTTTCAAAGTACAGGTCCATTAGCCTATTTAGAATGAGACTCTTAATACATTCTTCCCAAATGCAGTTGGTTCCATTTTTCAGTGTCAATCACATAAGTGATCCAATAGTTACACTTACTGCAAATAAAATTTACCATCAAGTCTTGTGCTATTGTGCATCAGGCTGCAATTTATTCATGTAAAAGAACCTGATGTTTTCTTGGATTCCTTAGTTTTGGTCATGCCTTCTCTAGAAGCATAGTCAGTGTGAATCAACCAAATGTAATGCTGTTGTGGGAAACAGGTGTCTGGACTAGTCCATCTAGCAATCAGCTGGAGTGATGTCTCTTATTGTTTTGTGGTTTGGGTTTTTTTCTCCCCCACCACTAACTTTTGATAAGAATAGTCAGGAAAAAAAGTATATTACCAAGTACTTGGAAGAATGCATATATATCCTTAAGTTCTTATTGTTTTCAGATTAGAAACTAAAATAAGATTTGAAAAAACATAATTCAACAACTGAACTACAGAATTTCAACTGGATCATTTTTGATGTGTATCATGCTACATAATAAAAAAGTATAATAGTGTGCATATACATATATAATCTGTAAAAGCACAAGGTGATGTTCTTAAAACAGTTTTTCAGACAAGAATTTCTCTACATTATTTGTAAAATGAATATATGTGAATTTCATCAGCACTTTAAAAAATTTTAATGAAGTTGAAATAAATAATGAATTTAAAAAAACCCACAAACTGGCTGATATTTAGTACCTCTAACACAACATAAATGAAGTCCAGCAGCCTACCTGTCTCTCATCTCCTCCCAAGCTCCACAATGACACTTTCTGACACAACATTCTTACCAAGATAGAAAAGTTTTATTAATAATGAACATCTCACTTTCAAAAACCTAGAGAAATGTTCCTCTGTAATTCGTTGGCAAAAGTAATAACTGTCTAGGAATCAGAAGCAGAGAGGAAATAGCTTGTGGTACTATGAATGTTTTGATGCTTGCTCTGTTCTCTAATTGTGATTCACTGCCTAAGGTCCACCATGAAAATGCATTCCTTGACCAATTTCTAAAGGGTAACAATCAATTGGTTTATGGTTTTCATGAAACTCATTTGCTTAACCAAATCCTAAACACAAATGTAATTCAAACATAACTATTTAGCCTCCAGGGATTTTTTTTTAACAATTTAACAATTCTGTGTCCTGGGATTACCGCCAGGTATGAAAAATACAAAATAGAGAGTGCTATGCATGCAAGTAGTAAGGTGCAGCCTATTTTTTTAGAAGTCTCTAGAAATAATTTCTTTAAAGATCATGTATTGGTATAGAGAAAAAGTGATTGTTTAAATAAATCCTCAGCATTCTGTACTTGTTGAGTTTGAGGTTTTTTTAAGAATTAGGTTTTCAGTTTGGAGCTACAGATTAGATGTCAATTTGGGACTACTGATTTGCTGCTGGATGAACTATACTATATTTTTTTCCCTTTCTAAAGTTTTTCCTGATCCAGAGTTACTGTCAAGGCGAGCAACTGAACTGAGCTATTCTCTAATTCATGTTTTTTCAATAAAATTACCAGGAAAAATTTCTTGCAGGTTTGGGATACTTAGCTTGTAATTTCTGTAAAACAGAACGAACAAATGGACATGCTTAAAGAAACCCCAGGACAGTCATTTAATTGTGTGCATTTCAGCATATACTTTGTGAAATTCAGACTCTTGACTTCTGTAGTTTTGTGTTTCAGATCACTTTTATCATCTTTAGCAGCTGTTAAAATGCCAGAGAGGCTAGAAGTTTCTCAAGTACCACAGCAAGCAGCAGTGCAGCAATAGTGGCAGAGTGCTCAGATTTGGCCAGTGGAGCAAATAGACACAGCTGTTCCTTCCACCAGCATTGTCCCCCTGATAGTGACATGTGAATCCTTCCCCTGCATGGTTCTAGGCAATTATTTCACCTGCAATTATTTCTCTGCATGCTCCCACGAGCATTTTGTTGGCATCCTTTCTTTCCATACACTCTGCTGACTGGTATGAAAAGTCTGAGGAAATGCTGCTTTCAGTGTTAGGACTTCTGAAGCAGAGTCCTGCTGTCTTCATGGACACTGGCCATGTGTATGTTCATTTATTTAAAAAAAATACATGACAACTGTAGTGAATGTTTTGCTGGAAAATATTTAATAACATGTTTTATCTTCAGCACTACTTATCCAGTTTGATGAAATGTTTTGGGTTTTTTGTTTTTTTTTTTTTTTCTATGAAAGGAAATAAGATTTTTTATTTCTATAACTGCTTTCCCCAAAATAAGGCTTTTCAATTACACTGCATGTGTTTTGTTCTTTGATTGGCCAATATTTTATATCTGACATAAACCTGTAAGAATTAAAGTATTAAGCTCTGAATACAGGTTTCTGAGTGGAGGAGAAAGACTCTATTAATATCCAAACTTTTAACCCCAAAGCTAATTAGCTTTCCTTTTATTAAGCATCAGAAGCTTCCCATGGAGATTTGTAAACCAGGCTTCATTAGTTCTGCTGCTCACATATCTACTTGTTTACCTCTGGTAAAAGGAAAGGAAAAGGAAAGGAACCTTCTTCAGGAGTGGAAAACAATAACTTGCAGACAAAACAGGCAGGAAATTATTTGAACTAATGATGAAAGATGAATGAGAGGTTTTGTCTCTGGATCAGAGTATTGCTATGTTTAATTATGAAATTGGTAGGCTAGTCATGATGTTGGTTTGGGTATCTTCATATTAGTAGGCTCAGTAAATAACTGGAACACAAATAATCTCAAGCCCAAGGAAATCTAAGTCTGGAGTTCAGAGGTAAACTCTTTGATGTCATTTAATATAAATGGGAAATCTATTCCACCAAATTTAATCTAAAGGTCAGTCACATTAGAGAGTTAAATAGAAAAACAATCCAGATGTATCCCTGCCTATTCTGAATTAGAAGTGTCATTTATATAGTAAATTATCTAGAATGTTTGGAATTCCACTGACAACTCTGTCCTTTTCTAAATAACCACATATTTATGAAGAAGTTTGAAAAATAGCTCACTTGTTAATGATTTCTGTTGTATTAACTTAATCTGAGTTTAGTTTTCTTTTCTTGAAGCAAACCTCCCCTAGCCTGATGCCTCCCTTCATAGCCCTATATTTCAGTCAATATAAATGTGAGTTTTCTTTCTTAAACCTCAAGATTTTCAGGTTATCCCTATTTTAGATGATTTTGGAAGCTTATAAATATGTCTCAGATAATGCAGAACAAACATTGCTCAGTTTTTTCTACTTAGAAGAAAGAATTGCATTTCAAGTTCCTGATTTAGTAAATACCAAATTTTTCAAAAGATTAAAATTAAGTTTTTATCAGCACACAATATATTTGATCCTATTCTACACTAGCCCTGTTGTGCTGTTTACTGGGTGAAAGGGATGTGAAATGCTTCCAGAAACATGAAAATACATTAAATTTGCATGGGCCAGATAATATTATCACACATTGTACAGAAGTATCTTGTGAAGAACCCAAACCATACTGATAAGTTTGAGTTGAAGAAGAAATGGAGTTTGTTCAAGGACACTTGAAAGCTTATTGAATTCTTTTTGAATCTTGAGTGCAAAAAATTACTGGTGAATTTAGGTTGAAGCATGGTCCAAGTATTAAATCAAAAGATTTGCTGCAATTCCCATTGAACCCACAGCCATTCTGTGACTTGTCACTTAAGAAACATTGTTATACCAAATAAAACACAGCTTGTACCTTCTGAGTGATGAGGATAAGGATGATTCAGCTAGCAGGGATATTGTCTCCTTGGGCTTTATACAGCCTCTGGCACACTGAGCTGCCCTGAGAAATCACACAGGCACATTAAGCCTGACCTGCTTTTCCTTTCTTTTTGGCGAGCTTATTACTTCAGTGAGGGGTTTTTATCCATGGCATTTTTGCTTTCATTGTTACAGTGATGCTGAGGTAGATAATACTTTATGGGCATCTATGTGTGAGAAGAGTGATCCATCTGACTGCTTTTGGGTTCTAGGTACTTAGCATTACAAAATGTTTCTGCTTCATTTTTTGCTGGCTTGTAAGAATACCACTTCTGAGAAGTTTCTTAGTGTAGTTGTATAGTTCTGTGTTAGGATTGACTTTGACTGTTGATAGATTAGAACTTTAGCACAAAAAATAGTTGTAGACCCATAGCTCAAAGAGATGAGATTTTGTGTCCTAAATGTCACTTCAGTCAAACCACTTCTTTGTCTGAAATACTGTAATACCTATAATTTTCCTTTATTTCCTCTAGGAAATATTAAGATTTTATTTTATTCGGTAAGAAACATTTTTTGCACTAATTCATTATTGGGAGGAGGTATAAACACACAGAAGGGGAAAAACGTATATTTTGCTCCCATACACAATAGTACATCAACAAATGTGAATATCTAACCACACAGATATTCTGTAAGATATATATTATCTGCATTGCTCCTCTGGCAGAGTGAAAAATGTTTAATATAGGCCTTTCAGGGCATGAAAACTATTTGGGATTTGCTTTCCTGTGAAAATATCTTTTAAGACAGCATTTAATAAAACAGTGAAATACTTGATTTCTCCTGAAAGGTTTTCCAATTTTTCTTACCAGTGAAAATGAAACTTTAATGTTGTAACTTGTGTTTTACTACTGAACCTGTGTTTGAGGAGTGCAGCTCTTTTACAGGATGGAGACAAAGGATTTTTTTGTTCCCAGCAGTTCTGATTTAACTTAGACTTTCCTAAGTGCATACTACAGTAATCACAGGCAGCTTGTTGGAATTGGTCTTTATTTAAAATAATAATTTTAGTATGTGTTTGAATATTTCATTTTCTTCTGCTTTATAATGACTTTATTTACCTAAGCATTTTCAAAAATTTGGAGGTTGTGTCTTTAATGACTCTGACAGTTAAATAGAATTCTTGACAGAGGGTAGAGAGGGAAGCCTTTATTTGTGTTTTGCCATCTATAAAAATCCATTAGTGATTTGTTGATCCAACATTTCTGTTAGTGGAAAACAAGCTCTAAAAAGATGTATTTTGTGGATTGAACTCTTACATTTGGCAGTTCTCAAATTTATAGAACTTGCCATAATTAACTAAATGTCATTTTGTTGCTATTAGCCTATGTTCAGTCAGGGGAAATTGAAAAACATGAAATTTTTTGTCTACATGCTGCATGAAATTGTTCTCTGGTAGCATCTTAGGATTTACACTGATAAGCTTAATTATTTGCAATTAGTAAAGGATTCATTTTCTGTTCTTATTTACCTTACTCTTTCTTCAGATTTTTTGTTATACTCATTGATGGGGTTGTTCACTCCCTCACCTTGTAAATACATTTGTGTCCACATTACTCAAGGGATTCTTGTTCCCATATCTGAGTATAGAGATTACGTATAATTTCAGCATATAAACCAACAACTTTTACAAGTTGTTTTTGTGATCATCCCTTCTTTTGCAGAGATCACTTTATTTTTTTTGTTGTAAAATAGTCTGTTGTCCTGTTGATGTTATCACAGAGCATTGAACAGTATAACAGCTGTGAACTAATGTAACATTGATTCTATCCTTTGAGAATCATCTGAGGTATTTGCTTTTTCTAATCCCATAATCCTATCCCATATTTTCTAGTATTAGGTATTATATCGTAGCATATAATTAAACGGTGCTTGAACATTTATTAAATTTACATATTTAAAGCATAATTGAATTACTGTACATTTTGTGCTCTAAATAATGTCCTGTTGCACATTTTTGCACTCTGGAAGGTTCACTTGTATCCCTCATGCCTCTGAACAGTCCCATGCCCTTTTATAGTTCAAGGAATGCAGACAAGGACCATGGTAAAGCAAGCAGCTCTGAGACAAAGTTGTGACTGTTGAAATCTGTAGAAGTTTTTCACTGCACTCACTGAGTCTAGAATTTCATCCAGTGTGATGCCTGTGTTTGTTCTTGAAGAAATCATGGAGAAAAAAACACATATTTTAGGCTGCTTTGGGTTTGTTTTATAAGGCAGGTGTTTTGTGGGTATTTTGCTTATTCTGAACTCCTGTTATTTGCTACTGTGAAGGGATTGTGACTTTTTAAAGTTTTCTCACATTTCATTGCATCCACAATTCCTCAAAACTCCTGCATGTTTCTTGTTACAGAAGGCACCTGGCATGTCATTATCATTTTGCATCTGGCTGGAGGCTCTGTGATGGAACCTGGGACCTGCTGTTGCCACAGGTGCATCACACAGAGGGTTGATGGCAATTACAGCGCAGGCAGGGCTTGAGTCTGAAAATACATGAAGCAAGAGTTTCACTGGAATCACTAGTCATTTCACCAGATATAGAATTCTGTACTTTATTTTTGACATTTTAAATGCACACAGTTTGGATTGTCTTTATTGGAAATGTCCCACTAATGTGGCTAGGCTACCAGGGGGATTGCAGTTGTTTGATCTTGCATTAACTTCAGACATGTTACATAGCTATTAGGTTTTTACTTGACTATACAAAAAAAAAAAAAAAACCAATGATTAGTTTGCTCAAGAATTGATAATTGCCTTAAATATGATTTTTTTTAATGTCCTAATAAAGGAACAGTGGAGACTAAAGGTGTAATTGGTCACTATGACTGATAGATCTCTTTTCTATCCTGTGGTGATAGATGTAGAGCAGCAGAGAGACAAAAATATTAAATAATGTAAAAACTTTAGAAGGCAAATTAGATTTTGGGTTTTCCCAGTACAGTTACTATAATACATGTGTGTTACCAGAGTCAATAAACTCCTGGGACTTCCACCCCAGAGAATAGAGGATACTTTGTTGTTTCTTTTCTCTCTCAGATCAGTATGGGAATTCAAGATAGTAAATGCCTAATAGTAAATGCTGGGTTTCAATCACCTTTTATAAAACTTAAACGCTTGATCTGCTTCTAAGATATGGTATTTAAATGCCTTTCTGCCAGTGGTTTAACACTTTATTCATCCAAATTGCTCAATAATGACACTTTTAATTACATCTACTGTTTTACAAAGTTCAAACACATAAATCTAGATATTTGCATTCCCAAAAACAGAGAATTAATAAAGCCTGCTGATTTTCTTTCACCTGTCAGATACATGCATTTAGCAGGCTTGCTGCACAAGTCTCTGTGCTCATGACACCCTGTCAGTGTTCTTGGATTTCCCCCCCTGCTCTTTCACAGTAACCTCTGTTTCAGATGTGGCTGTAAACCTTATCACTGCTCTCTACTGTAAACCTCTCACTGCTCTTTTGAAGAGCAGTCTATTCACCATCACATCTCCTCTTCCTGTCTCTCTGGCTGTGTCCACTGTGTGATGCCCATGTCTACCTGCCCCTCTTACACTACCCTGCTTTACAGGGGGCTGGGAAGCGTATTCTGATGACTTGTTCATTCCTAAACCAAATCATTTTAACACTGAGTGAAACACACCTTGATACATGTTCTCATCTAGTCTTGCTAAAGGAAAGGATAAAAAACCCCTGAACTTGCAAATGGTGTGAGACACACAATTCCCAAGGAGTAGCACTGATTGGGTTGGCCAGTCCATCATGTTTATTCCAATAGGCTGATGCTTTTATGTATTTCTGCCTGTATAATGAATATTAGACACAATATTAGAGAAATGTTCTACTTGATAACATTTTGATCTATGTTCAAGATAAAAGAACAAGATCCCTGTTTTTCAGGGCTCTAACATCTAAAAAAAACATGTTGAGAAGCCACTACTTGAATCTGCTTCTTGAATTTGTTCCACACTAGCTGCCTGAGCACACACACTTGTCTGTATCTCTCACAATGCTGTGACATGGCCTCTCAGCTGCTGAATTCTCTGCCTGCCACTTTCCAAGTGGAAAAAAATCCCCCTGAGCCTTTGTTCCATCTCACCTTCCCTAAGTTCCTGCTTCATGTGAAAGAAAGTCCTGTGTGTGTTAGGCATAGTGTGCTGTCTGACATGAAAATGACTCAATGCAAGTTTTCACAGCCCCTTACAGGGATTCAGACGCAAGAAGGTAATATAAGAACTATGGTAATGTTTGGCATCCAGGAAAAAAGAATGAGCTACCTACTGATCAAACGAGAGAGAGCAGTCATGAAATTGAGGGATGGCAGCAGGGAAACCTGCAGCACCAACAAATATTTTTAAATACTAGCCTTAGAATTTGGGATGCTTTCACCTAGCTACATATATTTTAAGCAGTCACTTCCTATTCTGTAGTGAAATTAAGGTTACTTCTTACGTGCTACCAAGAAATTATGGGTTTTTAATTGAAATTAGTGATAAAATTTCCATGTATGAGATGGGATTTTACTTCTCTTTAAGGAAAAGTAGCTAGCACCTTCATTTATACAATATATTGCACAAGTGACAGTTTCTTACAATTGATCCATGGGTAGTTTTCCAAATGCAGTACTCTGTGAAAAGGCAGTTTATGCAGAGATGGTTGTAGTAGGTCAAATTGCTTCACTTAGTCTTGTTTTCTTCAGGTTTTCAGCAACAAGTACATATTGACAGACTTAATTGCGGTTGCTTCAAAAGCTAGAGGCTACTTATTTTGCCAAAGATTTTCCATATAAACATGGCATTAATAATGTGTGTTTTAATTAAGTTGCACATAGTTATTTAGTAGGCTATTTGCTAAAACCGACAAGAGGAAAAGCAATAATGGTTGAACTGACAGAAATAGAATTTGTGAAAAAATGAAGTGTTTACCACTGTGTTTTATTTAACACAAATAATAACAGTGGAGAGCATTTCAGACTTTGATAGAAGCCACGTGTCAGTGAAGCACACTAAAATAAGTCTTCCAAAGACAATTCTTTTTGGTGGCCAAAGTTAATGAGTGGCAGATTTCAGATCCTTCCTGGAAAATGTTTGGGGTTTTTTTGTGTGTAAAGTGGGCCCGTGGTCATGCTTGTTTATATGTGGCTATTGATTTTCCTGTCTTGTCATGCACAGTCTATGTGCACAGTCATAGTAGTCTTGATGTAACAATGAATTTCATTTTCTAATCCTATCTGGCTCATGCTTGCAACCATCAATGCCACTCCTTGCCAGGACTGCTTGTCCTGCCCCATCTGCTGCTGAAGGATGGCTTATTACATTCTGGGGGTCACTTTATGGAAAAATACACAATTTTTGTTATACTGGGCATCATTCTGCACTCATTGTGATGGGCTATATTTGTGGGTTTTGGCCTCCTCTGTAAGCTCTAAGTTGATTATATCTGTGTTGGAAAGGTTTTAAGGAGACATATGGACCTTTCTGATCTGAAAATCTATTGCAAGATTGCCAGCGTGCAGATCACCTCTCCGGGGACGGGCAGTAGTTAAAGCACACAATGTGTAGGCTTAATGAGTGCTTCCAGGGCTAATCACTCTTCACCTTAGGTGGATAGAGGGTGAAAATACACCTATATGCCTTTGGTGCTATGTAGGATGCTTCAGGCTCTGGCTCAGCATCCTGCTGGGGTCTGAAGCTCCTTAAGTGTTTTTCCCACAAATCATGACTTACTAAGTACAATCAGATTTCTTGAGCTTAATTAATTCCAGTTGAAAAATCAACAGAAAACAGAAGAAAAACACTCTGCATTTAGAAATCATTATGTTTATAGTTTTGAAGCTCTTTTTAATCTGCTTTAGGATTTGGACCTCACAAAATGAATTATGCTGTGAGAGGCCACCCACAGTCTTTGTTATCAGAAACAATTGCAAGGCTTTTCTTTCTTTTCTTTCCTGTTTTCCCTTTTATTCCTTTTTCTTTTTTTTTTTTTTTCTTACTTGTGAGAGATAAAGCAAATTGGGAGGAGGGGGTGGAGATCATCTCTACACTTCTTGAGGACTTGAAATGCATTCAGGAAAGAATGGTCAAGGACTTGAATGTCTTCTTTTACCATGACATTCTGTTGATTCATTTAAGTATTAAAGAATGAATGAGTTTGTAATTAAATATATTCAAAGGTTTGAAGAATTTTTGTGTGTTCATTAAGCTTCTGTCTTTCAGTAAGGATTATAGATGCAATTCTGTACATTACTAAAGTTAAATAAAACATAATAGGCCAAAGACATGAATTAAAGAAATCCTTTTTTTTTTCCTTGTGATGAGGTAATTAACATAATGAGTTGACACCACTGGGCATTTTTTCCATATTATATCCTAGTAAAATAGATAGTGCTTCATAGTGGGGGACAAAAAGGTATTCTCAAATGCTCTAGTATGGAAGGTCTAAATAATAAAACAGAGAACTTAAACTTCGAATATTAAAAAAAAAAATCAATATATAGTGTGATTTATTTCCATTAGAAGATGTTACCTATCCTTCAAGCTTGAGTGGGTATAATTACCATAATATCAATCTCTTGACAAATAGTGCCCTAAGGCAGCATGACACTAATAATTGTTCAATTACAGACTTTTAGCTTTTCAAATGGCCAGAGTCATCATTATGCAGCTCATTAATAGAAATAAAAGCATAGTTTAAATGCATAGAAAAAATATTATTCTTTTGAAGATGAGTTTCTCTTTGCATTTAATGTCTTTTGTAATTACCTCTAATAATTTCTAGTAATCATTATTTAATTCTCTTTAATGATAATTGCACTCTAATCTGATTGTTTACTGGAAAAAGGAGGAATTTAATATTTGTGCATTAAATTTCAAATAATATGTTTGCAATATATTTACCCTTTTGAAAAATTTTGTTCATTCTACCTCTGTAGCTTCAGGGTATTTAAAATGTTTCTAACATATCAAATTTATTCTCTGAGCCAAATCAATCATCAAATGGTGAAGTATTATACCGCTGATCTCAACCTCAATTCTTGATTCTCAGTCATGCAATTTAAGGTACTGAAAATAGGCTGATATTGGAGATCTGCTAACTCCTATAGGTTAGGAAAATTCTTGTAAGACACAAACAATTGTTGAAGGTGAAATGGAAAATTACAGCTATTCTTTACAATGTTGTTCCTCTTCGAGTATAACATGCGGGTGTGAGAGGAAAGATAGCTGGAACTCTCCTTCTCTAAGAATATTTGCTTGCAGAAGCCAGGAGGCTCACTGTTATCAAAATGACCAACCACAGTAAATGGGAAATAAACATTTCACTCCTTGCAAACACCAATCAGCCTCAGTGTTACTCATCCTATTCCACTACACTAATTAAGTGTGTTACTGTGCTTAGATCACCATTAATATATATAATACTATGTATTGTCAAATTAATTAAAATGCCCTCCCCCCAGAGAGTTTGGACTCTGATGATTTCATCTGGAAGTGCAAATTGCTTGCTTTGTGCATGCCCTGCCTTTTGAGTGTTACCATATTTATTAGCACTTAGTTGTGAGGGAAAACAGCAGAATTTTTTTTTCGGAAAATACCAGAGACAAAATGTTCTGTTTGGTGTTATCACTACTGAGTTAGGTTTATCTGGGAGAAGTTTGAGAAATTGTTTCCTTAAATTGTCTTCTGTTAATGTATTTAAAAAGAAGGTATGCTTGATTTCTCAGCAACCTAACATGGATGATTTGGAACAAGATCAGATAAATTTTATATTCAATTAATCCTAGAATCACATTTTTCTTTTGATGATAATTGCTTTTTTGTGTATTTGTTTGTTTAATGTATCTATGACTTCTGACTTGCTATGGTTCTTTGCTCTTTAGGTAAATTTTGGAATATTTAAATGCTTGCAATTGAATGTCTTTGATTCCTGTGAAAGATTGAGGGCTCAGGGTATACATTTTTCAGTGTACAGAAAGTCTTTGTAATGTCCGTATGTATTAACAGGATTGAGGCTGTGCTCCTTAATGAACTGGTTTGAAGGCTTCCAGAAGAGCATGGCCATGACCCAGGCTGGCATTGGTAACTCAGGGCCTCATTCTGACTTTCAGAAGCCACCAACCTACAGATTAGTTAAGGGTTAAGACTATGTCTGCTCAGAGCTGGAAACACTGCACTGGAAGCCATTTATAATATTAGGTCTTCCTTTAAAAGATTTGATATCCACTTTGAAACAGGGTGATATTTCTGTGTAAAATCAAAATCAATACAGCTATCTCAAATTAATCTAACTTTCAAATTTTTGCATTTCAGACATATTTTCAAAATTATCTCCTAGCTTTTTTTGTAATAATTCAGATTGATTGCATGCACTTGACCAGAGTCAAAGCAAAAAAGTGCAGACTTCAGTGCTGCTACAGTCAGCATATTCAGTAATTCCAACTTTGCCTGGTTTGGTTTTTCTTTGTTTGCTTTTACAGCACATGTTACTTTCAAAATTAGAATTTTTCTGAGTTATCTTAAACTTTGAGAACTGTTTAAAATTAGAAAGAGGGATGAAGAGTTCCACATGAGCAATATTACATGCGATATTAAAAAAAAAACTGTGGTAGATCAATGTGTGCTTATTTTATGCCTTGCAAAAGCACAAAGTAAAATCAGGCTTGCTGAATATACTTTTGAAAGAAAGACTCAATTCCAGTGTCCACATATGTAAGGTGTATTTAGAGAGAGGGTGGCTTTGGGGCTTGCACTCTGGTCACTCTGCAAGTTTTAGTGCCAATTATTTGCTTATATTGTTTGGTGGGAACAAAGCTTGAGTCAGTATCTTGTCCAGAACCTTTGAATGTTTTTTCAAATAAGATTTGTCAGAGCCCGAGTATTAAGACTGTGGCCAGCCCTTCTATGGGAATACAGGAAAATGAGGAGAGGTGTTCCAAGGTTCTTATCCATCCACCACTGCCGAAATCTTCCCACAAAATTTGTGTGAATATCTGTTTTGTTAGCAATAAAAAAAACATTATTTTAGTTTATTTAAATATGCAGAAGTACTCTCAGGTTCTGTTATTGTCTCAAATGTCTCACTGATACATGAGTTTTATTTCTGTTTATAAAATTTGAGCCTAAGATTGTCCATTTCTATCTCCATTCAAGCCCAGTTGATATTTACAATGATTTTCGTGTAAAAACCTGATAACATTTCAGAAAAGGAGTTAATTAATACTTCTAGCTTATATTTCTCCTCATGTGCATCAACAGGAAATAACCGTGGGTATGCACAGAGCCTGACTCTGGTTCTGTGGTAAAAGTCAGTCACTGGCATCCTTTTTTGCCTTGCAGGTCCTACTGGGAGTTGTACTGATAATGGTGTATCTGATTTTGAGTTCTTTGCTCAGTAAAATCTGCAGTGAACTGAAACCACCTGATTATTTGAATACTTTGTCTTTGGCATATCTTTTTGATATAAGAAATATGTACATCAGTGTTTATCTTGTGTGTCTGGGAATCACTACAGCATGGTACTCACGTTCCTCAGGAGATCTAAGCCTTGATGCCCGCATAGAAATTGTTGTCACTACAAAAGAAATGTCCTTTCATGCCACCTGATCCTCCTTGTAAGAAACTTGTGCCCTGAGGATGTTTTTGTCCATTGCGGTGTTGGGACTCACTTCACAGTATCTTCCCTTATAAAGCAAATTTTACATTAGAGGAACAAGTGTCCCACATGAGATTTTAGGGCAGAAAGCAGTATAAGAACACGATTTAAAAAATTATAGTAACGTTTTGACATCATGGAGATACTGAATATGCTGGAGTGAAATGTTAGGTACTTACTCTGTAACCAACTCAGATTAAAGAGAAGAAAAGAAGGTAAATACAGCTGTTCTCCTGTAAACTGCTGACTTGAAAAAACAATGGGAAGCATTAGTAGTTAGCAGCTAGTTGAAAAGTTCTAAGAATACTAAAAGAAACCAAGTTTCCACAGACAAAATGTATGAATGGCATTGAGAAATAGCATCATATGGCATTTATATATTTCTTTAGCTAAATTTCAGTCTACCAATGTGCTTGCAAATATCACAGTTTTGTGTTTGCTGGAACTGAAACTTTTTTGGTTCAGAAACTTGTCTCTAAATATTGTTATTACATCCATTTTAAACATCTCATTCAACATAAGTTAATAATGGTCAGCATATAAATCATGCATTCTGTGGTTATTATGTATAAATCAGATATCAAGTATTGTCATCAAAATCACTTTTAAATATGATTGTATTCTGCTACAAACTTCCCAGTGATGCTCAGGATTGCCTGAAGGCAACTTTGCAGAACAAGCTGAAGTGGTACAATAGAAAGCATTCTTTTTGAGGATAGCTCCAGAGAAACACTGCTGGGTCATCCCATTCCAGTTGTGTGTAAGTGCTTTATTAATGCTGTCAGACCTCACAGAAGAGACACTCAGCAAAGGATGCCCGACCCTCATTATGTTGGATGTGATGGAACCTGAAAACAGTCCAGACACAGAATCACGGGATGGTTTGGGGTGGAAAGGGTCTCAAAGATCATGTTCTCATGCCCCTGGCATGTGCAAGGACACCTTCCACTAAACCAGGTTGTTCAAAGCCCCATCTGACCTGGCCTTCATAGACAGAGCAATAGCAGCTGGTTGGAGTTAATGCTGTCTGTGGTTGTGTAAATTAGAATGACATCAGCATCTCTTTCTTATTCATTCAGTCTCAATATGAGGATGGTGCTGTGCACTTGTAAACATGCTACCACTAAGAAAGCTTTGGGATCATTTTAGAATCAATATCTCACAGTAGCTTGCTCAGACAAGAAGCAGCTTGCAGTCCTCTGTGCTGGATTCTCTACAAGGCCTGCTTTATTAGGGACTGAGTTAATGGCTCTTTACACCTTTTAGAAGAAATGTAGGAGCAAGTCACTCAATTACCAACTTGAGGGCTTGAATAAAGATGAAGATGAGAAATGTCCCACAGTATGCATTGACATATATTGCAGCAGAGAACTGTGTTATTTAATCTCTCACTATTACCTCATAAGAGGATTTATACGGTTGAGTCTATCCCTTGTGATATTTGAAGCATATATCTACACAGACATCATTGTCTCACTGTCCTTCCTGCAACTCATTCTAGAACATCTCTTTAAGAAGTCAGAGAATTCTGTTCCAAAAGACAAAAAGTTTTATGCTAGAATGAAAAATCTCTTGCTTGAGCCTCACTGGTGTCTCATTCTGAAGCACATTTCTCGTTGAAAAGTCTAAGCACTTGCTTCCTTCTCTCCTGCACTGAGATATTTTGCAGCACTAATGACATCATCCTAGAATGTTTGTTTTCATTCCAATATGCTGTTGAGCTGCACTGTCATGCATCTCATTTGTAGTTTTCCCCACAAAATGCTCTGTTTTAGGTGCAGTTGCTGCAGTCCTCCTTTGACATCCATTCATAACAGAA
Source organism: Certhia americana (assembly GCA_018697195.1). Lineage (NCBI taxonomy): Eukaryota > Metazoa > Chordata > Aves > Passeriformes > Certhiidae > Certhia > Certhia americana. Next base: position 15,712,123 of record CM031880.1, read on the forward strand.
TCCATTCCATTGTTTTTCAGAACTACAGAGGAATTCGGATTGGCTTCACACTCCTCCTTGTTGCCCTGTTCAGAACTAGTAAGGGAAGCAGTATTCAACCTTAGATGCCAGTAGCCAGTATGATACACAGACCATTAGATTTATATAAAGCTCTGTTCCACATGGCAGGCTTCCATACATAGCATATACTTTTCAAAGCCAGAGTGCAGAGGATGAAGACAGATAAAGAATTGGGGTTTAAAATAGAAGGAACTGACTATCTGTGAACGAACTCATTCAGGATGTTTAAGTGCAGAGAGAATTGTGTTCTCCTAGGAGTTACTTGTTGTCCCCATTTCTAACCTATACAAATGACTCAGTTGGCAGTATACAAACATGAAGCAGCAAATCTGCTGATTATTCCAAATTTGAGGGAGTAATGAATGCAAAATTTACCAAAGGTGAGATGAAAAAGAACTATTAACTGCTTTTTAATTAGGCTTGTGAGATCTCAAAAAATCTACCATTGGTTAATGAGAAGTAATATATATTGTGTGAAAATAATAAACGTGCTCTAGGAATGGTAAAAGAAGACAGAAAGGGTTTTGCAGAATAAGGAAGGCCTTTTTCTTTATGTGCATCTAATGGCATATTTTGACATATGCTAGATTTTCAGTGGATGATTTTGTAATACTTTAATTCTATATATAATTTTTCATGTGATTAGTTTAAGAAGTACATTCTATTCTATTCATTCTATTCTACCTTCATGGTAATTATTAACTTTGAAGGTATTTCTATGAATCAGAATGTAAATTCTGTACTATTGTATGGATTTGTGATAACTGTATCTATGAGTAGCAGTTAATGGTGATTGCATATTTGTGCTGTCATGCTGGAATCTGATCTTGTGCATGTGGAGAATGATCTTGTGTGCACGTGAGGGAGCACACAATGGATAACGACTGTGAGCCAAGGATGACCACACTGAGTTTGTGATCAAAATTTCACAGTCGGACACTTTCCCTGCTCTATTACTACCAGGATTTTTTATCTGTGATGCCAAAAAACCAAATTCGTTCAATATTTGAAATATTTCATGATCAGGTTGAAACATTGAAGAGGCATATGAAAAAATTAATTTTGTCTTTGTGCTTAGTGTTTTCACAGTAAAAACAACCTAGATATAACTTCATGCTCTGAGAGTTTAATCAAACAAATATTCAACAACAGTTTCCTATGCTCACCAGTCCTTTGGCTTTTGATGAATAAGACCAAAAGTGATGTCCTTTCCAGAAAATAGCATTCAAATCAATAATATTGATGTATGTATTTTCATCCCTTAATATCTCCAAAAATATATGCTCACTTATCTGGTAATATATACTTAGGAAATCTCATTCTGTTAATTGGCACTACATTCACTTCTTGTGGGTATTAATAGCAGCATAAAGCTATATGCATAATTTTGAGTACTTAATCATAGAAGCACCTTAAAAACTTTACCTTTAACACTGAGTGATTCCACAAATGTCTTATATGGAGATGTTCAAATATCTCCATTGCCTCATTACAGACACTTCAAGTTAGCAAATTAATTCTCTATCTTAATAATTACTTTAAATGTGTCATTAAAAAACACATGCTGTCACTTTGCTAAAAGTTGAACTGGTCCAACTTTATATGAAATAATGTCTGTTACAGAAATGATGGATGTTTTTAGCCAGACCTATCAAGATTTATGAACACGTGAAAACAACATCACACACGCACAAAAAAGTTATTCTCTAAAAATGGCATTCTATAAAGATAGCAAAATACAAAACAGGTTGAAAAACTTGATCTTTTTCATGTAACACAGTCCAGAATTGAAATATAGTAGATTGTGCTTAGTTCCAGAATTGCAAAACCTCTTTGCTGCAATGGTAAGGTTAAAGTTAGGGATGTGTTAAAGATTAGTGTTGGAGACTATAGAGTGACAATGGGTACACTTGTTTCTGAATGTTGTAGGATTTAATGTGAAGAAGGTGGTTTAGATGGGGATAAAAGGCTTACAATGATAGTGGGTAAGAAAGAGAAAATTCATCTTTAGAGTATATCTAGAGTTAATGATGAAATAGGGACAGATATTTGAGAAAGCAGTGCTTGAGCAGCTAAGATTATTCCTGGATTTCAGAAGGCTTACAAGTGTAGAAGCCTGTAGTAAATTGAGATCCTCAATCTCTGTTTCCCAAATCACCTCTAATTCTAGATGTAGTCACAGTCCAGTGGATATATGTTTGCTCGAAGGTAAGTACAAACTGTCTGGCCCACCCACACCAGCATCCATTCTAGTTCTGATTGCTTTTTGAGATACAATAAATGTTTGTCCTCCTTAGTGAATTCCAACCTATTTCACACTCTAGCCATGAGTGTTGCTCAGTCTTCTGAGAAATAACAGTAACATATTTTTTACTGCTGCCACACTCCATGTTAGTTCTGCAGCCTTGCAAGATCAAGGAATATATCAAGACCTTGTGTTTCTTTCCTGAGTCCTAGATAAATGTGTAGTCCTAAGAATACCTTGTGGAATCCTTTGAAAGGAAAGAACAGGTAATCTCTGTTATGGTCTACATTTTAGGACAGAAATAAGATAAAAATCCAGTGGTGATAATAGTGGAAAACTTATGGTTTATGGTTGGGTAAATATCCCCAATGTCAAATAAAACTCAGGATCCTTCAGACTCATTTTAGGATTAATGCTTGTAATGTAGTTTACAGCTGGTTGCAGTGAAGATGAATAGACTCCTGTGGCCCCAGGACACGCAAGCCTGGCTTTACATTTACATTGACATTGATATTAGGTGTTGGTATAGCAAAGGTGAAGGTAGTGGTGACAGACCTTGGGGTTGAGGTCAAAACTGCTCTGTGCTCTCTAGTGTTTCTTGACAAATTCTGGTGACCAAAAGGGATCTCTGGGGTTAGGGCTTTGATTTGCAGAGCAAAAGTTTTGTTCATTTATCCTTCAAGGTTCACAAGTCTGGGATAATGCCTGTGGCTGGAATCCATTGCCTTGCTGTGATACTAGAGTTGGGATTGAGAGCAAAGAACCAGATGTCCGTGGGGTAAATTCAAATCCAGTGTAAGCCTCAGGTATGCATCCAATGTGATTGTCCAGGATTGCAGAGCCTGGCCAGAAAGTTTTGAAGGAGGAAGGAGTAACTGATGCTGTCAGCTTCAGATCTATTCTTATTCTTTTGCAGTGTGCCCTGAGCTGATTTAGCTGTTGAGCTGGTGTTGGCCTGTAAGATATTGTATGTGCTGAATATACTTTGGTTATAAAAATGCAAAATTTTATTATCACCCAAGCTAGAACTCTTGCTGGGGTGAAATGCCAGCAGGGAAGAAGAGTTTGTCAGTAGTTTCAGAGTAGGCTAGGATTGGATTTAGAATAAATCTCAGGTAATCTCAGGGCTCAGACAGGCTTACTGGTTTTCAGTGAGGGAGAATATTATTAACAGTGAAGGTTTATGGTAAATTCAGGCTAAGTATGGTTTTCCGGGCTTGCCTGGGGTGAAGGATTTTGTATTGTTAGGGCCAAAAATGAAATCTTATCACTAAGTCATACAAGTCTTATGCACTTAAGAAAAAGGGTAAGTGATTTGGGTTTTGTTTAATTATAAGTTCTTGATTTCATTTAGAATGTGACTGGCTCTTGGGTTAGAATTTGTGTCTCCAGGAGCAGGAAAATTAACTATAGTGTTATATGCCTGCAACATCCAGCAGATTGGAGTGAGGACCAGTGCTGAGACGCAGAGACTATTTGGTGTAGATAAAATGGTCATCATCTTTTCTTAGCTGATAGAAAAGACACCAAAACCTAGATTTCTGTATGTGTATGAAATTAAAGGTGTAAACTGTCACACGTTAAAACCAAATGTCCTGTTAGGACCTATAATAGTCAGGTCCTTTGCCTTTGTACCAGGTAAACAAAATGCCAATGCAATAAAATACTTCCCATATAAAAACCATCAGTGAATTAATACTTACCCCTGTACCAGATGGGACCACTGTAGTTACTTTAACCAGAAAACTGGTAGCATTCACACAAAACTAGACATGGGCAGCAGAAGGAATAAAGTTTCTCTTTTACGTGATAAACTGTCAGTCTCAAATCTTTACAGCTTCAAATGGAAGGTTATGGTAAGGTGAACAGAATTTTCATCTCTGTTTTTTGTCCTATTTAAATAACTGTGCTCTTGATGTATCCATTCCACATCACTCACAGATAGGTATGCATTACCTGTCCAGCTGTATTAATATTGCTGACTGAACTATTCATAATGTTGCAGTGGTTGAATCAAGTTTTATTGTGTAATTCCAAACGTGTGAAAACTAAATTCACTTTTTAGTGACCTGTCACTCTTTATTCAGTACTGCTAGCTCATCAAATTAAGCTCTTGTCATTAACAGTTTTATCACCTGGGCTTTTTTGCTAACAAAGGTAATAAAAGAAGCAAACTAATTATTTTACTGCTAAAGTTTGTATCCTCACCTAACTCTTCTGTGTGTTAATTTGACATCCTTCAGCTTTGGGACTTAAAAATCTGATAATTGATAATTGTTTAATTAACCACTGTGTTTGGTGTTCTAAACTTTGTATGTTAATACCTGATTTCACAGTTTTCTAGCAGGTGTTGCTCTGGCAGGAAATCCTACCACTCAGTCATAATGTTAAAGAGAAATTTTAGAGTTAGACAAAACATTTCATGAAGAACCTCTGAGAAGAAACATTTCAAAACAAGAGTAACTATATTCAATATTAGTAATTTTAATTCATTTTAATTAATGTTTCAGGGATTGTGTAAACAATCCTATACAATCCTACACAGTTTTTTATAAATGCTTTCAATTAGATATTGTACTCCAGTTCAGGTTTATTCATTTTATGCTTGCATATATATTATTAAATTAAGATTTCATCAACTAAAATACTGCTGTGACAACCTTTTTATTGCCAGAGGAATATATTTTGCTACTTAATAGAAATAAATTGAGAAATGCAGCTACTGTAAAATAAACCATGATGGTAAAATATTTATTATGCTTTGTATTGATAAACAGATACCTTGGGTTAACTGAAAAAAAATAAAAGAGTATATTAAAGAAAATGTTTCTGTTGTCTTAACACAAAGCTCTGTGGAATAACTATAGAGTTCTTATCTACAGGAGATTGTAATAATAATGCTGATAATATGACAGGCAGTATTCTTTAGCAAAGTACTTGATCACAAGCTTACATCTTGGCTGAAGGGTGTGGAGAATCTTATACCTGTTTAGCAGTATACATTTAACAGATGTTTTAAAGCAGCCTTTATATATTGCTCTGTTTAAGCTGTTCAATCTGTAGTAACTGCATGGCCATGTAAGAAGTTGACAGTCTAATATTAAGCTATGGAAGATTTTTCATGCTGTTTTAAAGCTCGGCATTTCTGAAAAATTAGTCTGTGATTTAGGAACTATGTTATCAGTGTGGTCTGCAGGTCACACTGGAAGCACAGCAAGAATAAATAAGAACTACTAGAATATACAAGTAAGCATGAAGTACACATAATTGGCTAATAACTGCTGACATCTTCAGCTGAGAATCATACTGAGCTGAGAGAGACTGACTGTAAATTATATCAAACAGATGTGATTTTTAAAACGTTGGAGAAGTAGCATTAATCCCAAAACAGTATAGCAAGGATTCCTGTATGACTACTTTGCATGTAGCTCATCAAGTGAAAGCCATATCTACTCATAAAAGGATTGTTTGCTCAGCCTCATATGTGATTTTTCTTTCAGCTGTGTCCAACAAGCCATTTTTAAATGCATTTAACTTATAATGATCTGTCCAAGGGAATGATTTTCTAGTAAGCTGAAGGAAAAAGTTTTTGAAAACTAAAGCATACTGAAAAGAGAAAAGATCTTTTATTCAGCCCTTGATGCAGCCATCACTGTCAGCAGATACAGCTGTCCTGTGGTTGCACTGCCTAAACTCTTCTATTGAAAGTGACACCCAGAGACTTTCCATGTAAAACAAAGTAGCTTCTTTTACTTGTTTATGTAAATGGAGAAAGGGACATATTTGGATTTCAGAGTTAAAAATGCTTATTTTCAACTGACTGTTTTCTTCTAACAACATACTCTGAATTCACTGTGCAATTTACAGATGAGGTAATTGAGACATAGAGAGTTTGAGTGATGGCTGGAGTTCAAGCAGCATGAGGTAAACGAGTTACAAACTGAGCCTGGCATTATTTTTGGAGCAGGTACTGAGTGGTAAGGTCTGTACAACAGCAGTGAGCTGTTCTAAAAATGATGGTGTTCCTATTTTGTAGCTCCATTAGTTGTTGTTTGAACTTGCATGTGCACACTTTACAAGTGGCATTTAAAAAAAACAGAAGTAAAGATTCCATTCTTTAATGTCTCACCTTTGATAGCTGAAGACACTAAATTATTAATTTCAGATGTGGTGTGACTGAGAGGTACTGAACTGAAGTTCAGGATGCTGGGCTCACTTTCTCACTCACCTAAAGGTCTGCAGATTATCCTTTGCCAAGCATCTTCCCCACTTCAGGTTTCATATCTTTGATCTCTCTCTTTCTTTTTAAAAAAAACACACAACTCTCCATCTTTCTACCTGTCTTGTTTGCTCTTGTTCTCTCCCTGTCCACTGCAAGTGCAGGGATTTGTTACTCTACAACTAATTCTACAATTTACTAAAATAAAGTGCAGGATTTTGTGCTTTTGGGGTAAACAAAATGTCAGAAACAGTTCTCATGTTTATGAGATCAGTGGCAGCGAACCATTTGCTTTTCATAGATCATCAATTTATTTGGATTTTCATTGTTCTCCTTTCTTTTGCATGTCTAAGTAGTTACAATGTAGCAATATTTTCCCTTTCTTTTTCTTTTTCTTTCTGATTTATTGAGCCAATCTAGCTATCAGATAATTACTGAGCCATAAAGAACTTCACCTTATATCATTACAGGTTTTTGGGGTTTTCTTAATTGCAACTTGTTCATCTTGCCAGTTTGGTTTATTTTTTCTTCTTATCTTCATCATATTTAGATGAACCATAATTTTAATTACTGCAGTTTATTATATTTTGGACAGCAGCAGTATTATCTGGAAAAAGGTAGAAGAGTACAAAGACATAACTTATTTCCAAAGTAACACTGCTGTTAAAATATCACACAACAGCTCCAATCAGTATTGCCATCCAGTACTGAGTATAATGAACTCACTGTTTCCATCCATTGTTTAATTTTTTTTTCCAGACTAATTCTAGAGAAAAACAAACAATAGAAGGAACAAATCAGTTGTCCAGCAAGGAACACTCATAGTATCTTCCCTTAGAGGAGGATGTAGTTTGTAAAACTCTTATGAAGAAATTAGAAAACTGATTTCTCTGTAGCTGAATAATTTTGTTCTGCTGCTCATCGTTAGCCCCCTGCCGGGTGTTCAGCTGAATATGATCATGAGCCAACCCCACAGCTGATTTCACTCAGAGTTATGATCCACCAGCCCACCTTACATGTATACAGACACTCAGGCCATTGGTGGGGGTGGTTTCTTAAAAGCAGCTGAGCCAGCAGGCTCAAGCAGAGTTGAAAAGTAAGGCTGTAGCAGAGGCTGGAATCCCATCTACTTCATTCCCTTCTACTTCAGTTCTGTAAAATGCTAAAGGTAATTTACTGTAAAATGTTGACATATTAGTAAAATATGATGTATTGTGACTAACTAGAGTTATTCTAAAATCTGGTTTAACCATTTTATGGTTTATTTAAGATTTTGCTGAATGATTTTTCATATGTCTGTACATATTAGGAACTGCATAAGCCCATTATCTAGAAAAAAATACAACGCACGTTTTAGGTCACAAAGTTAAAATTAGGAATGAGGAGTATTGTGGGACAACTTCTGTTTTCTTTAACAAATTTTTATGTGCTGTAATAGTGTGAATTTGAGGAGTGTTCAGATTCACTTGGTAGAATAAAGCTGACAAACATAGCTCACTGCTTATCATAAAGTAATTTGTCAGCTCAAAAAAAAAATTAAATGAAGTTACTCAAGTAAAAAGAATATAAAGCAGGCTAATGCAACATTTAGGAAAAAGACCTTTATAAGTAATTGTTTTTACCTATTAGATATGAATTTTTAGTACAGAGAAGGAAATATAACAGTTCCCCCTTGGCATCAAATGTCAGTCAATAAATTGATAGCCATTGTGGGGTGGGAAAGGAAAATAGAAGAGAATAAAAGAGCCTTTAGGAACATCTTTCTGCAATGTGCATTCAGGGCTGTCTTGCTTTTCATAATGGAATTCAGAATGTGCATTGCAGTACAGCTGAAGGAAGTGCTAAAGTTATTTTTCAACCGTGGAAACTCATGTTGAGAAAAGGTGTGTGCAAAGGGCCAGATGAAGGTCTCCACAATCTAATTTGATTTCACTGAAAGGAACTGGTTATTCTACTTAAACATATAATGAATTTTAAACTGTTAGAATTTTAGATAGTGGGAGCTTTCCGGGGTCCTGTTGTAGTCTGAATAAAATTTGGACATACTTAAGGGTCTGTCACTCATAGCAGTGACCATCTGTGTCATTTGCCTTGCTCTTGCTGTCCCTTCATCTGTCTGAACCCCCAAGACTGAGGGCTCCTGACAGATCAGAACCAACCAAGCCAATGCTCCAGCGAGTTTATTTGAGAGTCAGAAACAGCACTTTGAACAACTCCAGCAAAGACAATTCACAGTGATAATCCCTCATAATTTTTGTTCCTTGCTGGTTAGTGATTCTTTTACTGTTAAAGTTTAACTTCTCGATTGTAGTCTGGCACCTAGTTTTATCTGTGAAACCAGTTAAACATAAAAGTGGGAGCATTTAGTCATGCAAATACATGATGCACTGTTACAATTACATGACTATAACCTGAAAGAAGTAGTTTTGCATACAATTAATGGCCTTTGTGATTGATCACAGACAGCATTGAGAAGAAACTTCTAAAAAGTTTTAGCATGCTGTCAGCCTTATAATAGAACTTCAGACTTTAATCAAAGAAAGCACTAACAGTAAACGGCTTGATAATTGTCCTACGGTGTCCGGATGATGTTAGTATCCCCAATCGTCTGTTTGTGCTGGATATTAAGTTGTGCACCGTTAAGGCTGGTTCCGAGAGCGAAGGGGGGAGAGAATCTGCAGAAACTGCACTCGCTGCCCCGCATCCTCCTCACGGACCGCGCTGGCTGCAGCACGGACAGCGCGGGAGAGCTCTCCTTTGCTTTTAGTCAGGTTTTTTTTAGCTAATTGAAGCAGAAAAATTCCCTGAGCTGTAGCTTTTCTTTTTCTTGGGACTGACCGGCGCTGCTGTGGACCGAAGTCCCAGGAAAGCCCCGGGGTCGGGACACGGCATTGTCCAGCACAGGAGGGACTGACTGAGGCTGAGAGAGCCCAGATACACCCCAACACAAGGACTTCTGAATTTGCCGTCTCTTCAGAAAAACAAGCGGTTCCATTGTTTAATATTATTAATTTTTTTCATGTTTCTGAATACTTTGTTATTTAAATAAATGATTTTTCTCTTCTCTCAAAAAAGATTTTTCTCCCAAACAAGTTAGGAAAAGCGTGGCTTAAATTTCTTTTCCAAAAGAAACCACTTCAAAAATTTCCTCCCAAAATTTTCCCTAAACCAAGACAATAACTATGAAGAAGAATCAGCAAGGAAACACATTATGTTTTTTATTTTCTGCAGTATTTTCAGTGGTAACAGATATTATGCACTGTGGTTTTAGTGAAAACTAGTGGTGTTTAAAAGTATATGTATAGTATGAATACTCTAAAGTGCCAACACAATCTTTGCCTACCCTTCCTGCACAGTTCAGTGGAGTATGAAAAGACATATTTCATCCTTTCCTGTAGAAAGTCAGTCTTCCTTATATGGTTAGTATTTAACCATCACCGAGTATCTCACAGGAAGGTTGTGGCTGGGTCCAGACAGGTGTGCTGTACATCTCAAACCAGTTTGCAGTTTTCAAGCCGTGCTGAATTTGCAACAATCCTGTGCAGCTTATCATACATTCAACCCATCACCATGAAAAGCTATTTTCTAGTGCTAACAGACTGGATTTAGTACCACACTGGACTCATCAGTTAGATATAAAATTCCTATCTGCATTGCTTTTGGCAAAATAGAGGAAAAAATATTTCCTTGTCTGTTCTGTCTCAGCAGCTTTGCTAACTATTCTAGGCACTTAGACATGATATGTTTTGATTGTATTTCTGTAATTTGTTTCCCCCATCACATTCTTCATTGCAGGCATTAGGGTTTTATTCTGCTGTGTTCTGGAGGCTTCTTGGCCGTGGTTTAATATCAGTGCCTAATCAGCTAGAGTAGTCCTGCTGAAATTTATGAAGACCACAGACTTCTATCTCTGTTCTGTGGTTTTATATGCAACTGTACACAAATTAACATGCTGGTCTTTAGATGCCTTCTCTGGCAGGGAGAAGAAAATCAAAGAATTGTTGAGTGGTATAAACATGGTAAGAGGCTGACAAATGAGCAGATCTCTACAATTTTCTGGAACAAAGCTGAGCTTCTGGACCACAAATAGCTCTGCATTGCAATCCTGAGAAAGACAAAGTGGAGGGGATGATCATGATCTACTCTTAAGGCAGAGTGGATGAAATATTTATTTACACAAAATTAATTTTCAAGTGGCTGAGCACTTGATGGGCAGGCTTTGTTAAGGCTTCAAGTTTTGTCTGTTTTGTGCATTTATGAATCATCACGTTGTGTGTTAGGAATTTTAAGATTCCCAGTAACTGGTGGTCATGTTTCAATATCAATTCTTAAAATGAAATATGGTCTTACATTTTTGAGCAAAAATAGGTGAAGTTTTAACAAGTGGAGTGGATAGGCTATCCTTGTACACGTAGTAGGTTTAACTTTGTTATTTCCTTTGTCAGTTCTAACTCGAAAGTTTTTGGCTTTTGGCTAAGAGCTTTCCATATAATATTAAACTGTGCATAGAGTAAGTTGCTGGTTTTGTTCATCTTTAATTGATTTAGTTACACTAACTGGCTATGGTCCATTTGATTCATTATTTCTCTGTATGGACACTAAACTATTACAATAACTACTGTACTGTCTGCTTCAGCATAGAAGTATAATCTGGTTACATCCAGAACGTGGATATTTTCCACAGTATTGGAATTCTGGAGTCTTTTGGAATGTAAAAGTCTTCAATAATTTCTCTGTAATATTTTTAATGATGGTTATTAATTGCTAAAGCACTCCTATTCTAAACTATCTTTGCTTCCTTTCTGTGGTGGGAAATACAAACACCTGAACTGCTGAGCATGTTTTTGAAAAAAGGATATACAGGGCATATGGTTAGTAGTTATTTCTGCTCTGGATATTAAAATGAGTATTGTCTATGTATTGAAATGAGTATTGTGCCTGTATCAGTAATAACAAAACATGAAAACAGGCCATGCAAGTAATTAATATTTCAGATTAACACTGAATACTTTATATCATTGCACCATACTTGCTAATATTATTATATAGATTATACACAAATATATAAATATTATTTTGATATTCACCTGTTATTTAACTACTATGGGCAGCTTTCATTATGAAATTATTAAATTTGTGTTAGTACTTGTACTGTAGAGCATCTCTACACAAAACTTCTAGTGGATTTTCTGTATATTTCATAAAATCAGTGACTGTGTATTTATAAAATGGGGTTGGAGGATTACTTTTTTCGGCTGTGCATATACACACATGCCCCCCGACCCCTCCAGTGAAACTGACTGCCTAGAACCAAATTCTCATGGCTTTCATGCTACAAAAGAGACTGGAAGATGATGGATATCTCCCTTCATTGCTGGTATATGGACAACACAGGCTCAACTGTTTTTCGAAAGAGCAGGAGCAAAGCTTGATGGAATAATAATGAAAGGCATGTATAGTGTCTGAAAGCTAAACTGTGCTCTAACAGATTAGAAAATTCAGGATAAACATATTTTTTTATTTTATTATCCTTTTGTAAGGAAGAGCATTTTCTTTTGATTTTCCTTTCTCTAGAGGTGGAGAGTGCCCATGGTCAAGCTTGGGGAGGCAGTTGGGGCTTGGCTGAAAAGCAGCTGAGCTGCAGCCTGGAGCAGGAAAGTGTTTGTAGCTGTGTGCTCTAACATTGATTATTCACTCATCTGAAACTCTTCCAGTTTTGGCTGCACTGGCCTACAGCCTGTAGATTGAAAGTCTCTATCTTTTCATGTCTCTATTTTAATCTGTATTTCTTAAGGCTTAAAAATGCATTCAGCTGTGAGGATATTTTTATTCTGTTGGAAGTGCTTCATTTATTTTATTGGACCTTGGTGTACAGCCCCACTGAACATGGTAAATTCTGAGTGTTTTACTCTGGCTTGGGAAAAGCATTCTTAGCAGAACCAAAATGAAAAACCCATGAAAAACAATGTCTGATGGAAATAAATATACTGTGGGATATAACCACTCCAAATAACAGCCTAGAAGGTGACATTGAAGGACCTCATTACTTTCTTCAGCTCTTAGCAAGTGGCCAACTGAACCAGCTGCTCTGGGAGTTGTCAGTTTGAGCAAAATGGGATCAGCAGGTGGAGAGGGACAGGATGTACAAGGATATGTCCTAAAGGATTGTGTGTGTCTGTTCCCAGCTGGCAGGGTGGGAAAGACCACCTGCTTTGAAAAAGGGGCAACATTTTATTTTTTGTGGGTTTTGGCATGGAGGCTGAAATACATGCTGTAGCTCCCTGGAGAAAGACAAGGACAGGGGAGGTAGCAAGAAGCAGAAGGGACTTTTACTGTTCCTATTGTGAAACATTCTGCAGCCAGAATGGGATTGGCTCAGCAATTTGGTCCACAAAATATATCGATGAAATGAGAAAAAAGTCTATTGAAAGAGTGATTTGTAAGGCCTAGAAATTTCTCATGCCTCTATTTCAGGGTGAGAATTTTATTTTCACCCTTTTTGTATGTGATGGGAGAACTTTGAATTTATGGATTAAAAAAAGAGAACACAGCTTACTAGGTCAATGAAAAATACTGCATATACATTTTATGAGTAATTTGTTTTGCTGAACTCCACAAGAGCTCTTTACAGATGTGTGTATCCTTGTCCCTTCCCTGCTGAAGTTGTATAAGATTTTAAAAAGTCATCTCTCATCTGCTGCTGAAACATTGCATTGTCTTTCACAGTAGCCAGGGCTGGACAGTCACTGAATGTCATCTGGCACTTAATAATATGGATGATGTTATTTGTCATCTCAGTCACCACTGTCACTCTGTCATTTCAGTTTGTGTTATATTGGCTCATGGTGTTGCTACCTCTCTCTGTGCTTCATCTCATAGGTTTCATGAACTCTGTAAGTTAGCATACCTCAAGATTAGTTCAAAGATAAAAGGATCCACGTCTAGGATTTACCTTCACTCTATGTAAACCCTATTGCAAATGGTGAATGTTTTTTAGAAAAGGACAGAACCTATTTTATCTTAGACCATGGAGTGTGCTGTATTTCTGTTTCCTTTATGTTCCTTCCATAAGAGAATAAAAATTGTATAATGTCATTGCAGTAGCAAGAAAAAGCCTTTGTCTATATGTTTGATTGGGTTATTTTGCTGTAGTCAGGAGAATATGATCTTTCTGAAACATCACATATAATTTTTTTCTTCTACCTTCAGAAAGGTCAATACTAAGAACCTAAGTAATCTCATGTTGCCATTATCTGGAAAGAAGGTAAATTAGATTCAGCAAAAACAGGGATTTATTCCACATCTGAGAAAAACTGGAATATCTGAGTTAAGAGAGAGGGCTGGAGAGAGCATAAAACATCACTGATATAAGAAGTGTGTGTGTATACACACACACGTGAGCTCTCTAGAACAGTGTTGGTTTTCACAGAATTTTTTTGTACCAGTTGGCATTGTTTTAGAATGGAGACACCCAGATATTGGTTGAAATAGTTAAGATTTTAATCAAAACTTAGATAATACCTGTCAAAACTTTTTTGTTTGTTTTGTTTTTGTGTATATGCCTGAATATGAGATCTATATCTTGCCAGAAGTAACAGCAGGATATTCCAGACACTTGGATCCTGCTTGCCCAGTGACACCTGGATCCATATGGGAGAGCCTTTGATTGTCATCAGCTGCTCTTCTGGGATTTGGTTCTTACACTGGAGGAGCCTGCTCTATGTGCTTATTCTGTTCCTCAGCTTGCTAAGAGAATCAAACACACCAACATATGTTGCAGGGAAAGCAAATTCCTGATGTCTTAATTAAAGAGAATAAATTAGTTTGTTAATTAGGTAGATTACAGAAAGAGCTTTCCAGGGAACGCCTACTGACTTCTTCAGGAGTTTCCCAAGGCCATTGTGTGCCCAGAGAGTGACCCCATTCCTGAGCTGGAAACCTTGGGTTCTAATGCAAAAGCACAAGAACTGTGTCCGGTGAAGGAACAGGACACTGAAATTGAGACAGAACCAGTGTGGGGTGCATAAGCTCAGGAAAAGCATCACAACTCAGAGCAGTGGAGTGCAGAGAAGTCTTTCCAAGTAATAGGAAATCTAGGCAAGCTGCCTTGCAAATCTAGTGTTAGTATTACAGATATAGAGCACATTATAAAAGCAAATGTGAAGCTGAAAAATCTGCTCACCTTTACATGAATGGAAAGCTGTATAAACAGCTTACATGTTATGCATGTATTAATACTTGTAGACCATATGGGGGTTATGTGTTTTGGATTTCAGGGTTTTTTCATCATCATCACTTGTGGATTTTGTCAATGTCTCTCTTGGAGAACAAAGATTTGAAAAAATGCTGATGGCAAGGGAATCTGCCAGAATGTTAATGTTCTTCCCAGAACTGCTTTATAATCTGCATTAATCCATATTCATTCTGTTGAGGAAAAGTACTATGGGCTTTTCTTTCATTTTTCCTTCTTCTTTTTTACATCAGATGAAGAAATTACAAGAATGCTTTCCTAATTTCTGTCAGGCTGGAAAGAACAACCTTTCCTGTCTTTGTCGAGTAAACTGTCTTTCTTTAGTATCTTCAAAACCATCTTCCCATAACTTGATTAAAATTCAGCATTTTTGTTAAGTCACCTTAATTTTATGGCTGTGCTTCTACAGTTTGCCACTTAGTAAATAATGCAATAAGGAATTGGAATTTTTTTATAGGATCCAATAAATAATAAGGTAAAGTGTAAAATGCAGCAATAAAAATGATCAATATAAAAAGAATTAGATTATTATGACTAGTGTATACTTTTAATTACTTAATTTTCTGTTGAAATTATGCATTGTAATGACAAAAGTTTTGGGGAGTATAAATTAATCTTTTTCACTGTTGATATGTATATAAATCCAGAGAAAAGTGAAAATATGAGGTTTCAAAAACCAATCTGATTTATTTTCCATTTAAAAATGGAAAAAAAATCTTTCTTCTTCAAAGTTGCCTTTGATTTCTTGACACCTTGGAATGATTTGTTATTGTTGTTTTCAATCTGATTTTGTGAAACAGACTCTGTTTCTGCCTGTGCTACCTATGCAACTATTGACAGAATTGTAGTGTCCTCCGTGAGGTACTGGAGGTTTAAGGGTTCACCTCTGTCTCCTCCATCTGCTGTGCAGGGTCAGGGTTCACAAGGGTTTGTGCAGCCAGAGGTGTCCAAGGCTGTACCAATAAAGCTCTCATTAGTGACATGATAGATGTTATAATCACACATAGAATATTGACACATAAAGTTGTTTTGTTTAGGTGAATGAACCTCCAAAGAAGGCGTAAGAGAATTGTGGACCACGGGCAAGACAGGACTACCAGATCTGGTTTTGATGTATGCAGGGTCAGTTTGGGATTTTGCACCACGCTTCCAGAATCAGGGTTACTGGAAAGCCAAGTGTACTCACTAGCAGTGAGAGGAGTCAGTCAGATCTGGCAGGTTTTATTAGATCAGTCTGCTGATGGATCTTCTGTAGGCTCAGTCTAGCTCCTGAAATGAAGAGCAGTGGCAGCAGCTCAGATACAGTTTCAGGAAAGGCAATCTGGAGAATAACAAAGAGGGCAAAAAGCAGACCTCAAAGAATTAAGGATTTCTGACATCTTTTTAGTGAACATTCAATGAAAGAGAGTGGGAATGGTTAATCCAGAATGACTGTTTTGAGATATACTGTAAAACAACATAAACCTTCTTAAAAATCCTTAAAACCGAAGGGTTGAGAACTCACCTTCTAAAAAAAAATTGTTAGTCCATTTAGAGAAATTGGAGACTTAAAGGTAGAACTGCATTACATGTGCTGGATTACGTGCAGTTTGCTGTCTCACCTCTACTTCTTTTTAAGATGGGACAGCATGGCTGGATTGTACTTCACAGCTTGTTTTGCTTTTTGGGTTCTTTTTTGAGCCTTTTGTGGACCTAGTGAAATCTTTCTCCAGCTGCAGGGCTGGGTTGCTTTGTTTGCTTGGGGTTTTTTGAGCAGAATGTGGGGCTATTTTTGGTTGTTTTGGCTTCTGTTTTCTCTGTGAACTTTGTATATTCATATATCTACAATTTATTAAAACAGAGATACCTGTAAGTGTGTATTTTGTCAATTTTCTCAACCAGATTCTCTGGCAGCCTGTAGTGCTTACTAAAGAGTACAGAATCCAAATGCACTTCAGCTATCATTTGTTTCAGTATACAGACATAAACACCTCTTTTAGAAGACCTCAGTATGCAGGAACCTTTTACTAAGGAAAAGAGGCTTAGAAAGTTGTAGAGCGTTAAATGAGCTCTCTCTTTTGGGTAGAGAAGTGAATTCATTGCTAAATGCATTAGAAAACTTTCTTTCCTTGCCTGTCAGATATCAGAAAAATGGCAATTTAGAAACCCCACTATGTTAATCTTGGCTTGGGAAGTAAACTTGCTTAACTTTCAGAGAAGCATAAGGAGAGGAAGTGCTGATCATTCTTATTTATATGTACTTTTTATTCTTTGTCTGAAAATCTAATTGTGGTTTTGGCTTAGATTTTAATTCACGTTAGCTTGTGCCCAATATATATATATATATATATATTATTCAAGAGATTATACTTTAGATAAACAACAAGAACAAAAAAATTGGCAGTATTGTTGTGTATATAAAAATCTGTTTCATTTAGATGGTAATACTGTTTTAATATGACAAACCATCAGCAGTTTTGAATTATTTGAAATTCAATAGCAAACATTTTAAGATAATTAAGTTTGTATTTTGCTTTGTTTGATCAAGTCCTATTTTCATGCTTCCATCTGCTCAAAAGGGGGTAGCATGGATGGTCCCAGGGGCTTTATTTCAGATCTGGGCTTGGTGGATGGTGTCAGCAGCAAGGACAGTTCCATTGTCAGCAGTTACAGTGCTCTGAGTGTTGCTCTGAAATTTGATTTTGTGCAACCAAACGTGAACAGTGAGATAACATCCTATGCTTAAAAGTGAAAAGTTTTTTAAAAAAACATAGTATGCTTGCAATATTTGTCAAATGCTAGATGGTATTTGTGGAGTAGGAAGATGATATGCTGGTTTAAACAGTACTTTTCAAAAGCAGTTGTGTGATACCATCTGTGTGTTTGGTCTTGGTAGCAAAAACCCAAGACAGAATTAAGCAACTCACTAAACTGTGCTTGAATTTGAATAAACTGGATGTTTGGAAGGGATGAAGACCTTCCCTGGCAACTGTTACTCCACATTGATGATGGAGGATTTTTTAAAGGATAAAGTATTTTTTCCAGAGAAACTTCTAGGTTTATTGTTAAGATGTTCTTTTAAAGATGATATAAGCATCCTTTTTCTTCTCATATCATCAAATGTATTGTTATGGTTTGGAGTCTTCAGAGCTGCAAACAGATCTGGTGTGAGAAATCACCATTCTGGGACTTTGTGTGCCAGTAAGTGAGCAGTTTGATACCCAGTGGTTCCAGTAACCTTTGAGCATGGGTGGAGACTGATGTACATTGTACTGGGTGTCTCAGTCATGCAGCTGGAAAATATGAGTCCCTTTCCTTATATTCAATTCTCCCTTCTCACTTAATTGAGCTATTAACATTTTAGAAATCATTAGTGCCTAACAAGACTTGTGCTTTTTGCTTGAAATAGTATTGTATGTATTTGAGCAAAAAGGATGTTTCTTTCAGGAAAACTTTATTAAGAACATACCTGCTCATGGATTTGAGTTGGAGAGCTGTTTCCTTATGCAGACAAGACAATTCTCTCCAAATTGTTGCTCTCTGGTGATAGCAGGAAGAAAATTGTACTGCTGCAGAGAAGGTCCCTGTTCCTTTGCAGTGTTGTTTGCTCATATTTACAGCATTTAGTTCCTTATTCAAAAACTTGTTGAGTTGCCATCTATAAATTAAATTTTATTGCTCAGACTTGATCAGGGAAAGGTTTTTTGACTAAGCCCCTTTTGAGCTTAGTAGTAACTATACTGGACTTTAAGTTTGACATACTGTATCCCCAGTAGATTCCTGTTCTAAAATATATTTTCTTTCAAAAAGGTAGTTTTACTATCTCTGGAATTAAAGACTTACACATCTCTGATATTAAAACCCAATCCTCATAAAGTATGTCAAAGAACAAGAAAATCTGAGCATTGCTCTGAATTTCAGGTTATTTGGAACAGCAAGACATTTCAAGAACAGCATCTTCATCGCAATGGTTGATTCTTAGCCGAAGGAAACAAATGAGTTTAAAGTGAGAAGATGTTTTAAATAAGATGAAATGTTCCATTTAGCTGTGGGTGTATTCTGAAAATCCCTTGGGTCCTGTCAGGGTACAGGGCTATTCAACACCTGATCTTGCTTCCTAACTTTTGACACTTCTAAGTCATCATCTCCTGGGGAGTATTCTGAGTGCAATTTGGTTTTCATTGTTTGGACACTTTATTTTTTCTTGCATCTCCTAAAAGTAAATCCTTAATGATACCTTTCCACTCTGGTCAAATATTTATGCTATACATGGTCAATATAGAAGGATTAAAATTCTGCCTGTCCATATTTTTCACATCCCAAGTGAACCAAAAGTTATCAAATCACAGACAACTTCTGTGGTTTTAATTTTAGCTTCAGAGATACAAGTAAGGGTGAGGGTTTTTCTATGGCATTTCATCTTAAAACACTGAATGCCTATTTTGATTCCTGAAAATTAAAAAAATCAAGTTTCTTAAAGGAATTGTTTGGGCTCTAAAGTGTGAATTTGTCACCAATTCTAATTATATGTTCTCTGGGGTGTAATTTGCTCAAACTAAGAGGAAAGAATCTTTTTCATTCAATGAATGAAGTGATAAAAATGGCAAGAGACTTGAATAAACCCCCGGTATTGAAAACTGAGGGCAACCTGAAAGCAGCCATCTCACTTTATTCAAAAAAATCAGTTTGTGTTCTGTGAACAGTGTTTTTTCTCCTGATGCAAGTTGATTACATGTGAGGAGTTGTGTGTCATACATCTGTAAGAAATACAAGTGAGAGGAAAAGTCCTGAGAAAGCAAGAAAACTTGTTTGATTCTATAGATGCCTACTATGTCATGATTCTCCAGGGTCCACTTAGGAGAAATCAAGATCTGCATTGAGGCATGAGAAGGGAAATGTTTTCTGCTTTGTCACTGCTCAGGATAAAACCCCAGTGTGTTTCCAGTCCTTATCAAATGTGACCTATTCCTCATTAGCTATTTGTGCTTTCATAAATCAAGTGTGAAGCATGTAGTTAGAATGTTGAGAACAAAAGCACCGAGACTGGTTATGGCTGAAAAATATAGTACTGCAAATACTCCCTTTAAATCTCTTATCTCTGGACTTGAGAGAGTTCTATCATTTTGACAAATTTGGCAAGCTCAAAATAAAAATTAAAATAATTTTTAAGAGTCTGAGTGTAAGCTTTCAAGCTCTGGACAATACCAAACATCTATAGTTTATTTTTAAATTCATGAAACTACAGGAGATACTTAATGTATCAGGAGATGCTTAAGAGCTAATTATCAAAAAGTTGGTAGAAGCTGGGGATTAAAGCCAACAACTTCTGGATATTTTTCTACTTCCTGTGGATTGAAGCAATGAGTAAAAATGTTGCCACCAGCAAAGTTTGCATTGTTATTTCCCATGTGTATCCTTTGCAATTGTACAAATTCTTTCAATGATAAATAAAAATTAATCTTCTTTCTCATTTAAAAACTAAACCCGAATTTTCTTGCTTCTATATAATTTTGGATCAGGAGAGGGAGGTGGGGGTCATCCTTCCATTCTCATAGTAGTTTCTATATTATTATTGACTATTTTCTGTGTTAAGAATTTTAATGCATTGTGTCAAATACTTCCTGTTCCATGTACTCCCAACCATTTCAAAGATTGTATATTATATCATGCTAAGAATCTGGATATTTTAACTCCATGAAGAGGTTTATGCAATAGACCTAGATAACTTCTAGCAAATTATCAGCAGTTTCAAAGACAATTAGTTATAGTTAAAGTTTGGCGGTTTAAAGACTCAGTTAAACTTTGAATAGATATAAAAAAATAATATGTACATGTGATTTCTCTGAAGAATCCAAGTCTGAGATTTTAATTAACATCTGTTTTCTTTCTTCTTGGAACTTTTAAATTTAAAGCAATAATTTTTCTTGGAACAGCAAGACATTTTGGATTTCTGGTTTGACACAGCTTCTTTACATCAAACGAGGATAGACATTAATGAACTGCAAAATACAGTGAAAGAATGTGTTCTCTCAAAGTCTAGTCCAATTCTTAGCTGTCTTACTCATCAAAGACAACAATCCTGGCTTGAATAGGATGTTTTTGGAAAGTTAAATGTAGTGGAAATATTTTAATTTTCACTGCTGAACCTCTGACAACATTTATCTCTTAAGGGAATAGTTTGAGCATAAAAAAACCAAATCTATTCTGATGGAGATACTTCTGTTTGGCTTTTGAATTTTCCTGAGGAATGTAGCACATAAAAAAAAACATGGCAGAAAATATAGAATAAATCATTAGATTTAGAAGATGTCTGGAAAACCCTTGTTTTCTGTAAATAAAAACAGTTTCTTGGAAACAATTCAGGATACAGCTGACTGATTACAGGTATGTTAGGGCCATGTGATAACCTGGATCACTGTTCCATGCTTTGTTTCTGCAGTACTACAAGTTTGCAATCATTTCCTTGATTAATACTTGAAGTAGGAAAAGTTCTATTATACATCATTATTAATCATATTCAGCAGTGGGATTTTGGATATACCTTAATCTACCAGTTTGGATTTATTTTGGTGTGAAGGTGGATCACATTGCAGTGTGACGTGGGGATGACAGATTTTATTGTGTTTTTGTGGTGGCACTGCAGGGGTAAATCTTATTTGTGTCTCCTCTGAAATATTCCACATAACACTACACCAGCCTCCCTCAGAGTGGTGTTACATTTTGGTGCATATGTTAAGATCTTCTCAGTGACAAACAGAGTTTGAATAAGCTGTGTTTTAAGTGCATAAAATGGAATTTCACATCAGTTTTTGCTGATACCCTCAATGGTTTTCTAGCTTGGCTGCTCATGAAGAGTGTGAAATTAAAGCTAGATATCCACCCACCGGGACATGAGATGAATAATTCATTCAAAATATGAAAGTGTTCTTATGAATGTGTTAGTCATCTCTATATACCTTCCAATTATGCTTATAATATCTGTTAAAGAATGTTCCTATGTTTATTTATTTTTAATTTTGGGAGTGATGCAATATTTAGAATAGAATTATGTTTTGGTTTGCTGTGCTCTTCTTGCCGATTTCTTGTGTTTTGAAGTCTCTCACTGATTGCTTCTCATTTTTCATTACTGATGGCCCCTTCAGACAGGCAGGCTCTGAGCTGATTAGCAAAGCTTTGTTCATGAATGCTTGACTCCTCCAAAAACTCTGCAGGAAGGAAACTCATGAACAATATTACACAATCTGCAGTTGCAGAGGCTATTGTGTTAACAGTAATGTGCTGCAATGTTTGAATTAAAATCCACCACTTTAGATATTATTAATTCATGCTCTGTGATGGGGAATTTTATAGTCTATAGGACAGTGGAGTAGCATGATGCACTGCTGCAGGTCTGAGAATGAAAAGCTGGCATGCAAGAATGGTGTCTGTCTAAACCACCATTTGAAAATCCTCTGGAATTTTGTGGTTAGGCCTTCAAACTAGGTGGGTTTTTTAGTCGTCATTTGGCAAGCTCCAAGCCTTTGTTTTCCTGCAATACTTGACCAGAGTTCATGTTTTGAATCTGTGAGTGCCTAATTGATGCTTAAACATGCAAGTGATGAAAGGCTGACCTCTGACTTTTGTCAAGATTGGAAGAGACAGTGAGCGAGACGAGGAATAGATCAAAGTACGGCAGGAGGAGGAGGTGCGTTTTCTGAGATGATAAAGCAACAAAATCTGGTACCTCTGGGATGTAAGAAACTGACATGAAGAGCTTCTAGTCATCATTGGGTGCTTCTGATTAGGGGCAGTAATTTGGCAGCAGGGATAGGCATTTTTCTCCTCATATTGCATTCATGGGTACTTCTCTGCTATTTGAGGCATCACACTCCTAGTAAGACCACACCTGCTATGGAGAACCTCATTTCTTTTGAGATAGTTTTCAACACTATGTTTGCTGATTTCATGAAATCCAAAATTTGTGCTTCTGCATTAAGACAACATCTTTTTCTTTCAGGATAATTTAAAAGTTTTTCATATTAATAGAGTAATACAAATTAGTGTTGCTCATTTGCAGAGGGAAGTGCTGCCAGCACCACTGAAAAGTGTACAAATGCCTCCTGGCAGACACTGCTTAGCAGATCTTTTCTGAAGCCAGGACAGGTTCCTTGGGTCTCCTCATGTTATTGTGTGCATGAAATATGACATGAACCTAGTCACAGTCATTCTGTAAATAGGAAACCCTTAGTGACTATGTGAAGATTTGTGAACGTCTAAATTCAGGCTTCCCTGGAGTTAGCCAGGTGAGGGTTCTGGAAGGGGCTGTAGCATTTACCTATTGTACAGTAGATGGGAGAATGAGTTCCTGCTGCTTCAGAGAAAGACAACCAGAATATTGATTAAGAGCGGGCTCCTGAAAAGATGTATCTTAATCCTTTTGAAGAGAATGTTTATTCAAGGAAGTTTCTGCATAGGGGTTGCCCATAAATTTGATGGTGCTTTAAGCAATGGATAGAACACTTATTTCCTTGAAAGGAAATGTAGCATATTGGCTCCATTAAAAATGAGAGTACATTTTGTTAGCATGTTGTGTCCTAGCTTAAACTCATGACTAGACAATTCAGTGTGCATTGCAGTTGGAAATAGTTCTTAACATAGATTAAAATTGGGGATGTGATGGCTTTGATTAAAATCAGTACATGGAATGACAGTTACTAAAATGCAGATGAAAACTAGTACAAAGAATTAATAAAGGACACTGATAATAGAATGGCCGTCACTTAATATTTGATGTAGATTCATAAAATATCTTTCAAATTTTGCATCAACAGCTGGTTAAAAAATGCAATAATAATGGGCTCATTTATATGTAAATGACTGTCATTCTATTCTAGGCTACCCATGCTTTATGGGATCCTGCTAGATATCACTAAGTATGGTCAAGAAAAGAGGCCTTTTCAGGAAACCCCTCAAAAAAATCAATTTAAATGCAAAGTCTTTGCCTGGCTTTTAAGTTTTCAGAAGTAATTCATAAGGTTCTATCAGTCTGAAAGTTCTGTATATTTGTATTTAAAATAGTAATCCAGTACATTGTTGGGAGCTGAATATCATACAGATTAGGAGCTCTAGGATAATTCTGGCAGCACCAAAAGGTAAATTCTTTGCATGTTCCAACTCACTTGGAAGAACTGGTCCAAGTACATGGCAATGTCTGTGCACCCAAAGACGTGAAGTGAATGTGCAAAAGAATCCACATTGTGTGCATTCCTTTACTCCTATATAATGCTTATACTCAATATCCACTAAAGCCCTGTATTTTCTGTAAATACCTGGACTTGGAGCTAGAAAGAGCAAATTTATAATGAGGAATTTTACACAGACACCTCACCATAGTGAGTGTTTGCAGAACATGTGGTGTAGAAGTGCACCATGTGCCTTTTATCACTTCTAAAGGATTGTCATGAAGATAAACAATTGGACCTTGGCATGAAGCGATGATGGATGGGCAGCTCAAGCTTTATGAGTTAAGATTATTTTATGGAAATTAAATAACAGGGGTGTTTTTTTATGCTATACAGCAATATACGAAATAATAGAATTTTAATATTAGTCATTTTACTGGAAAAGTAAATTTTCCAATTTTTGTAGCAATTTTTATCTTCATAAAACTTCAAATTAGTTAAGTTCTAAAGGAAAAAAAATTACTTTCACTCTTATTTAATAAAATGTTTAGCTCTTTTTGTTTTTAATAATATGTTTTTAAGTGCAAGTGGCTTACAAACACTTAAAGTGAAAGTCTTAAATGCAGATTGGAGATTAGAAGTGTGTGTTAACATGAAAACCAGAAAGAAATGTTTTGATTGATACCTCAGAAGGAAATGCCAAGGATAAATATAAATACAGTTGATTGCAAGTGATGTGGGCAAGTGGCAATCAGCTGCTAATCTAAACAAACAAGATTCCAGCAGATATTTCAACTCTTCACCTTTCCACTCGTCTTTGAGTTGCCTTTCCCAATCTCATCTGCAAACAATTTTTCTACTTGTAATATTGCTATAACATTTCTTATGCTGTGGGCAGTTAATGAAAAATATCTTTTTAAAATAAAGAAGTGTATGGATGAAATGAATGGTTATGGTTTGGGGGCAAGTGTCCTCTTTGTCATCTTTAGAAAAACCTGGGATACTACAGGGTTTTTTTCCTGAAAGAGAAAGTAGACTGCCTTATTTATATAGCTATGTTTATATATATGTATAATACATATTAAAATAATATCTACATGCACAAATTCCATGTGAATTGCAATTTTCTTTGGAGTAGTGGGAAATATGAAGAGGGGTGCTCTTAGTTTATGCTCTGTTATCTATCTCACCAAGGAAAGGTTTTGCTGAGATTGCAGTTTGCATTCCTTCTTGTGTTATGAATGGAATTATCAGGGTGAAACCAGTTCTCCATCAGTGTTTTACCATGGGCAGGGCTCATGGAAACAGCAACAACCTTCAGGCTGATGGGGTGACTCAGATTGACTGAAGTGGGCTGTGGAATTCAAGGGTCACATAATGAATTCTGATGAATACTAAATGCTGGAAATTCTGGGAATGACCATATTTTATTAGATCATGTGTTAACACAGAGCAGCTTTGAGCTGTTTGTTAATGTGTCAGCCTCCTTGTGATTAAGTATTAAAGGTACTTTAAAGTTGCCTTTTTTAATCCTCCCTTTTAGTTTCCTGGAGGATTGCCTAGACTACTCCATATAAATAAAAAGCCTGAAACATATAATAATTGGTTTCTGACATCTTTTTAGGAAATCTATTTGTGAAAGCACAAAATACGGAAATGAGTTGATTGCTACTTTTACCACCAGTCTTAATCTGTGTAGATTGTTTAAATTGCAAAACAGTAACAAAAGAGAATTTTTTTCTTTGCATAAGACCACGTGTGGGAAGAAAGTATAAAAGTTAAAGACAGATAAACTGAAGCAAATTTTAGGAAGTATTAAAAAAGTTGGAATTGCCTATGGCAATTTAGGTGTTTGCACATTGACTTGAAGAATTACACTAATTTAGAGGAGAAATAATAGAAATGTGAACTGAATTTCTAGTTAGAATGAATTATCTTACTATGGATTTTGAGTAGTTAAGCTAAAAGCTTTTTGCACTTAAGTTATTAGCTGTGAAATAAGAAGAAATATGAATGCTCTCAAAAATCAGCTTGAATTGCTTGCTCATGAAATTGTTGTTTATGGATTGAAGCAAAAATTGAAAAAATTAATTATGCATATTTATTGAGGAGTGTGAATAGAGCTTTGTGTTGTTTTCTGGCTTGTTTATTGTATATCCTGAAAGATAATACAACTGGAACTTCAACTGAGCTGCTGGGAACTAATGCAACAGTAAGAGGTTTCAAAGCAGCCCACAAAGGGTCCCACCTTACCCTGCTCACACAGCTTTTTGATAACACTGAAGTTTAGCAAGGTTTAGCAAAGAGAAACAATAGTCTGATGAATTTCACAATTATCAGCAGATCCTATTTTAAAGCCTACAATACTACATTGGGATGTCTCTCAAGGCTCCTTCTTCAAGGCTAGTTTATTTTCCACATAGTTTGTTAAAAAGCTTTTAGAGCCATTGTGGTCGATTGGATCTGTGTGGTTGCTGTAAATGTGCAGTAAGTCAACATTAAGGTTCTTATGAAATTTTAATGCCAAAAAATTAAAAGCACAAGTGTTGTAATCAGTTCATAAAATAAAATATTTGAATCTCTGACCCCAAGTGGGGCTCAATGAATGCTGCACTGTTTTATTTTCCTTCTCTCCAGTAGGTGTGTATTTGTAACTTTTGCTCTATACATTTAGTCTAGTGCTCTCTGTTAGTGAAGGACTTCTGCATTACATTTAAGCATAATGTCCATCCCTAATGGTTTGTACAGATGAGCATGTGTTCTGTGTAAAAAACATTGTGGCAGTAGTCAGTTCTGTAATTTGACAGCTTACTGTTTACTGCACTTTCCCTGAAAGCTTTTGAGTTTCTGCTGTCACATATATTTTCTAGATTTTTTTTTTTTTTTTTCAATTTTATGATCAGGAGTGAAGGAAGGCTAACATATTTATTCTAAAAAAAGTTGTTTACTGAGTTTTTGGTAAAAGTACTATATTAAGTGTGGGCCTGGAGTCAAAGTGTTTCTCATGGACTGGACCTTTAGCAAACCAAGTTACATGATTTTCAGTTTTATTTTGTTGTTTGTTTGCTTTTTTCCTCCCTTAATCTTCTCTCATTCACCTGTTCTGTTACCACCACCCCACCCACGTTATTAGAGAGTTATAATCTCTATTTTTCAGTGTAGTACATATTCATTTAGTTCTCCCTTAATCTGTCTCAATCTCTGCCCATTCTCCATCAAGTCAGAGACCATTTTGAACTTGATTGTTGTCTTGAACTTGAAGAAGATAATTTGTTTTTACTAGCATATTTCAGGGTTTGGCACCAAGTTTTACAAGCTCAAAACCTTTTAAAGTAACAATATAAATCAAACCTGAATGTGGTGGAATGTATGGGCACTTAAAACACAACATCTTTGCACAATGCTGAAATTACGTAAAAGGCTTAAAGATGATCCATGTGTTTACTCGGTGTACAGATGGATGACAAAGCAAATGTCAAGACCCCCTCAGCACTATAACAGAGAAGAAGTTTTTGCCTTCTTTTAAAACATGGAGCAGAAAAAGTTTTGAAATGTAAACAGTTCATACACTGCATTGCTGGCATGCAGAATTCAATCAATTAGCTAAAATGCAAAGTTAATTTAGAAACTTTATGTGTTAATTATGTATTAATTAACAATTATGTACCTTCAAAATAGAATCAGGCATATGGACAGGGATGCAAAAAACGGATATGGAAAATTTGTTTCCAAGCAGTAATTTTTCTGTACTGGGAGGAATTATTAAAAAACTTGTAAATATTAAATAATTTGAAGGGAAAAAAAAAGAAGACTATTATGATTTATATCATCCTGAAATAACAGTGGCATGTAATATTGTTAGCTTCAGAGAAGAAATTATTGCATTTCTGAAAGTCATCTGCAAGGGAGGCTTGCCACGGTGCAACTTAGAAATAACGACTAGACCAATTTTAGAAGGAATGAACTTGCAGATGATACCTAATGACAGTAAACAAAAAACCCTGAATAACCAACCACCTACCTCTTGAATTATATATATTTTGGGAAGAGTAAAATTGCCACAAAGGCAGAATGTGTCTGATTCTGTATATTTTTTTACCACCTGTTGCAAGAAAAATCTAATGCTTGTTATTGATATTACTCAGGTTGACTGTGAGAGTGAATAAAAGTTATTTTCACTGAAAACTGACCTAAATCCTCATTACTTCAGTCACAGCAGGACTAGATATTGCAATTAGGGGGAATATGTTTATGGTTTCTAATTCGCAGCAAACTGCTGCAACACTTATCTCTGGGATGGATCTCATTCAGATTTGCTCATATTTGGTGAATTTTTGATTTTTTTTTTTTTTAATAAATACAATGATAGCTAAAATCCTCTAGAGAAGTTCTTTGCAAACTATGGACTATTGAGTTTTATCAATGTATTTCTCCCTCCATCCTAACATGTCTTTCTTAATTCTGTTTTAGAATTTACTCCATGCTATGCAGAAATGCAGGTTCCTGTCAGCAGTGCAAGGACCAATGATGTAATTTTGTTAATCTCTGCATGAATCTCTTGTGTCACATTGCTGGCTTTCACTTCTCCATCAGAGAGAACAAACATTTCTCTCTGGCAGTTTACTTTACTTAGCATTTTGTGCAAAACATTGATTCAGATCATGATAAAGTAGATAGAAACCAATTTTCTGCTATCATATTTGTTATTTGTCTTCTATCTATTTAATCTAGTCTGCATTTTTATCTAAATTAACTGTAATTGGAAAAACTTTTTTCTTAACAATATAGACTACATTTAAAGTTCTAACATATTGCAATTTAAAAAAAAGAAGATTAAAGGAAGGATTCAATGCATTAGTTTTCTGTCTAATTTTAACCAGAGTGGTTCCCTTTTGTAAAACACATGTAAAGTAGACTATGAGAAGGCTATCAGAAGAAAGTAGAAGCATTTCCCTATGAATGGTCATGTAGAAAGCTGAAATATTCAGAATTTTTTTCTAGAGAGAAACTAGTGTATTCTTCTTTCTTAGTGGAATTATTTTTTTCTTGGCTAAGACTCACAAAAGTGTTCAAGGACAACAGACTGACAAGGCCATATCTTTATTTTTAAAGGGATTAAATTGCTATTGAATTATAAAAATATTCTAGATATAAACATAACACAATGCTTTTATTTTAAAGTACTTGGTCTTCCACAGATGTTTAATTCAGCACTTAAAAGAAAAGGGTTAGTTTCAGTTACCATTTTCTTGGTAGTTTGTAATCTCTGTCCCAGCTGGAACTGAGCATGTAGTTTTCTTGCAGAGATGTGAAGAGAACTGCAGACAACTTTCTCAGAAAGTGGTGCTAAGGTACTGGAGGAAAATTTTATTTCATCTGCAGTCAGCTTCAAAACCCTATTGATATAATAGTGCTAAAAATTAATTTGCCACATATACAATATACATTTAATTACTGCACAGGTTAATGCACCAGATGAGCCTTTTTTTAGATTTAGATGAACAAGTGATGCTCTGTGCATGTCTTTTCCCAGCAGGGGAAGTTTGCTGTTAGAGGAAACACAGTATGTGCATTAGGAATGACTGAATGCCAAAAAAGAGAAATACTTTCCTAGTCTTTAATTTCAATTTATTTACACCCTAAAAATAGCCAAAGTGTAAGGACAGCATAGTCTTGAAGGAAGCAATACAATGACACAAAGAAAGTCTGTCTAAATTGGAAATCTCACAATTTTAATTAAAGAATTACATAATACCAAACTAACACCTGTGCAAATGGTTCTGATTTGTTGTTCATCTCTTGATAAAGGTTTTCTGGGTGTCCTTTCGTGCTCTCAGGTTGTTTCAGCCCTCTCCATGAATGAAGCCAGTGTAAATATTAAATGGCACTGCCCTAGGAGGGCACCTCCTCTTTGTGGAACCCTTGGTTGCTGTCACTCATTATGACATGAGAAAAACACTGAAAAACTCAGTCATGTTCTAAATAAAGACCATCCAATCATCCCTGTGCTTTTCATGAAGTTTAAGATTAGTGAGATGGCTGGTAATACTTCACTTTCTGTTATCCATCACTTTGAAATAACTTCTGAAAGGGTTTAGTAAGGTAGCTGGGAGATAAATAAGATGTAACTGTTCAGTAATATAGCTTCCTTGGATGTTTTGAGAGACAAATATTTGTATTTGCAAGAAATAATAATCTAACTATGATTCTCAACAGGGTGTCATAAGGTTTTCAGCCAGAACAATTTGGGAGTACATCGTTTCAGGCTATTTATTCCAGAAGTGGGAATAGATGAAATTCTCCGATGGGATTGAAAAAGTTCCATAATGATACCATAAGACATTAACTTAGCAGCTGGAAATAACATTTATGAACCACTGGAAGTTAAGTTCTCATGGGTTTAATATTTTCTATAGCCTCATAAATCTGATACAGACATAATCTCTTTATTAAGTCAGAAATTCTATTTGTTTTTAGAAGATATTGACAATTCTGCCCTGAAATAAATGTGCTCCTCATGGTAAACAAATTTGAACACAGGAGATACTAAGAGAATCCTCTACATGTAAATGTTCAAATATTCTCTCCTTGAAACTCAGTCTAAAAACAAAGACAACTTCAGAAGGTGGGCAGACGTCTATGTTAGGATTAAATGTATGCATTAGTTTTCTGTGGGTTTTGGATCTTCATACAGGTGCTTTTGGTGTCACACAACTATGATAATGATAACAGAGCTTGGCTGTCCTTTGTGCTTCCTAAATGGAAATGGAGGGGTTTATGTGGGAATTTGTCAGCTGAGCAAAACCACTGTCCTGGTTAATTCAGACAACAATGTTTCTTGCATTTTCAAACTCTAGTTTATAGAAAGATTTTAATTAATTCTTATTCTCTGGGTTTGCTTTGGTGGAACTATGTTAAAAGAAATAGTGTGGGCATCGTATTACAATGATTGCTTTTGCAGATTACATACGTTTCCCATTTTTTGGGCTTTAATTTTAGATGTAGCCAAGTTTTCCCTTAGGAGTTTCTAAACACAGTTTATAGAACTACATATTTGAACACTCATCTGGTAAAGGAGAAGTTTCTGTAGAGATGGTTGCTGGCTAGAAATAAGAAATTGAGTAATGATCAAGAATTCATATGAGACTGACACTTGGGAGTAAAGACAGAGGATGGGACAGGGAAGGAGGCAGAGATCTCGAGAGGGGGAAGAGAGTGGAGTTCAGGAGGAATCATAAGGAAAAAGTAAAGGCATAGAGCTTTTGGGTTGAGCCAGAAAAAGCTTATATAAAATTTCTCATGAGTGGAAGGTCTTTCTTATCCTTTTAACTAGTTTTCCTATGCAGCTTTGTTGCTAGGTCTGACCTCAAAAGTCATTGCCTTTCCACTACATTTTGCACTGCCTGTGAAGTGATTTTGACATCCATGAAGTTAGCATTTATTTAAAAGTGCTTGCACTTGTTGTTTCATTATACTCAGTGCATTATGGGTTCATTAACGCAGTGGATTTGAGATATAAACATGGAGAAAGTTCTATTGTTTTGAAAAAGCAGATACAAACTGAAACATTTTTTTGCTTTTAGTAGCTTCAAAATCATTCTGTAGTCCAAGCCATGACCTTGATGCCTACAAGGTTCTGGAACAGGTAGCAAATAGCTGTAGGTTTCCTGGTAATTTCCCATGGCTGAGGTGAATGCACATTATTGGTGGTTTATGAGCTCTTTCAAGGTTTCTCTTCAGAGAAGCCAAGGGGTTGCTTAGAAACATTGTATATAAATAAAATATTGTATGTAAATAAAATGCCTGTAATATTGTTGAATGTTTAGCAGGTCTTTAGAGAGGACAAATGATCAGAACTAATGCATATATTATGTTAATATGTTCTATGTTATTATGTATGATAGTTTCCTTTAATGCAGATGACTATATTCAGAGCTGTCCTTAGTATTTTTACATTTGATCAAGTAGAACATTTCATATCAAATGTAAGTATTTTTTCCCATGTCTCTTATGAGGAGAAACTGAAGCCTTACAGACTTGGGTTTTTCCAAATGAAATATTGTGTTGCTTAGAGCTGATGACAAACAAGCAAATGGCAAAGAGTGATTGTGAATGTAGCTTTAGTTAATTGAACATTTTGTAATCAAACCTACAGGCATTGAGAGTTAGAAAATGAGATCAGCCCTCATCCAACTGGATTTCACCCAGAGAAATGTTCTTGATTTGCAGACCGGAAACTGATGTTTAATCTGTAATCTAGAAAACTTTACAGTAGCCTTTGGTCTTTGAGAATTTCAGTGGTCTCAGTTTCTGACAATAACACAGAATAACTTTCGCCACGTGACTGCACTGTGCCACACTGCGTTCTCCCTACATCCCTTCAGGTCCTTGAGGAAAGGGAGCACCTGAATGATCTCCCAGACACTATATGGTAGTTAACATGCGCTTTTGTCTAGTGATGATCTTTTTTTGACTCCAGACTATATACGTTGCTACCTGGATTTACATAGTTTAGAAGTCTTTTAGTTGATGAATTTTACTTACACCAGAATACAAATGAAAATGTAGTGTTGTACCGTGAAATTAGTTTGTCCCTAAAGTGAAACTGGGTTGCATGATGCAAATTGATAAAAGTGATTCATTACTAACGTATTTAGGCACTGTTAACTGCAAATTGGTGACAGGTTAGATAACAAAATGCCTAAATGAGTTGAAGGCATAAATTCCATTGTATTTGAATAGTGTTTGTAAGCATCTTACATGCTATAGACATCTCTATCTTCTGGTGCACTGAACTAGAGCTAGGGAATCACAAGTACCAGCAGTGCCTTGAAAATATTTTTAATCACTAACTGCTACAGAGTTTTTTAATGCCTAGTGAGATTCACAGCCATGGGCTGGTATATTTGAACCTCTGTGTTCTCTCTCATTGCCAGCAGCTCTGGCAATGTGGACCCTGTGCACACCAACCTTCCCCTCAAGTAAACCACCCTGGGAAATCTCATCAAATGAGTTGTTAGGCATTAACTGTGTGCAAAACATGAGCATCAGCTTTTCAGTTTGAGTAAATCAGTCAGGTACTCCTGGCCTCAGACTATGTTGCAAAAAGTGATTGCTAAATGGAAAAAGCTTTGGAATAAACAGACATGGAAACCAGTTGTAATATAATGGTTTTTAAGGGAATTAGTTTCTTTTATATAGCTGTAGAAAATTCTGCATGAGATTAATCCATGTATTACTTTTACAGTTGCAAAGGTTCACATGGATCTCCCACCATGCAATAGTTAAAAACTGAGCAGACACTATGCCCTGATTCACATATCTAATGGATTCTGATCTAAATGCTGTGCTTATACAGCAACTGATTTCTTGCATTTTTGAAAGAGTACATGAAAGAATTTACATCCAGCTGTTTTGTCTGGGTAAGAGTATGCTTTTTTTTTAGTTGGATAGGAAATAACAGGAAGGGATTTAGCTAATTCTTCAGAATTTATGTGGATTAAGGAGCCAAGTCTGTATTGTGTATATACTGGATTATTACAGAAGTATCTAGAAATGAAGGGAACAAATAGAAAGTTAGGGAAATGGCTGTCAAACATTTGGATTTTATATTCCTTACAATAATCCATATTTACTATTTTATAGGAAAATCAAAGACCTTTTTAAAATTGAAATTCCATGAGCTGGAAGTAATGCTTTCTATTAGGGT
This sequence comes from Certhia americana, assembly GCA_018697195.1. Taxonomy (NCBI): domain Eukaryota; kingdom Metazoa; phylum Chordata; class Aves; order Passeriformes; family Certhiidae; genus Certhia; species Certhia americana. The sequence goes on from CM031880.1 coordinate 15,745,747, forward strand.
ATTTCCAAAAGGAATATTGCGTTTTATTATTTTATTGCTCTCGAGTTCTATTTTTAAAAGATGGGAATTAAAATATGTATAGAGATGAGATAATGGTAGATTCCGTTTCTGGAGTGAGTAAGCAGCTTACAGGAGACTAGCTGAGACCTTCATCTTCCTTTAGCTGCAATAGCAAGTCTGTCTGATTTACTTTTGTATGTTGCAGAATTGCATCATTGTAATGACTTTTCCAATATTCTGCTACTGAAACTTTCTAGTTTAAGCATAGGTGTATTTTGGAGGGAGGAAAGGAAAAGGGGAGAAATTACTTTGCTTGGGTTCACTGGGAGTGGCATTGCTTCCGTTATGAATGCTGCAAATGATCCCTTACCCTAATTTTGTAACAATGAAAGTTGACTTGAGTTTCTTGGCCATTTCAGAGTCACCTCTAACAGAACTGGTTTCATGGAGCTATTTATGTAGCCCTGTGGAGGATATGAGCACAGTTGTAAGGGTGACACTCACAAGTATCCTCTTGCATGGGTGACTCATATAATGAGAAATGACAGCTGACCACAGGGATGAAAGGAGAAGGCCTAAACAGAGCAAGAGAAAAAATGAATAGAAATGGGTACATCTCCACATCACTGAGCAATCATTGAAGAAAGAAGCAAACTGCTGTGTTTTTCCCCCTCGGTCATTTAATGCTCCGACTATATATTTTTATATATTTATTTTTTTATAATTTTTACACCCCCATCCCACTTATTTTTGAGACTTTCTGGCAAATGCTGACTTGCCTACATCAAAGGCAAATACTCCACACATTAAGATTACTAATCTGATTGCTGTTTCTATGTCACCATGTAAATGCAGTCAGAAGGCATCTGTACCAGTGTGTTGGTAGTTGAAAGGGATTTTATGTCTGCCCTTTACTCCCTGTTTTGCTGGTAGCATTTGTACTCTCCCTCCCTGGTGTATTTCATGGTTGAGAGTAGCACCTGTGGCCACTCTGCTCTGACAGCTGCAAGACTCAGATGCCAAGCTTTAGAATGCATTTTTTTCTATTGCTGTCATGTGGGTTACAAGAGAGCTTCCAGGCAGACATCTCAGCTGTGTCAGTGTTCATTGCTCACAGTTGGACAAGAAGATGTTATTAACTTTTCATAATTTCATTTATAGTACACTCATAGGTGCAGAGAGTTAGCTTTTTAGCATGTGCAGATCTAGAGAGTAAGTTCTTGTCTACTGTTCAATACACTTAAAACTCTTTTACATCATCATGTGCTCTGGACAGAGTTCTTCTTTTGTGCTCTGCGTGTGGTCAAGAACACTCTGGGTCTGTAGCAAATTAGGGATATTCATAGAAATATCACATGAATGTTTCTTCCTTGACTGCTGCTGGCAGTGTTTGAAATCTAATTCAGTGTCTGGAAACTGGGAGTACCTGGAACCAGCCATGGCAGGCTCAGCTAACCCATCACCAGAAAGAAGACTGTCAGTCGATGCTTCAAGCATGGCTGTAGGTTTGTTTGTGTTAAGATGGAAGTGTGCTCTCTGATACAGCAGGCTCTGCATAAAACCAGGAGAGATGCCTTTGGGTTAGGATTAGGGTTAGCAAAGGATACTAAAGTCAACTCTAAGTTTACTCTGGATCATGGAAGAGGACAAGAGTCTATTGCATTTATATGAAGGAGATGATTTTTTTTCTCCCTCAATTTCTTTATAACTTTGTTTTTCCTTTTAACGTACTGGAGAGGTATTTTGAAGTATAACATGGCTGACTGGCTCATTCCTGAATGACACTGGAAAAGAAGATAAATTCCTGATTTTGTGACCTTATTGCTGTCTAATGTGTGCACTGGTACATGCCAATATGTTGTGCAGATTTGTGACTGTTCTGGACAGGAAATACCTCTTGAAAGCAGCAAGGATTCCTTTGGTCTAGAAGTGGTGTTTGAGTGTAAATGGAACTAGATACTCAAATGGACCAAAAAACTCTATCTCTCCAAAACTGGTTGTGAATTTAAAAAGCAGAATTAGATACTGCAATTCAGGTTTGATGAGAAATTTAGAAATATCACTAATTTCTTCCCTGCCACAAGTCCAGCGAGCAATATCTTGTAACTCCATTTCTGTTCAATGGACTGTAAGTTGGAGAAGAGGTAAATGCAACTTTTCTGCCTGAGATATAAAGACATTTGTGGGAAATCATATTTCCAGTAGTGGGCTTATGCTCTGCGTTCTGTTCAGCTCCTTAATGCTGAAGTTTGCATACAGAGCTCCCAGTATTTCAATATTCACATGATTTCTCTCTGAAGACAATTTTTTATACATACTCTCCTGTACAGAACTCTAGGCTTCAGAAAACTTTTTGTTGAAAATGGGCACACAAATTAATTTGACTCATACAATTTAGTGAAGCAACATCATGGAAAATATAGTCTGTTTTCTGTTGTAAGCAAAATGTCTTGGGGGGAGAGATGACCTTCGGAGATAAGGCTGAAATCAGACAAAAATGCATTCTCTTCCTATTTCACATCGAGGCTGATTTTTATCAGAACAATTGGTTGTATGTAGAACAGGAATTTAGGAATAGGGATGGTCCTTCAAATGAACCTGTGTGACTCTAAATATTACCTGGCCAATTATTTTTCCATTGCTTGTCATATACTAGTCTTTGTGGTGAAATCTCAGAATGATCAAGCTAGTTAAATGCAGGCTGGGAGAGGTATTTTTCTGTATGCATATATGAAAACTGTTTTAAAAATAGGTTGCTTTAATATAAATTAATCATTTTTTTAGAACTTTATTTTTCTGCACTTATAAAAACATATTTCAGTCAATTTTATTTCTGCAGCAAATGAACTCAAAAGATTATTTTCATCCTCTGTTTATATATGGTCAAGTTCCCTCTGAACCACAAAGCTGCTTAAGGACCTGCACACAGTCATTTGTATACAGGGCAAAAGACTGGTTGGCTGCTTTGTTGTAAACAGAGCAAAGATCTCTTTAACTCAAACAGTCCTCTCCCCTCCCTGCAAATAACAGGCCAGATGAGCTTATGGGTTTACAGGCAAATCCAGCCTGCAGCTGAGAATCCAGAGCTGAGCAGAGTGCTGTTGGGCTGGGCACTGTGAATCACTGTCTGTGTGTGCCTTGAACATCTCCTGCATTTCTCTGTGTGACTGTGTTTGCTGCACACGTGACTTTATCTTCCTCCAGACCCTGCAAGGTGTATTTTCTTTACCCCACTTCATGTCTGCTGCTATATTGTTATGTTAGCTCACAATATTCAGAACTGTTGAGGTAACTGGAAGAAAAGGAAAAAAAAAAAAGAAACCCAAGAAAAACAAGATTATATTTCCCCAGAATTGCATGGGATGTAATTCCTGCTGCTTGTAATGGACTTTATAATTAATGGACGTTAATTTACCTGGCAGATCTGTACTCTGTTTCCCATGTACTGGGTAGTATCAAGTATCCTACTCAGAAGTGATGGATCTTATTACTTAAAAAAAAAAAAAAAAAAAAAAGAAAATCAATATGCAATAATAAACAATAAGTACTACCTGTGTAAGTATGCTGGCTGATGCCTGATTATGTTGATTATGTGTGATTTATTTTTCAACAGCAGTATGACACTATTTAGTTCTTATGATCAGGTAGGTGTCAGCCCATACAAAATGTTTGGTAACTTCATTTTCTAATGTTGGTGGTACAAAGGACTTGAACACAGCTCATGTAACTTCAGCAGAGAGGCAAAGATGAAGAGCCACTGATTCATCTTATTGCCCAAGATGTGTCTCTGCCAATTCATGCTGAGTGTTCTGTGTTGGAAAGAGCAGTGTGGCAGCTCATACAGCCATCCTGAGAATTTGACTCTGAAAATTCCCGAACTGGCCAGAGGAAAAAAAATGTAGTAGGAAGTTAACGGGTAAATGTCCCTGAAGTGCTTGTTACTACTCATGATTTTTGTGCCTTAGTTTCACATGGGATTTTTGAAAGTGATCTGCTTTAAAAGGCTGATTTTTTCTGCTGTGCACCATATGAAAGTCTTACTGTTCTAGCTGCTTTCCAGGCTTTGATTTGTTTTGGATTCTCATGACTGCTTAATTTTTGAGGGTTAGGGAGGACGTATCCATGGCAAATAATGTGCTGGCTTCTGTAATATTGGCATTGCTGAAGATAGCTTAAATTTTGTTTGTGAGTTTACATTAGTATTGAAAGACTGAGGCTTTTAAAAGGTCTGGTACTGGAGGCTTTCCTGGCCCCTGCTCTGCAGCCTGGGCACACTCGGATCCTAATCCCTTGTCAGTCGCCTGTGATGGTCCTGAGACAGTGCCAAAAGAATCAGATGGCCACAAGAAGAGTTCTTAGAGATTTGTTAGTGACTGGCATGTTAATAGTGTTAAAATACTGCATCATAAAGCAGTAACCAGAAGCCTTTAGGGTCCACTAAATTTTTAGTTTTCCAGAAGTATTGAACTGTTAAACTGTCTTGGTTTACCTGCTGTGTTCACATATATAAAATTAATAAGAGAGCATTCTTCTAGAAGTGTTAAATGGGTGGCCATGAAGGTTTTCAAATAAGCAGTACTTCCTTACATACAAAACTCTAAGTTTCATCCTTCAGTTTTTATGATTTTCCTCTAAAAAGATATGCATCTGCACAGCTGACTGCAGAGAAGTCTTAAGCCTCACTATTTTAAATAATGAAAGATTAACAATCAATTTTGGTTTTGAAAGTAAGCACAGGAACAGGTTTTTTAAAATTCATTTCCTATTGGTATGAAATTTTTGTGATTTTTCTTTTCCTCTTGCCCCCAAATCCATCACATATTTCACAGACGAGGAAACAGAGTGATGGTGTGTCACATCCAGTTATATCAGTCACTTTGGCAGTCATTACTGACACAGCTTAATGCAGTCTGACTGATGTAATCAGACATGATGTCTTTCACAATGTACAGTGTCACCCTGAAAAATATAAAGAGACACAGGTTTCAGAAAAACACAGTTAAGGGTTGTTTTACAAAAGAAATAATAACCCATGGCATTATGTCTGCAGATTGGCACCCCAAAACAAGTAGGTCCTTCTGGACAGAACAGGACGAGTGTGCTGAATTCATTTCTTTAGGGAATATAAGGGTTTTTTTGGGCTCTCTTGAATGAACCTCATTTATAAAGGAGTTAATGCAGCTTTCTGCAATAGTAATTTCCCTTTCTGTTCCTCACCTAAAGCACAAATATCCTATTTTGGGATACGCTGCTTGTGACCTCCTCAGTGCTTCTGGTTTCAGTGATCCACCTATCTCACATTTAGCTTTCAAAGTTAAGAATGTCCAAACAACTAACCACAAAGAAGGACATTTTAACTTTGGAAGGCACAGTGTATCATCAATGTCGTAATTTGTTTCCATGTTGATGTATTCATTAATGGCACTTTGAGTGTATTTTACTATTATTAGAGTTTAGCTGCTGCAGCTGAAGTGCCTAGATGCAAACAAAGCTTGTATTTTTATTTGATGTGTAGTTAGAGCAGAGATAACTGATCATTAGAGGCAGGTACTCAACTGGACCTGATGATTTCACAAGTTTGTTTGAATTTATTGATCCAAATCTCAGCTTCAGCTTTCCTGACCTCTAGAACAGCATGTGAATTCTGAGGTCCACTGAAGTCAGTCCCAACCTCCCCGTTCTCTTCAGCAGGGCAGGCTCAGATGTGCAAAGGTCACTTCAGGGACTTACTGAACTTGAAGTTGTTTGAAAAAATTCTCCAGCTAGTTAAAGTGACAATTAGATAGCATGAGAAGTGTCTCTGAAGGATGTTGAGCCTATGAAAAGCCACCTATAACTATCACCTAAGCAAGTGAGAACTGAAAATTCCATTGAAACAGAAAAAAAGTATTGATCAGTAACAATGAGTGAAATGATTATCTGTACTTAAAAAAAAAATAGTGGATTTAAGCCTTGATTTGGTATCCAATCACGACTAAAATTAAAGTAATAAACATTAATATGATTCTGGACTCATAAATTCTACTGGAGACATCATCAAGTTGTGATTATAACAGACATTTAAATTAATGGGTTGGGCATAAATTTAGTGATTGAAACTGTTTTAAAAATATAGAACTTAATCTGTACTTCTGTCTCCATCTCCAGAAGTATCTTTTTAATGTCTGTTCTTATAACAGCTGTTTTTAACTTGATTGGGGTTTTGTCCCCTTAAAAATGAAAATGAATGCAAACAATTTGTGCTTTTAAATAGGGAAAAAAATAGCAAAGAATCTATGCAGGAAAACAAATGTATCTCTGTCTGCCTCTCTCTATCACCAGCACTTTAATGATCACTTTATAACTTTGCTACCTCTGAACTTAGGTCCATTTCAGCTTCCTCAGCCCAATTTGCATTCAGCACTATTTTCTGGTTTGGGCAGTATTGATAGAGAAAGCAATAGAGCAGTTTTTATGCAATGTCTCTGGAAAAGTGAGGAATGGGAGTGTGGAGTTGCTCCATACAGGGACCTGTTGATACCTCTACAAAAATATTAAATCCTTATAAAGGTGTCATTGCCAGGTGTGTCCAATACATGCTGCTGTTTATTCTTTTTTTGGGGGGGGTAGCAGTTGAAATGTTTAACGTGCTACATATTATTAGGTGAAAATTAGTTAAAGTGGATAGGCACAGCACCCTATGGTGTCACTGTTGAGTCAGTTTCCTATGGAGAATTACACTTCAACAGGAAAACCAATGTTTGTTCATTTTGTGTTCTAAAGACAACAAAAACAAACAAATTAAAATTAGTAACTGATGTGTCATCTTATCATATGTTTTATTTCTTTTTTTGCCATCCGTTCTGCTGCCATTAGAAGGAAACTATGTGGGGGAAATGATGAACAAAACCTAAGTGAAAAGCCTCAGACAAATGTTATTCCAGTGCAGGCACTGTCAAGTCCTGCCTGGAAAAACTGCTTCTGAACCTTTCATCCTTGCTTTTGGGTGGTGGTACCAGAGAAATTTGTTTAAGGAACAAAATTAGAAACACCTGGATGGACGTGAGAGTTGTCAGGGGTGTTTTAAATTCTCCCAGTTTGGTGCTTTATGACAATGTGATGGACATACACAGCATTTTGTGTGTCTAAATTACGGACATAACTGACCTAAGAAAGAGAGAAACAAGAGACTACTTAAGGAAATTAATAAGAGAAACTCCTTAATGAGTACAGTAAGGGGAGAAAATAGAGCAATGAAGCCAGTTCATCTGTTAAATCTGTTAAGATGTAGTTGATCAGAAAGTTTAAAAGAATGATCATAGTGTGGCTAATCTGAAATGTGATCGGAGGTAAAATGTCTTGGTGATTTGTACAGGTAAGTATTTGACAGAAGTGTTGTTTGGAATCACCTTATCATTATAATCAGTTTGAGGGTGAGGGGTTGCTTGGTTGTTTTTTTAATAAAGGAATCATTTTACATAACTGTGGGCTTATGTGACCCTTGTTTTACCTGCAGTGTCTCAGCTCTCCCTCTTCTCTTGAGTCTGTTCTGATCCATTTGTCTTTTTGGAGGATTTATGAAGTGTGGTAGCAAAGAGCTGAATCTATTGTACCACATCTGTTAGGGGTCAGAGGCAAATAAAACCACCACCCAGGAACATCCTGCTAATGGGGAGGTAATATATCATATGATAAAAGACTTAGCTTTTCTTTATCCCTTCTTGGATAAATCTATAACAATTTCTAATACAAATACTGCTTTAACAGGCTGTAGTTTGTCTTCGATCATATCCACTGTAACTATGATTATAGGCTGTTCCATCTGCAAGTATTTTTTCAGGTATATTTAGCTTTAAACATGTGTGTAGATTTTTCTGAATAACCAGATTGCTTGCACATAAAGATGAATGAAGAGACTTAGAGTTGTGAAGCTCGTTCTCCCCAGTTGCAAAAAAATGGCATTTCAGGTTGGCTACTCCATAAATTAATGTTTGATATAGTGTACAAATACCTTGCTCAGTGATTTAATTAATAAATAATTGAATTATTCATAAAACACTAAGATGTTCTTGGTTTTCTGTTTGTTTTTTTGGGAGGGTTGTTATTGTTTTGAAAATTACAGTGTTATATTTTAAGTACAATCTGAATTTGTTCATTTTTTTTCTTGGAAAAGGATGTGGTTATTCTCTTTCTGAAAAAGTACACCTTGGCACATGGTCTAAGAAATTATTCAGGGTCTGTGTTAGCAATCTTAAAAATGTCTTTTCTTTCCATGTAGGAAATTTTATGGTAGATATTTGGTGTCAGAAATCTGTGACAGAATAACGTATTCTAAAAAGAGGATATAATGGCATTTTGTGGTGTAAATCATGTTATTGATTCTTTGTAGGAATATGCTTTTGATTTCTCTTAGTTGTGTTCAGGGGCTACTATTTGTTTGATAGTCACTTCCTGAGAATATCCAGCTTCCTGTTACCAAAAGTGTGATGTACAATTACTGCAAATGAGGCAGGTGAGAGGTGCCAGCTTTGCTTTGTTTACTTTCCCCACTGACAAGTGTTTCTGTGTACAGATAATGTGGAACATCGAGACTGCAATTCCCTTAAGGGCACAACTTTTCAAACAGAAACAGGATAAAAAAAAATTCTGATAAACAGAAAATGGCTTGGGTTTGCCTCCCTAAATTGTTAGGGAAGATTTCAGGCAGTTTGTGTGAAATAGCTTTTATTCTTTTTGCTTCTATTTGGCAATGTTTGAAGCTGATGATGTCTCTTTAAATCTGCTGTTGCTCGTGCTGCCTGGGAACAGATACACTTCTTGTTTCTTGTGTTTGCTCTGCTATCAACTGGGATGAAGAAGATAGGCAGGCAAAAACAATTAATTTGTAATATTTCACATTCTTCTTACAGATGGAGGAGAGACAATTTCAAATTAAAGAAGCCTTTCTTCTGCAAGAAAAAACAGATATTCGCTTGTATCACTTCAAATTTGTATTAGGCCATATTTTATTGTTGAGAAGTGTCATGTTGCTACACTGAATAATGCAACGTGGGCTGACCTACTTGAATGTTGAAACATTGATTCACCTGTCAGCATTTTTGAGCAAATGGAAATATTTGTTCTTGTCTTCAAATGGAAGTACAAAACAGAGCAGATATTTGCAGGAGTGAATAAATCTCAGTGGACCATGCTTACAATATATATTGTTAACTCCTAATTTCATCAAGATTATTCTTTATTTAAAGATGGTAGACCAGAAATCTGTGATCAATAACATAAAAATTTATGACCATGTTGGAGACTGTCACATTAGTAGTTAATATCTACTGCCAATATTTCATAAGAATATTTGTAACATTCTATTATAAAGCTTAATATTTACTATAGACATATTCTACAACTTCTGCACATAATTGTTAATAAAAGAAAAAGCAGTTCAACTCCAGAGCTAGAGGGCACAACTTTATGTAGCCTATAAAAGGAGACAACATGTCCAAGCATTTGTTATGTAGGTGTCTTTTCAGAGTATTCAATTTCTGTACTGAAAGAGCTCCCCAAATTTTTATTAGCCATCTGTTTATAGTAGGTGTGTACTTGGTTTTTTTCCATTTCATGGTAATTATTATTCTGGCAACAAGAACAAGTTGAAATTGTAGCTTGTCTCCTGCAAGTTCTGCTTTGATTACATATGGTTCTCTCCATTAAAACACAGACCAGTTGCTCAAGCCACCTTAAGGGGAAAGCACTGGGCATGCTGCTCCCAAAATTAGGCGTGCAGGCGCATTAACAGGAGCAGTAATTGAGTGCATTATTTGTTGGCTGGAGCACTGACTGTGTATATAAACTTTCAAATTATTGTACTGGCTACTCATTGCTAGTGAGCATCCACTGCTACCTCCTTTCCTAGGAAATGAAATATCCTTTCTAGTAACTATTTATGTTTATACTTAGGGTTTATAATGACTAATGACAAGTGTTTTCATGTTTGCTGTTCTGAATCGCATGCCATATGTGTTGGCCTAACCTTTGAATGAACAATGTCATGGGTGCTGCTTAGAAAATATGGAACAGAGTGGATTATGGATAAATTCTGTACAGCAAAGGAAAATTGGAGTAGAGGAATGCACTTGGTTCCTGAGGAGCAGGATCAGTTCTAGACACAAAGCCATTCTAAGGAAGGCCTTGATTACATTTGATCACAGCAAGTTTTTCCTGTTGCTGCTGACTTTTCCTCTGGACACATTTGCCCATGAATGGAGGGATGGATGGGGTCTTCTTTCCTCTTCTGACTAAGGAATGAAGAGGCAGTTCTGCCAAAGCTACTCTTGCAGTTGGCTGGTACTCAAAGGGCCATTCTAACATGCTGCTATTCAGAGGGTTTTCCTGTGCAGGAAACAAAGCTGTGCCCTGTGTTTCTAGAACTGTAACTATGAGGGGAGAGGAATATCCACACTGCAGAAAGGTTCTGAGATGTGAATCATCTCAGCCATATAAAGCACCTCTGGGATTGATTGTGTCTTTTTGAGAGAAAACTTTCAGGAATTCCTTTCTTCAGCTTTATCCCATCTTAATAAATGCTGATCTACTCAAGGTCATGAATAAGTACAAGAGAGTCCTCAATTCTTTCATGTGTATGTACAGAACTCCCTCAGCTTTTTAAAGTAAATAGAAGTTTGTGTTTCAATAAAGAATGGAAGAAGAAAACTCAGAATTGCTGAAAAACTGTTTCTTCTGTTTCAGCCCTATTTTTAGATACTGCTCAAGAAAACTTGTGAAATTTTTGTCGCTCATCTCAGTACTCACTACTGAGTTAATTATTACCCATTTGAAATTGTGTAGTTCAAATAATTGCTGTCTCCATTCCTCTCCCTTTCTTTTTCACAAACATTTAGAACATTTATATTTCTGTGGCTTTCAGATACTTAAGTTGCGGTATCGAGCATGTACTCTCAATTATCTGTCAGAATTAATGAGCAAGTTTACCCACAAGTGTCTCATTTTTCTCTGTGTATAAAATAAGCAGGAAGGGCAGATTTTAGTATATATAGCCTGCTGTAGGTATAACATTATTTTGATATATGGCATAGCCTCCTTAACGAGATCATGGCAGGAATGTTTTTCATGTGGTAGATGTGTAAGATGCAGATGATTTTTGTAGCTGACATCACAGCTGACTCATGCAAGATTTGTGCTGTAAATTTTCTCTGAGCTCCAGACACCTCAGCAGTATCCCTTGCATATCTAAATATTATATTGTGCATGTTTTCACCTGTATTCAAGCAGTGCTATGGCCTAGTTTGTTTAACCTTGGGAAGCAATATTTTAATGTTAGTGTTTTCCTGTTTTCCACATAGTAACATTGAAGAAAATGTATTATTTCCTTGAAAACAAAAGATTGTTGCCAAAGATGAAATATTAGCAGTCTTGCTGATATAGACTTTCAGGTCTATCCCTGATTTATAGTTTAGATTGGGCCTGGGCTGGGCAAATGCCCTGAACTCCTACTGTATTCCAAACAACAACATGGGATGAAATAAACTTGTAGAACCTTTTCCACATAGCCCTTGGTGCTTTTTAAAAATCAGTCTTTTTAGAAAGTTAATACTTGAACATTTGCCATCTCATTATTATCTAAAATCTTGGCCTTGAGCTTGATGTGCCCATTATCACTCTTTGCTCAGACAGACTTCAGTTTGAATAGTGTCTCCTCTACAGTATCACTCTGGGATTTTGGTCTTTTCCATTGATCTTCTCTGTTTCCTTTTATTTCTCTTAAAACAGGCAAGTTGAACTGAAGCATGACTTTTTGAACAAAAAGAAAATCACTTTGTTCTTGCTGTTAAACAAAATTATTGTGTTCTTCTTTAGGAATGTATCTTACAGTCAGAGGAGTACCAAAAGATAGTAACAAGTATTTGCTGTGTGGTGCAGTTACATATCTCTTCTATAAGGTCCTACAAAATTTGTTTCATGGAACTTTCAGGGGAATTTCAACTTGCCTCAGCAAATTCATAACCTTCAAACAACCATGAAAACAGGGGGATTTTGTTCAATGCTCTCTGACATGGCTGTAAACTCCAAAAAAAGCTTGAAAATTTTTTTGGGGTTTCTGGTTTGTTCCTTCCTCATCCCCACCTCACCCGTCCCAGTAAAGCTGTTATATGATCAGCCTTTGGTCTCAAAATTTATCTGAGTTTTGAATGCTGCTCCTGATTTAGAAGGTCAGTATACAGGAAAAATAGCTGTGACTCTAATTATAGACTGGCCATAATTCCATTTGAATGTATTTGAGAATTCTTTCAAACACAATGGTTATTAAGCCTAATTATATATTGCAAGGTATAGTTCCTAAATTTCCATTAGGATGATGTTTCCACCAAACTCTTCCATCAGGAGTCCTGTAGAGCACTTTCTCAGAAATCTAGCTCTATGTTTAATGCTGTCTTTAATAAACTACAATCTCACAGCTCCTTAGTGTCTAATGAAATATAACTGTGTAGTGAAACTGATTAAGCTGAAAATAGCAGTTTTTGTAATGAGGAAGGAGCATAAAAATGATTTGGGATGAAGATACTGATTAGTTTTTAAAGGCAAAAATATAAATAATGAGATCTGCCAAACTGATAAGCGATGTCTCAATGCAATTTTAGTGAACACAAGCCCTTTTTTGAGCTAAAGGAATGTTAGATTCATAGTAAGTTATTTTAGGATTTTGTTTACCTGGGAGAATACATTAGTTACAGAGGTGACACCTGCATATTTTGTAGACTGGCCTTTCCTTTTCCAGCAATTAAATCATGGCCTTAGGAAGCTGAGTGATAAAACACTTATTAACTTCTGAGAGGTGAGGATTACGCCCTGAAGCATCATATTAATATAAGTTGTTGGGCACTATATATAAAATGAAGGTTATATCAGCCGAAATTAGAGCCTATTTTCCATATTTCTTTTAACTTTAGCACTTGTCTTTTTGTGCTTTTTATCAAACCACGTAGAAATTAAGTCAGGTTAACCTGGAAGTTGCTCTGTTTGGGGAATTCAGTGCTATCATGACATCTTCCCCCTTCAAGGAGGATGGCACTCCTGCTGCACAGAGGCAGCAAACAGCTCTGGAACTCAGCTCCCGGAACTCAGTTGCCACAGCAACGTGGTCCCTACTACAAGCAGAGAAAACAAAACAGATGGGAGAAATATTGTGCTACTCCAAGAAATCTCGAGATTTCCAGAACAATAACACTTCAAATTCCAATTTCCCACCTCAAAAATGCCAATCAATGTTATATATATATTGGAAAGTCATGAAAGTTGATGTAAAAATAAGACCCCTTTCACAGTGAATTACCAGAGATGTAAATGCAGATTTACTAGCTTAAAGCTAGGAAGTTGAAAGGTGAATTGTTTACACTTCAGTCTGGATAGTTTTCTATCTTATGGACAAAGCATTTAAGAATATACTTGATATTTTCTCAATCAGAAGTTACTGAGAAATCTTCCTTTGAGTTACTTGTGGACATAGGGCTCATTTTTTTTCTCTCACTGCTGTGAACTTACATCTGTGTCTATGAAAAATCATTCTCAGCAGTGCTAGCTGGATTATCCCTCTGTTGTGTTTTGAGAGATACTTTAACTAGCTTGGAAAAAAAAACATATTGTGAAAATAAGTATTTCCTGTGGAAAATTAATTCTTTTCATGATTTGCAAGACATTTTCAACTGTTGGTATGAAAATGTTGGGGGTTTTTTTTGTTTGGTTTTTTTTTTCTGGAAAAGAAACCCCTTTTATTACCAAACAGAACTTATTTCTGCTGAATTATACTTTGGTGGGGTTTTTTTGGTTTTTTTGTTTGTTTGTTCTTTTTAATAAGGCATTATTAAGCTTAAAAACATAAAAAGTGTTTGGCCTTTAAATGCACAGAGACAGTTGCTTTTACATAAAAATAGACACAGACTGGAACCAGGAGCTGGGTTTGTTAATGGCAGTCCAGGGCTGGAGCTCTGAGGCAGAGTCATGTTTGAATATTACTTTTAACTGCAGATCCCTGAACTGCTGCCTGTTCACCCTGGGTGTTGCAATCATGGTATCAGATCAGTTCCAATTTGTACATACAACTCTGCTGGCTATGAGACAGCCTTAGTAGAACAAAAGTTTGTTGTTAATAAGGGCTCCTATTTTAAAATACATTATTAATAATGCACATATTTTAAAATGGGATGTTGACACAATGGGCATGTTCTTGACAAGCGGGGGACAAACTTTCATATGCTCTGATACCAGGGTAAAATTATGCAGGAGAAATGGTCATGCTGGTAGAAGGCTAAGGAAAACTTGGAGGCAAACAGCTGCTGTCCTTGATTACTTTCCTAAGAATTTCTTTCATCTTTGCACAGTAGCAAGTTTGATCTCCTCCTTTCATACAATGCATTTTACTTCCTGACTGAGAGCAGGTGATGAAATTGAGGTATATAATTAAATTTAAGAAAAATTATTTAATGGTTACCACTCTAATCAGAGCAGATACATACTTGGCACATTTATAAACATTTTGAAATAGATTTTCTAATTTATGTTTAAATCTTCTATTTTTGAGCACAGCTTTTTTAACATAACATTTCTGATGGTGGATGTAAAGACAGTGTTGGTCATCTTCGTGGTGGAGTTAAGCTCATTGAATTAAGTTTCCTCCCACATGACCTATGAGTCAATTTCATAGTAGGTGCAAGCAAAAGTATTTCAAATTTTATGTTGAATGACCTCCTAAATATTCATGTTAAAACTGCATTTCCATTATTTGTTTAATCGAGAAGTAAAGGCCAATTCAGTAGTGATTAATTTAATTCTATCCATTTTGTTTTCAAAACTATAAATATACCATATAACTGACTATAGCATAGCAAAGAATATACCGCTTCTGAACACCATGGATTATTATAATATTTAAATTTGGTGAAAAATTCAAGAATATTTTTAAACTTGATTTGAAAATAACTGTGGAAAAAATTTGAACAAAACTGTAAAATGCATATAGAGTAGCTGAGTGAGAATAACCCTGGTTATGTGATTAAACAGAAGTATGAGAAAGACGGAGCACTGAAAAGTCAATTGTAGAGACAAATTACTAGATCCACCAGCAGTTTCATGTCTTATAGTTTGTTGCTCAGGTTAAAATGATATATATTCTATATATGTCTAAGCTGACCTCTAGAAAATTGCATTGGAAATAGGTCTGAGTGGAAAAATGGATGGGGAGATGGTGGTTAAATAGAGTTGTTTGGTGGTTAGAAACAGAAAAAGAAATTACAAATAATCTAAGGCATTATTTCACACTTACAGAAATTGAAAAAAAAAATGTTTCAAATTTGTTAATGTAACCTTTTAGTTTCCATTGAGTTTTTTTTTTTTTTTTTAATAGTTTAGGCAATATATTAATAAAAATTCTTAAGAGAAGCTTGTCACTTAAAGAGTTATCACTTTGTTCTTAAAAAGGTTAACAAGGAAGACCCTGGGAGCTACAGGCCAGTCAGCCTCTCCTCTGTCCCTGGGAAGATCAGGGAATAGATTCCTCCAAGTGCTCTGCTAAGGCCCAGGGGGACAGGTGGCTGAAAACAGCAGCACAGATTTACCAAGAGCAAGGCCACCCAGAGACCTTCTGTGATGGAGTGACACTCCATCACAGTGTCAGGGAACAAGGGAAGGGCTGTGGCTGTCTGCCTGCAGTTTTGGGGGGCTATTGACGTGGTCCCCCACAACATCCTTCTCTTGGAAGTGCTGTGGATTTGATGGATGGACTGTTTGGTGGACAAGGAATTGATTGCATCCAGAGGACAGTGGTCCACTACTTAACGTCTGGATGGAGGTTGGTATCAAGCAGTGCCCCTGAGGGGTCTGCACCAGGACCCTTGAATGTCTTCATCAGGGCCACAGCCAGTGGCACTCAGCACACCCTCAGGAAGTTTGCAGACAGCACCTAGCTGTGTGCTGCTGACACACCTGAAGGATGGGATGCCATCCAGGGGGACCCCAACAAGAAGTCCAAGAGGTCGCCTATAGGAATCTCCTTAAGACCAAATGGAAGATGCTGCACCTGTGTCAGGATAACCCCTGGTATCAATCCAGGCTGGGGGATGAACAGATGGAGAGAAGCCCTGCCCAGAAGGATGTGGGCTGCTGCTGGGTGAGAGGTTGGAAATGAGCCAGCCATGAGCACTCACAGTGCAGAAAACCAAACATGTCTTGGGCTGCATCCAGAGCCCTGTGGGCAGCAGGGGATGGGAGGGATTCTGCCCCTCTGCCCAGCTCTGGCAGTGTTGCATCCAGCACAGGAAGGATGTGAACCTGTTGGTACAGGTCCAGAGGACCTGACAAAAGTATCAGAGGGCTGGAGCACCTCTCTGGTGAGGAAACACTGAGAGAGTTGGGGCTGCTTAGCCTGGAGAAGACCCCGGGCAAATTTTGTTGTGGTCTTTTAGTATTCAAATAGGGCTCATAATATATCTGTGCACATACTGTGCAAGGACAAGGATTTTGAACTAAAAGAGAGGAGATTCAGACTGGATATTAGGAAGAATTTTTTTACAATGAAGGCGGTGAAGTCCTGGCACAGGTTGCCCAGAGGGGTGGTATATCTGCCCATTCAAGGCCAGGTTGGGTGAGGCCTTGAGTAATGTGGTCTAGTTGAAGATATCCCTGCCCATGGCAGGTTGTTCGAATAAATGGCCTTTAAAATATTCTTCAGACCAAAATCATGCTATGATTTCGTCCTAGCTTTTTGTAAGAAGTGATGCTGATGGATTTCCTGAGCTGGGACAAAAGCAATTTTAATTCTATATTTTGTGTGCCTGTTAGCACCTGTAATGGAAAGAGACCAGAAGAACTACTCAAACAGGAGTCAGATTTAGGTCACTAAAAGCAAATGTGGTGTAATAGTAATTCAGTTTTTATTTTCTTTTAATAATCTCTGGTATTGTCTGAAAGTTTGCCCTATAGTCTCAGTAGGGAACAGTCTTGGTCTGAGACCTGCATCTTTTTTATATGGCTTTATGAAAGTGTATGCAGGAGCAGTCACAAAAACATTATTTTTGTGAATAATTTTTTTTATTATTCAATTACATGAAGATGGGTATCAGTTGGTAAAACAAGCAAGCAATACTTTTGTCTTTGTGGGACTGACTGAAACTAAGGAGGGGAAAAGCCAGTTCATAGAGCTGATTGCTAGTTGTTACCAGAAGAAACACATGCTACAACTTGACATCTTAGTGGAAACCTTGGTATTTTTTCTTGCCTGCCAAATAAGCTCATCAGGTTATGATGACCAAAATAGATACTTATTCTGTTTAAACATTCTGTTTATTGAATGCATTTTCCCTGCATGTCGATATGAATGCTTTCTGGAGTAGATGAACCTGTATTCTATTTTTTCACCAAAATGAGCAACTGAAATAAAGTAATACATTTGGAATGCTTATCTGGTTGATTTTTCCCTGATCTGGAGTATGCTGGTTGATAGATGAAATAATGAACATTCTATCTGCTTGAAATCAGTGCCAGCTTTAAGACAGTAATTCTTTGCAATGTTTTGCAGCTGTTCTGAATATATTTATTTCTCACAGCATGAAAAGTATGTATATGAAAAATGAAAAAAAAGCAATAGTGCAGATGGAAACAAAGCTTCATTTCTTCCTGTGTAGAAGAGAATTGCAAAATAGCCTTCTTCACAGTTCCCAGACAAGCAATATGTGTTAATAACTACCTTTTTTTATTTTACAATGTATTGCAGGCTAGTTAATCTGTGTCATATATAAACACATTAATGCAAGAGAATCCCTTTTCAGATAATATCTCAACATTAAAAATTTGTGTAAGCTGATGTCTCTTAAGCCCAATTCCAAATCTAGTAATTAATGGACACAGTCCTTATTATCATGAAACAGAGAAGGGAACTTGGATGTTGCAGCTGAACCAGTGCAAATCACATGGAGTTCTAATAGATTTAGCCTGGTAGAACACAGAACTTATTCTTTTTCTTCTTGATATTTTCTTAATGAAAAAATAAAAAATCTGCAATAGAATTTTTCTTTATGATGTGTCTTGCTTTTACACATTTTTTCTCTGTTATTCCTAAATATTTGCTATATTTCAGTGTTAGTAAAAGCAAGTATTTTTAATGTAGAGGGCTATCCAGGAGTGGAGGCTACTGCAGATTCTGGAGGGTTGCAAATATCATTAATTCTTTGATTAAACAATATTATTTAATGCTGAAGTCATTGTATTAGAACAGAGACTTGCATTTATTTTAAAATGACTGCTTTGATCACATCGGTTATATTTTGCAGCTCTGTTGCAAGTCCTATTTATTTTTCAGATTTGAATAAAATTGTCTTCATCTGTCATTTTCTTTACAGCAGCATAGCTCTGCCACAGTCTTCAGCTGAGCTTGCAGGAGATGGAGAGAAGCTTCACTGAGTCTTCACAAAGGGAAGGATTTTCAAATTAATAATTAGGTGAGTTTAAAAGAAGCAACTGCAGCAAGATTTTGCTATGAATCACCTGGTCACAGGTATCTTATCAGATTAAATGAAAAATGTAGGCATAAAAAGTCAGTGAATTATTAGAACTAAGACTTTAATCAATAGTTTGTTCCTTGTAGAGTGGTTTGTACAGAGCTCACATTTTTCAAAGTTACTTCTGAATAAGATTGAATATGCAGATTATGTGTATGCATACAAGTCATTGTGAGCAAAGGCTACCTACTCAAAATATGTTGTGAGAAAACTGGTTTGGTCTCATAAGTCAACAAGTAAGTTTTTTCTACCTCAAAGGAATTACTTCTTTCAGAACCAAGTTTATAATACCAGCAAAATAATTGGCTAGAGAATCACTTTCATACTTCTTTTTCTTTATTTTTTTTTATTTTTTACCAATGCTGTAGAACTCCTGTTAGCTGACTTCTGAGCTAGAAATGTATTAAAAATTAAGCTGAGCAGTGTGAACACAAACTGATAATTAGATTCAGGAGTTAAGCGGAACAAGCAAAGAAACATTTCTTTGCTTGTAGTGTTTGGAAGTAATCTCGAGATTCATTGTTGATAAAGTACACATATTTTGGTTTAATTCTAAATTCCAAACAGGAAGGATGCCATAAAAGTATTTGGTTTTGAGCCAGTGTCAGTTCCACAGCTGACACCGTTCCAGCTGTTTTGGTAATAGCATATGGATGTTTAGGCATTGCCCATTGCTCCTTGGGAGAGAATTCTCCACAAGTTAGATGCTGCTATCTTCTTTCTGTCTGTGCACCTCTGCAATCTGTTTTGGACTGGAACAACTCTCTGTCATGAGAAGTACAGTTTGTGCTGGGTATATGGACTGATATTACTGTTTTACAAGAAAAACGAACATACTGAAAATATAAACCTCTGGAAAGGTCATTGCTGCCTCAGAATGCAGCTGGAAGTCTCTGTGAATTGACTTAATGGTGCTGAAAAACTTTCAGGTTTTCCAGTTCCAAGAGTTTATCCTTGGATAAAATGAATATTTGCAGTCCTTTTCATATCTGGTTTGTGTGTGGGGGGGAAATGTGTTAGTGTTTTAGTTAATTTTGGTTTAGAACAGATAAAATTTTACTGGAGAAAAAAAGGCAGGAAAATAAAAGAAGGCATAATGAAATGAAACTAGTGCTGCAGAAAAGTGGGGTTTTGTCTCTATATTTAATTTTAGAAGTGAAATAATTTGCTTCAGGGGAGAATTGAGTATGACCATATTTCCTGTCAATTCTGTAACTTCTAGAGTATAGGGTTGCAATAACAGACCTCAAATTACAGGGAGTACTTCATTCAATAAAAAAAAAAAAAAAAGTTAAATTATGGTAAGATTGCAGACAATTCTGCTCCATATTGACTCCCTTTTTATTTGTTTTCTCTGCTCAGGTCATTTTTACCTCCTTTAGCTTCTTTTTCTATACTCTCTTTGTTTCAAATGTGTTTACAAGGGTGGAATTTGGGTTGAGAGTGACAGAAATAAAAGTATGTCTCATTCACTGGTTAATTGGTAGTGCCTAAAGCCATATATAATTTCACATAATTTATATGAAGCTCTGGCTGCCTTTCCCCTTACCTTTGAAACCAAAGTCATGCTGTAATATGGTTTGATTTAGATGTTATTTTTTCCAAGTGTACATTAATGATGGTAGATGCATGAGCACACTGCACGTGCCTGAGTGGGGCATCAGTAACAAAAAGAGAAATAAATTGTCATTGTGACAGAACCAATTCTAGATAATGCTACTTGCACCACTCTTCATTTTCTGTATCCTTTTAATCAACAATGTTGGCAAATGTTAGCTCATTTTTGGTCTTATTTTCTTGTATTCCTTTTTTACACATAACAGGAAGATGGCTTTTCAATGTAAAATTCATTTTCTTAACCTTGGTGCCCAAAGCATCAAGAAAGTGGAAGTTCTGAGGAAGACATCAGCCTAACACTGCTGATGGAGATGCTTTTTCCCAATATCTGGCAGCATTTGTCATGGCAGATCTTTCAGGACATTCATGACTTTCTTGATGAAGTTATTCACAGTAGCAGAAAGGCAGACAGTTGTGTGTGTACATCAGTTTTAGAGAACTAAGAACAGAATTCTCAAGGTGTAAAAGAGTAAAGCAGCTGCTTTAGTGCTGGCTACACAGCTTGCAAACTTTATTCTGCTGTCTTGGCAAGCACTGGTTTAACTGCAGCCTTTTCTGTTCTCCTTTCCTTGCCAAATGTCCACCTTTTGTTGAGTTACATGCTGATGTGCTAGGCTCCATCAGGCAAGACTGTTTTTATTAAAAAAAAGATTGTGTATTTGCATAGAATGTGTCAACAGGAAAGCTGAATTCTAAAGAGCAATAAGGGCCTCCCAGTTGTCACCGTGAATATCAAGGGCAAGCCTAAATATAGGACCTGGAGCACAGCCTGATAGAAAAGGAGGTAAGACTTCAAATAACAGAAGGCAGCATTGAACACTGGGGTGATAAATATGACAGCTGCTGTGCTCCTAAGGCTGGGATGAAAACATGTGTAAAATCAGTATGGAGAAGTGAACCTATTGATAGGTTTATGAAGTGACATTCTTACGTGAAATGCTATTTGTCTGTTTGTCCTTTGCAGTAAAACCAGTAGATGTCAAGAAGCTGGATTTTGTTTAATAAAATTTCATATAACCTAGGCTTGAGCATGCTGTCCTCTTTATCTTCCTCATAAATGGTATCTACAGATTTTCAGTTTATGAGCATATTGGAAATAGCAAAGACAAAGAGGATCAATCACAGTGTTTTTTTGTTGTGATCAATAGAAGACCTTTGTGACAATAAGCTGGGAAATGGCTTTTTGGAACAACTTATTTGTCTCAAGGTAAAATACTTCCCTACCCATGGCTGTGCTACCTATAGAGAATTTAATTCAACCCTTCTTTTCCCTCTAAAGAGCAGAGTGTTGCAGCCCTCTGATGTGACCCTCAGTTGTTTGCTTCCTCGTTGCAGTGCTGTGAGCACACATGCTTTGGTACAATGCACACAATGTGCAGGGATCAATCTGCAGGACAGGCACCATCTCTGGTTTGTTTAGTGAACAGCATTCCCGAGATCCCAGCTGCAGTTCTTTTGTCTGTTTATTATAAGCAGTGAATACTAAAGTAACACCATTATAAAACAACCAGAAGCCTCCCCAAATAGACAGATAGACAATTCCACTAATTTTTTTTTTTTAAATCCATTAAATTAATTTTAAATCTGTTAAAAGAAATAGAACACTATTTTAGTGTTGCTTTGGGGTCTGCATTAGACCTGGTAGTAGTTTCAGGAGACACATACACAAACTATGTGTCTTTATGTGTGACATACACTGATTTTATGTGTAATAAATATGCACTGATTTAAATATCAGGAAAAACCTGTCAGATTTGCAAAATACCACCTTACACTTCAGGCCAATCTATGGAACATCTGGTTTATCAACAGAGGCAGTTTTGCCAGTAGGTTTATGCCATAGTATTCAAGAGACTGGCAAATTTGGGAAATTGCAGAATAAAAATAATTACTATCTACTGTATTATTGCTATATAACAGCAGAGATACTTTAAAAAAAGTCTTTCTTATTTTTTCCCTAAGAAACAGTTGCATCTGGAGCTTTACTTACTAAGCAAAACTTTGCCTTCATTTTCAAACAGTTTTCAATTTTCTGTAACATTGCGTATTTTTAATTGACTCTGAATTGTGATTATTTTTCCTG
Organism: Certhia americana; assembly: GCA_018697195.1. NCBI lineage: Eukaryota > Metazoa > Chordata > Aves > Passeriformes > Certhiidae > Certhia > Certhia americana. Next base: position 15,767,983 of record CM031880.1, read on the forward strand.
AAGTTTAAGCAGTGAAGGTCAAATATAATCATGATGACTTTGTTCACTCAAAAGCAGTTTAATGGATACAAATAATTTTTTTTATCTAGTAAAGCAAAACTGATTGACTAACAGATGCCTTAAGCAAAAGTTCTTCATGCCTTTTCACATTTTTAGTGAGTGATTTAGTAATTAGGAAGAAAATAACAAGATTGGGACCATGTTAAATTGTTACATCAAGGGCTGAAAAACAGTTCTTAACCCCAAAATTTTATCATTCACCTCTTCCAAATCCCAATTTATTTTGACTTTTTTCTTCATGGGGAAAATGCCATTTGCCAAAAACACCTGAATTATGAAGCATAAGAATTCCCACTGATGCCTTAAGTTTCAGATTTCATGTTTTCCAGGTTGTGTACTGCACTAGTATGTAACTGTGAACTTCATATAAAGTTGTCAGCAAGTTCTCCTGATAGCTCAGGCAGACACAACAATCCTTTCCTAGCCCAGAACCAAAGACACCACTGCAGCTTCAGCCCCAAAAGTGCAAACAGCAGAGAACTGAGGGGAGCAGCCTGGGAGGGTGGGACTGCAGAACCTGGAGCTGGAATTGGACAAATAATCCCAATATGGAAATGGATTAAAACTTATAAAAGTGTGGAAACTTGTGACTCAGGGTCCATCTTGGGTGTAGCCTCAGCCAGGCTCCTGTCCTATCCAAGTTTAGCCTTTGAAGACCTTTAATAAATCCCTCCTTTATTCCTCTAACACTGTCTAGCCTCTGTGCCAGGTTACCTCTCAAGGCTTCACTACACCGTTGTCATTGGTACTTTGTGACTTCTGCCTTTCAATGCATTTGTTTCCTTGGCAAAATTATGCTTTAGGAAAAGTTATATTATAGGTACCCCTAATGACAACTTTGTAAAGAGCAAGTTCATTAATTTCAAGTACACAGAATAGATTTTTTAAATTAGGTAGTACAGACCTAGATCAGAAATGGCATTATTTTTCCTGGCAATTTGTGAATACTGGACTTCATTGTACCAGTTTTTTAAGAATTGTCTCCCAGAAGTTAAGCAAAAAGTGTTCTAATATTGCTCACATTTTCTTCATTTATTTTAAGTGTTCTGTAAAAATATTATCACTGAGCAACTCATCTAGAACTCCTTCATTGTTCACCTATTGAGGGAGGTAGGACTTTAATACAAAGTCAGTAATTTGTACTAAGTAAGCAACATGGCTTTACTCCATGTATAGAGTGGAACATGTTCTAGACAGCACCATGAGAAACCATTATTCAGTGATTTCCTGTAACATATATAGGCGTAGATAAGAGATATTCTTTCTTTAACACTATCATATTATGACAACTTAATTTCATGCTGAGTATGAATAATTTTACTGTGAAATAATTTATCACCAATGTTAATTCAAATGTTCTCAAGTCAGCTGGCTACATTATTTAAATCCCACAGATTTTTACTTTTGTAAGTCAAAGTACTCTCACTGACATCATATTCTTTTAGAATAAGTGCCATGTTCCCTACTTTGAAAAATAAAATAGTTCACGGTCAAAATAATTCCTTATTGCCAACTTCACTGGGAAATTAAAAAATACTCTATCACTAACCATGTAATCAAGAAACAGAAGATCATGAATCTAAAGCCTCCATTTCCTTAAAAATAATTGTTTGCCCCCAATCTAGAATCCAGAGGTAAAAAAACAAAACAAAATATTGGAAACTCGTATTTCATGTAATTTTGGCTGTATCATGCTGTAATACTCACTGCATTGAAATTTTCAGCCCTAATTGTCCTTAAGAAGCACTATGGAGTTTAATTATTATTCTTTTTGGAGAATAATTTAAATACCACAGTGATGAACACTCTAGAAAAACCCACAACAAAATTAATTATGACATCTTGAGCTCACAATTAGAATTTTTTACAGTAAATATCAGAGTGTGCATCCTCTCATTATCCTGCTGGTGCCTGTGTTTGTTAAACCACAGAGCTTCATCCATAAATAAATGAGGGCAGGGTTAATGCCAGTAAAGGAATGCTGATTCTGTCCCCTCTAATCTTCTACCTGCGCTCAGTTTTTTGTTTCAGATATCAGGGGAAAACGCAAATTAATGCCAATGAAGGCAACATAGCACCAGAAAGATAGAGTACATTCCTGAATAAATTATCATGAGGATTTGAATGTAAAATTTAAGTTCCTGTTAGCAATGCAATAAATTCTTCTTGCACTGCAAAATTCTGACATAACCATCTGTTTTCAAACTGCTTGGAATCCTCATCTAATGTTAAATGAGTTGATGTGAGTGCAGTATCCATTTCCTTCCTTACCTGTATTTGTAACCCCAGAAGAGTTCTCTCACTGCCATATATTTCTAACCTCTTGATCCTCTGAGTGAGAGGGCTTGGCCACATTTTGAGCTTTGTACAAGAAGACCTTCTCAGGAGGAGGAATGTTAATGGACTTAGTTGGAGCTTCTTCAAGCAGCTGCTCACTTTGATCTTTAAAGTGAATCATCACAGCTCAGAGATGATCAGTGAACAAGGCTTAGGGAGGTTTGACTGATCTAAGCACAGCCTGCATGGTAATGAGCTCCTTGTTGGGATTACCTGGGACTTTTTGCTGCTTACCAAGTTAAGAAAGCATTTTGGCATCTCAGGTGTTTGTGCTTAGCTCCCAGTTATTTTTTTGCTATTGCTTTGAAGATACTAGTCTTTAAACATCACAATTTCATTGCCTATTCCCCTACTGTTCCTACAGGCTTGTTGCATTGGAGTGTACTCTGGGTAGCCAGAGGCATTTGGGTGATAAATATTTGAACTTCAGCTCATTTCTCATCATAAATTCCATTACTTTTATGTTATCCCTAACATGACTGATGCAAAGTTTGGGGTGTTTTTGTTCAGGACTTCTAGTGTACCTATTGAATATGCTGTTTTAAAATCAGTGTAGGGGAGTTAGAAATGTTACTAAAAATAATTGAATAGCTATTGCCTGAAGCCTAAAATCAAGAATCTAAGTGTTCCGTGATATGATGAACAAAATGAATTAAAATTCATAGGCTGTAGAGGGGAGATTTTTTCCCATTCTGAACTCGACTGAATGTTTTTGGCCACTTTTAAAAGATACCATAAAACCAAAGCTGAAGATTGTTATCAGCACTTTTAAGCAAACCATACTACTTAAATTCCACAGCTAATTTTTCAGAGGGTGTGGACTTTTTTAAAAAAAAGTTTTCTAATCATGCAATTGGAGATGAGGCAAAATACATAACTCAGTATTTACTGAGTTACATTCCCCTATTGTCCAAATTGTTCAACTTCAGTTATTTTTGGATCCTCACAACCAACAGTTGCTTATGCTGTGAAGCTGTCTTAGCTGATCAGCACACAGATGGATGATCAAAGTTGTCCTGCATTTCTGTTTATCACAGCATAATTTTTTTCAGTAAAGAGAACAGGCTGTTTAAGATATAGTTGGATAGATGACCAAATTCTCAATATCAGGAAAAGCAAACCTAAACCCATTACGTGATTTTGTTTTGAATTAAAAAAAAACCACAAAACCCAAACAAACAAACAAAAAACCCCAACAACCTAAACCCCTCCACTCTGTTAACTGTTTTACAGATTTTAATTCTAGGTCACAGACAGAAGTTCAAAACAGGGCTCCAAAAACTAAAATGCATTTGGTAGGATTTTGAAAGCCTTATACATAACGTGTAGGTCTCCAAGTTCAAATGCATTTTTAGTTTGTAAGACTGTAACCTTTGTTTTCTCTTCATAGATAGATAAATATTTTGAATAGAGTTCATGAAGAAAGTAAAAAGAACCTCTCATTTGTAACCAGAAACTTCAAATTTTCTAGGAATTAGAATTAAAAAACTCTTGAATTCATAGTAGTAGTATAGGTGAACTGAGATGCAATGTTCCTATTTTTTCCACTATTTTCTTACAAGGTGCTTTTATGACACTTTCCTTGCAGTTCAAACTAGCTGTAAGACTGGAGGATAAATCATTTTTAATGGAGAAAAAAACACCTTTTATTATAACGTATGGAATAAAATCTCTGTTCTAACTCTCACTGAAGTTTTCCTGTATATCCAAGGAGACAGCATTGCTTAATTTACAGAACACTAAACCAGCATTTGAGTCTGGGTTCATGTACAGCTTGCACTGCTATTTATTCCTGCTCTGCAGAACAGATTATTAATCTTCCTTTCCCTTATAAAGGACTTTTGAACCCACAGATAACTGTGAAACTATTAATATGCATATTATTATTTCCTCCTCATCTGAAATTCTTTTTTGTCACCAGAATGGAAATCTGTTCTCCAAAAAGAAAATGTTTGTTTCTAGAAAAGTCTTTTAAAACCCAAAGCTAAGGAGAATTGCTGAAGATAGACAGACTGCTTGGTTAGCATTGCACACTCTGAATTAGTCCTGCAGGGAGAGTATTTTGAAATTGCTATCTTTGGGATTCTGTCCCTGCAGTGCTTTGTGGGCCATGGTGCCTGTTCTGGCTAATGGCATCCTGTCTGGAGCCCATGGAAATACCACAGGTTATAATACAGACCAAAGCCCCCCCTGTTTGGTATCCCAGCTCAGACACGGGTGAAAATGAATGCATGTGAGAAGGTGACACTTCGTGGTAATTCTGATGGATACTTTCATGGCATCTCAGGAAAAAGGACTACTTGAGTCCAAGGCTTTTTGAATTTAAGAGTCTGTAAGATTTTTGGATTTTTGTTGTATTAATATTTTATAAAGTTTGTGAGTTCATGCTTGTTTATAACATTCATTATGCATCTTATATCAGGGAGTTCCACAGTGCATCTTTGCATTAAGTGAAGTGGTGCCTCCACCTGTGAATTTGTATTTCAGGGTTTCTTCTTAATACAATGGAAGGGGAAGCTAACTGATTTTTCCTTCACCTTTTTAATGCTTGTCTTGATTTTTAGTTGGTTCTTGTTTGGTGTTAGTTTGGGAGTCCTATTCTGTAAATATCTTCTTTCTGTGGAAGTTACTTTGTTATCTTTAATAATTTTTTAAGATCTATTTCAAATTATACTCAAATGCTTTTTCTCAGATGAAAGGAACACAGAATAATCATGATGTGAACGCAATGCAAACTTTACACAGTAGCATTACACTTTCTGAGGTTTTTTAGTGATTGTAATTCTGAAGCCACTAAACTGTTCATAAGGCTATGATTTTGGCCTAAAATCTCTGTTGCCCCTGGCAGTAGCTGTCTCAGAATCAATTCCTGGTACATAAATTTAAAACCTTTTGAGGTTTTTTTGCATGTGTTTTTTTCTGTTTGGTTTGAGTTTTATTATTTGTTTGATTGGTTTGATTTGGGGTTTTTTTGGGGGGGCTGTTTTTTGTTTGGTGTTCTTGTCTCGTTTTTTTTTGCCAAGTTCATGACTTTACTTTTTTTTTGTTTGAATGTCATCTGCCATTTTTTTGTCAATCACTCAGTGCCACGGAGTCTTTCTGCAACTTTTCTTTTTTTTCAATCCACTATTCATTTTCTTCCCCTGAAGAACTTGCCTTCAGTAGCAAACGCAATCTCCTTTCCATTCTCTTTTCCTGATCATTCCTGAATGTGTTGAGCAGCTGAGGCTTTAGCAAAGATCCCTGTGGGATTCCACTTGTACCTTCCCTTCACTGAGAAAATGGACTATTTATTGCAGCTTTTTCTTCCTGATCTTTTAGTTAGTTATCCCTGTGAGGACCTTCCCTCTTATCTTATGTCAGCATAATTTAAGATCCTTTGGTGATTGGATCTAGTTGGATATTTCATGGAAATCAGAGCTTGCTATGTTCACCCTGTACTCACTCAGTTTATTTAGTTTATTTTCAGTGGTTTTTTTTCTCAGAAAATCCTAGTGGATAGTGGGGTAAGACTGTTTAAACAATAAAAAAAAAGTCCTTTTGATTCTATTTAAAAGTAAGGTCACTGATTGATAAAGTGGGCAGACCAACAACCAATATAAGTGTAAGTTTGCTTAGTTTCTCTTGGAAAAAAATCATTTATATTCTCTGCAAGACAGTTATTTTTATTCAGGAGACATGCTACCTGTGCTTGATATTGTTTCAGTAAGCACCTTCTAACAACTGACTATTTATAGGAATTGCTGGGGATAATGAGAAATAGTAGATGAGAGTCTCCTGTGAATTGAGTCATATTTGACTCTTGTAACACTTCAGTACTCATGGTACCACCTCAGTATTCAGGCAAATGATGTCAGTTCACACTATTTAGAAGCAGAGAAATATATACATTTTTGGTCTTGGCCCATAACCTCCAACTGTTTGTAGCCAGATGCCAAAGAAAAAATTGACCTGTACTGTTTGCAATACAGATCAAATCCTAATACTTTGAAGATCGGGGGATTAAGAGTGGTGTGACATTTTATAAATTGCAGTTTAACCACTTGCCATTTCAAAGTACAAAGAAAATGGTATTTGCAATCTTTTAAAAGTTTTCTTAAGATTAAATTGTAGTTTATAGAGCAACAGAATTTGCCACTACTTTTTCTGATAACTTGTGAAGTAGTAGAAGTTGCTGCACTTTACACTCTAGTGTTTGAAATACATGTCAACAGTAAGTCCCATCTTCTGAAAGTCTGAGTCATTATGCCTTGGAAAAACGTGTAGACTTACTGATAAGACACCTAACAAACATAAGATCCTTCTTCTCATATTTATTTTAATAAAGGACCAAAAGCCTGGTATTTTGAAGAAAAAAAAAAATATATGCAGTCTGCCTCTGCATGTGTACAGAGAATAGTCTGTGTTGGTAATTTGGTAAGACTCAGAAGGGAATGCAGCAGGTCTGGCTGTGTTTTGTTTGTGTAACTCTTTTAACAAGTGATAACACAGATGAGCATCATTGCAGGCTGGAAGGGGAATTTTTTCAGCCTACGTGGAATTTACTGTTTTGCTCAGGGTTCCTTCTACCTTGTTTTAACACTGATCTATTAAATTAAATGTAATACAAATTGATCATGATAAGTTTTATGCTACAATTTCTCAAACTTTCAAAAATACCTTCTGGTTTTACCGAAAATGGAAGAGTAATAAAAGCAATCCTGTGCTATTATCTAATGTAAAAATCTGTCATAAGCATTACAACTTTAGCAAAAGTAAATCCTAAAATAAATTTTACTTTTTTAATTGCATAAAGAAACAGAAGTGCTTCTAAAAACACTATATGAAATTATTGCATTCTCCACATAAAAATTTAATTATCTAAAAAATCCTAAAAACTTAGCAAACAAAATATAATGTACTCTCAAGAGATTTCTGCTTTCATTATGTTTATGTCTTTCATAATGGATTATTAATAGAAGAAACATTCAAATTAAAGAGAAAGTAAATATTTTATATAGAAATATATGTGCTGCAGAGTTTATTTCTTACCATTCTTAGCATTACAGAAAAAGCTAACTCTAATTCTTCTTAAAGGGGTAGCATTAAAAAAAAAGGCAATTTAGAAAACTTGATGACTCAGTCCTTATTCTGGGGGGCAAAAGAGTTTAAATGTAGGACTTATTGCTCCTGTGAAAACCATAAACTGGGGTGTTTAAGTTGTGCTTATGTCTATTTGAGTAATCAGAAAAAGTTTCCAAGTACAATTATAGAACAAAAGATTTTGAACTGGGTCTTATTATCAGTTTGGCAAGCTTGAGGCCTCCCACTTACTGAATTGATCATAATTTATCTATAAATTGATTTATCTCTCCTGTCTTTGCTGTTTTGATATGTCCAAATATGATTTTTTTTTTCATTATTAATGTTAAGTCTGAAAGAGGAACAATGAACCTTCTCAGTCAGGATGTGGTTAAAAGGTATGGAATGATAAGCTAAAGGAGGTAATTGCTGAGCAGCAACTGTGGCAGAAACAGGTGAGAACACAGACTATCACATTAGGAAATGTTCTCCTGAAAGCAGAGTTTTATCTGGCTCTCCCTAACCCAGCTGCCACTTGCTCTGCCAGGCACCACTGGGGTTCAGCATGTGCCAGTTCCCTGAGCCTATCACAGTGCTCACAGGCAACTCAGCACCCACAGCCTTGGTATGAATGAGCCTCCTTGCAGTTTGGGCATGGCCAAGCAAGCTGTAACAGCCTGGTTTGGACTGTGCTGGGGAAGTGTCCTCTCTTTGCAAGATAGGATGTGTCTGAGTGTCTGTGAAGAGCTAGCACTGCCAGAACAAGAGTTATCATGAGAACAAATAGAATAATACAGTGTCTGGCTGTTTGGCTGTTATTATATGGGATTTTTTCATCCCTGAAAGTGCTTAAACATAGACACAATTTGTACCCACTAATAACCCCAGTCCTATGTTGTGGATTCTGGGTCAGTACAGAGGGAGTGGGCCACAGAAAGCAGCCACGGTTCTCTGCTCCTGTGACAGCTTCACCCATTGAACATGTCAGAGACACCATAGCAGCCACAAGGACAACTGCTCTGACTCAGGGTACTTTTTTTTCTTTAATTATTATGCAGGAAAGGAGCACTGTCATAGCACTATCTGGTTTGTAAGAGTCTTGCCAAACAGATACAGTTTTTAAGATTCTGCTCTCATTATTATACTTTCCTCCAAATGAGAACTGATGCGTGGAAGTCTAATAAACTAGAACAGCTAGAAAAATAAAGTACTCCTGCCAAGCCTATCATGCTGAATACTGATTAATTCCATTTATATCAGTGATGCTGCTCACATGTACATTGGTGTGATGTAAAATGGAATTTAAAGAAGGGGAGAAATGAATAGTAAGAGTGATAGTCACCATAAGAGAAAATGGACTGACACTTTCAGCATAGATATTTTTAGCCTTCAAATTCAGGGCTGTGTCTCTGTGCTAAGAGAGCAGATCTGATAAAAGAATGTTCAGTCTTTCTCAGTATCAGATAAACTGCATTTCATGTGTGCAGCAGAGCCATCACCTCCAATAGTACTTTGAATCTTGGCTGATTTAGGTGCTTCTGCTCCCTTATTTCAGGCAGTGGTTTTCATTCATATAAAAGATTGTATTGAGAAGAACAGGTTTTTTTTTCTTCTTCTTCCAATTCCAATGACGTGTAGGGTTAATAAAACCTCTGTATGCAGGAAGATTTACCAGTATTATAAAAAGCTAATGTATGCATTTGTATGAGGCAGACATTATAGCAGCTGTAGAGATACAGTATGTTATTGAGTGTTAAAGGAAATGTCTCTTGTCTGGCCCTAGGAATGACACAGGGATGAGTCTGACTCTGTCTGACACCAGAGATCAATCATGTTACATTAGTTTGCTTTATTTGATGCTGTCATGTTACTTTATATTTCCTGGAGGTGATACAAACTCAACAGAAGAGAATTATCAAGCCTGGCAGTACACAGATTAGACACATGCACTGTTTTGGGTATATGTGTCTTTCCTAGATTGATTACTATTGTATTTTAAGGCAGCTCACATAATTTGTTGCACCAAACAAGAAAATAGGCCTCTAGGTTTTCTTTGCACAAAGGATCTAAATTCTAATGACAGAACCCATTGAGGCAATATTTGAACACTGCTTTAGAAGCTCAAAGTAATTCTGAAACCTCAGTGCCTTTCTTCTTTAAATATCTTTATGACATAAACTTTGTATTCCCAGACTCCAAATTGATAAAGCTATGAAATAAAAAGCTGTTGCTGTGCTTGGGAATGGTTTGAATTCAGAGATGTTTTTGTAGTATAGTTCAAATTTAGAGGTTGTGCTGAGCATTTATTTAGTGCATGTTACTGCAGCCTTAATTAGAGTGGTAAAATACTAGTTAGCTTGTTAAATATCTGTCATGAAGAAACTTCTCTTCACACATGGCTGCAGAGACTGGGTCTTCTTGGTGCAGCTGTAAAATTCTGGAAAATATGTAACTGAGAGCAAGACGAGAGTATTACTTCAGCAGGCATTAAGGACTTTGCAACAATGAAACCAGCCATAACCACTAATTTTTCTTTCATGAAAGCTGTTACAGGAATAGCATTTTCTAAATATTTTCCAATGTAGGAGATATTAATTATTCATAAATTAATTATTGATAAATGCTTTAAAATTATAACTCTGCAATCTACATTGAAGACTGTACTTGATGGTGCAGTGAATACCTATCAAGTGCAGAACAATCTCTTACAAAACGGTGAGATTAATTATTTTTTTAAATGTAAAATAATTTGGAATGCAATTATAAGACAAGGCATGGCTAAATGTAATTTAGAAACGATTCAATAACTAAAGTTAAAATTTCAAGAAAGTTTAAGAATAGAAAGCAAAAGCACCTTGTCAATAATTTTAATGAAACTGTACATTTATATTTGAGGTATTTTCACTTTCACTGTTTCTACCACTGTGCTGGATATTTAAATCATGAAAAGGAAGCTGAAAATGCTTACCTCTTTTACAAAAAGTAATGCAGTTACCTGTTTAAACCTGGAGGATTATAAATTAAAATTCATATTCAAATCAAGCCTGTGCAGCACATTGAAGATCTTATATGAAGGAGATGAGAAAAAAAAAAAGAAAAGGTAAAAGTTATGTAGGTGTTTTGAATAATTTTTTAATCTTCTACTGTATGTTTAGGAGTTAGAAAATTCTTTTTTTTGTCTAGAAATATTTTATTTTCCCATTCTAATTAATAATCTTAGCTTTTGAATTGAGTAATGCCAATGAGGATGTTAGAGTTTTTCCTTTAGAAAACTCTTAATAGCTCATGGAGCACATGTGGGTTTTTTAACAGTGGAAAGGATCAGAGAAATTGGATTTGAGGTGTTTAATTAAGTCTGTTCACAGACAAATGGTCTTGATGAGTGACAGGTTGGCATGGTTAAGTCCACCAGGAAAAACGGCAATTAGAATGAACCTGTGGACTCTGCATCACAATCTTTTCAAGGTCAAGCCACAGAACTAATTTAGAAAAGAACTAACATGATGTTGACAGAGAATCAATAATGTGAGGCACCATAGGATATTTCACTAATGTGAAGTTGCTTTAACCCCACCCCCCAATTCAACATTTGTTCACAATTTATTCAGTTTTAACTCTCCTGAGCTGTAATGTTTTATGAATGTAAATATGAGTTTTTTATCCTTCCTTCCTTTCATAAAAATGTTGAAAATAAAATTACTCATGGATTTTAAAACTCTGTTTAGTGAAATAAGTCAATTATATATATATGCTAAATATCTTAAAGAAACTTGAGTTCCATTTGAGTTGATGACAAATACTTTCTCTGACAACATTTAGGATAGAAACAACATAATGCAAGGCAGTGTAACTCAAATGTTCATGTCTTTAAAACAAACATTTGCCTTTGAATATCCATTGAAAGGAATGAATCTACTTAATATCTGCCTAGTAAGTTCTCCTGTTCTGTTAGGTATAATTTTTATTTTACTTACTGTCTAAGCAGTTTCACTTTTTGTTTCTTGGCATATTTCTTATTGTTTCTGTACATTTATTCAAGGAGGAATTGATGTTAAATTGGAATTCAGCATGTTATCTCCATATAGGAAAAATACATTGTCAATCTTTTCTTTCACATGAAAGCACAGATGTTTTCCTGAAGACACACTGGCAGAAGCATAATTTAGAGAATGTGATAGAGACTTAGCAAAACATTTCACAGGTAGGCTTAACAGGTGGATCTCCAAAGAACTTCAAGCTTACAACTGAAAGACACTTTCCTCTAAGAATATAATACACTTCCCTTCCACATTCTTTCCATGAAAGTGCTCATTCACTCTCCAGCTGCCTTTCTTGAGAAGTTTTCAAATGAAACCCAGGTGTGGATGTGAAGAATCCCCTCTTTTTTCTTTACATCTAACTTTTACTGGGGAGAGAGACAAATTAGTTAAATACCAGACACTGTAGTTAAAAATTAGTGTGCAAGAAGAACAAATTCAAAATAAAAATTGCATTCATGACCGTGGTGTTCAGTGGGGAATCTGAAGGATTCAGATTTCTGTCAGGAGACAGCAGAGAAGCAATAATTCTTTTCCTTGAAAAATAATTTCCTAAGAAACCCCTTGGGTTCACCACAGTGCATTCTTTGTCAGGTTTTACTGAGTGATCACAATTAGGTTACTGGTTTGGAGGGGAAAAAATAGATGACAGTCACACTTTTGCTTTAAAAAGGGCAAACCTTTAGATTTAGGAATCAAATTCAGAATTACTGAAATGACAAAGTAATTTTTATTTTTCTCCAAGGAAAAAAATACTGTCAACTAAAAGAGAACCTTAAAGACTGTGGTTTCTGCTCATGCTCCATGGGACAGAGTATTGAGATTTTTCCTGTTAATGTGCCTTCCCTTTGCTTCTAAGATGTCATTTCAAAGCATTTTCTTGCTAGTTGGGACTCAAGAAGAGCACACACAGAATTATGTGCACTGGGGCATACTGAGTTCACTCATTAGGTGTTTGCTAAATCTGTAGGATACTAAAACAAGTTTCTTGGAATTAATGTGCAGCAGTTATTTCAATTAAACATTTGCTAAAGGCTTTTAATGTCCTTATCAGTGAAATTCAGTGTAAGCCCTAGATTAATTTGTTCATGATTGCGTGGTGCTTTGGAAATACAAACTACTAAATAAGAAAGAAATGCTATTATTGTACTGTCTTGTAGATTCTGCAGTACCATGATTACTTCCTGCTCATATTTCTCTTCAGTGCTGGAAATAGATAAAACCTAACTTACCTAACAGTTGAAATGCTGATAAATATCAATTATATGCAGAATTACTTACATGAATTTATCAGATAAGCACATTTCTGTGTATTATGACTTGTCTTCAGTGTATTTTAAGCTTAGAAAGGGCAGGTTGAACAATCTGAAATATAGAAAATTTGACATCTCCATTTAAAAAAAAAAAAAGGAGTGGGTGAAAAGAAAAAAATAGACTCTGCTGGCAGTGTCTGGGTAGGTACAGAAGTTTGGGCTGGTGTCTAATGATTTGTTGCACTGACACTTATAACTTTTCAAAACAGTGATTTCAGGTTCAAAATTCAAGTATCACTTCAAAACAGAAGTGGGAGAATTTGCTTCATTGTTTCTTGTTTCCTTGTGTGATGCTCCTGTGCCTTGGGATTGCAGCCACAGGGGAGGAGCAAGGAAACCTGTCTTTTCCAAATACAGCACGAGTACATAATCTGTATTTACTATCTAAGGCCTAATTTAGTTATCATTTAATCACATATTTAAATACCATTGGTCGCAATAGCCCTTAAGCAAATGTTTACAGTTTGTAAGTGTATATACTTCCCTGAATTTATCAGAGCCAAAGGAAACTGAGACTTATTCAGTGAAATCCCTCAGCTGAGGCTGCAGAGCTGGGGATCAGTGCTGCAGGATCTCATCCAGTCAGGCCTTGCTGAGCTGCACTGCTTTTGGCCTTTTGAACCTTCAAACTCAGCAGAGGCCAAAGGTACCTCAACAGGAAACTTTGAATGGGAAATCACAAATCCAATGAGAGCTATAGCATTCTTTAGAAATATGCCTAATAATAACCTTTTCCTAATTTTTTCTTTTGAGTAATACCTGGCTTTAGTAGTGCTTTCATTCCATGCACTTTGATAAAAGAGAGAAATAAGTCCATTTCAGCATGCAGTTGTGTCCTTTTTTGCTGCCTAAGAAGCATTTATTATATTTGGATCAAGGAGTCTCAGAACCAAATAAGACCATCTTGTAGAGTGGTTTTAGATGTGTTTTGGTTTGAATCTTCCCTGTTTTCAAACCTTGATTTTTTTTTCCTCCTAATTTGTTTTGCAAGAACTTCATCCAAATTCTGCCATTTCTTAATTAATGAAAACAATGTTATGCATTTCACTGTGTTAAATCAGCCCATTCACAGTTTTACTAATTGCTTCTCTTCTTTCTTTTTCTTTTCCTTACTTTTATTTTTATTTTTGAAGTCTTTCTGTCTATCACTCTTGCCAGCTGTGTCCTATTTCCAAAGCTTCATCGCACAAAACAGCTTGGAATGGTGAGGTAGATTTTAGGAGATTAAAGATTGCACTGGAATACACTAGACTTAATCCTAATGCCAGTAAACTCTTTATATGCTATCCTCCCCTCAGGATTACAAAGATTTATGTAACCATATTTTTTCACATCCAAAGGAGCTTAAAGGAATAGACAGAGATTGTTCTGGGTGTTGAATAAAAGCAGTAAGCCCAGATAAAGTATTTCTGTTCCTCAGATAATATACCAGAATGAAACGTTTCCAAACTGAGTGGTCATATGAGACATCTGAATGGGGTGAAAGGGAAATGTTTACTCTGGTCTTAAACTCAGGTCTTCAGGGTGTAGTGGCACACTTTTAGTATCTATGACAGCAGAAATGGGAGAAATGTCTTTTTTCTAACAGTGTTTAATGTTATATGGCTTTTGCTACCTAAGATTTGCCTCTCTTAGTGTTTAGCATTAAATATTCAATGATGTAGATGTGTACTTAGTTAAGGTTGCCTATCAGTTTTCCGAGTTTCCATGTGGGAAACATACTAAGGATTGTAATGGAAGTTGTTTTACAGCCAGCAATGTATCAGGAGCTATCGTGTACTTTTATGTCTTGCTAGGAGGGAAGCTCTTTAAATATCATTATCAGACCCATGAATATTCTAAACTGATGTTCTTTCAATATTTAGCTTAAGCTTTTAAAATTTCAGAGGACATAACTCTGTGTGTGAGTGGTGATTCGCAGTCTTCAATCCTCTTTCCTGGAAGATTCCTGTAGCAGCAGCAATGTCTGAGTTTGATTTCTGCTGTTTTCATGGTGAGGGGAAGACTTTACCTTTTGTTTACCTGGACTATTTTGACATGACATACCTCTTTTCTCCATGTTTTGACACTACCTTGTCTGACAAATTAAGGTGTTTGGTTTTTTCTTTTCTTTTTGTGAAGGAATGAAAAACCACTGAGGTAAAACGGAATCTCGGGATATTATAGGTCTTGGACTGAAAAACCCTTCAAACAGGGCCTGGTCTATTTGGGTGATAATTGTCACTACCAGAATGCCTAAACTTTTAGGATCTTTTAAAATAAAAAATGTAATTTTAGCATTAACTTTTAGAGGAATAAAACTATAATTAAGCAATCCTAATCCTCAAACTCACACTTTGAACCTCCAAAATCAAGAAAATCAGCTATCACACAAGAAATTTTTTAAAAAAGATTCCTGGCTTATCACAGTAGATGAAAAAAATTTAAAAATTGCAACCAGCCCTCAATATTTTTAAAAGAAATGGAGACACAGGAGAATGTTTTCACTGAGTTTCTGAATTGCTTCAGCAAAGTGCTTATTCAGTGGGCAGAGTCAGAGAGAAGAAGAAAGGATGAGAGAAAAGCACCTAGTGTACAAAGAAAACTCTATTTATAGCTGGTATCTCAACAATGACTTTCATACAGAGAGAAAGATAGAAAACATTGAAATGTCTTTTGCAACAAATGGTCATTTTGAGAAGTGGAGCTTCACCATCTTTTCAGAGGTGCACAGAGCCTTTGACAGCTGTTCTGTAACTATATGCAAGGAGATATATGAGGTGCAGCACTTAGCCTTTTATCTGGCATACAGGAGAAAATAAAGGCATTGTTTGATACTATGAAAAATGAGTGGAGAAAAAATGTTTCCATCTTTGGTGATGTCTGAAAGTTCAAAATACTTAAGAAGTAGTGTTCTGCTTTTATCCTTTATTTTTCTGTTGAAAAAAATCCTAATGTAAGCCACTTTGGATTCTATAAATGTACTTTATGTTGTAGGATCCACACAGTCAAAGAAATATATTTACAGAAAAGTGAAGGGTGTAATTTTTAAAAGCGTTTCAGTGTTCTGATATCTCCCTTTATAGGATGTGTAAATCTTATATCCCCTCTGAAGGGGAAAGGAAACATTATCAGTCTGGGTGACCACTATTCCTTGCAACATGAAACAAGAGAGGAGACTATGTACTTCCATAGGAAATGTCAGAGGGAAATGAAAGGAAATCATTGGTTTCTCTGAGCTGTCACTAGTCTGGTCTTCAAATGTTCAAATCATGACCAACAGATGAATTTTCTTCTGATCTTATTGCTGTCAATAACATTGTTTTGTTTTGGTTTTCCCACTGCAGGATTAGAGGGTTATGTGTCTACTACTGTGGGGAGATATCTCCACAGTAACTAAATTTACACAATTCTGAATCATTTTAGCTCAGAGCAGATGAAGATAAGCCAGTGTTAAACTTTTTGACATGCTTAGCTCTTCTACACTGTCAGCATTTTAGAGTATTAATTATTTCAGATGGTACATAAAAAGGAAGAAGTATTCAAAATACCCATGAAGTGCTAAACTGGAAAAGCAATTATGATCCTTGTAGCAAGAGAGGAGTGTTGCAATATGAGGAGTACTGCTGGTCTTCCTTCAACATAGCAAGTTTTAAGAATGAGAGTCTCAGCTGCTAGTATTCATCTTCTGTGGTGCTTATGATAACAAGTTTAAAATATTTTACAATTTCTATTTTACTAAGCCTTATAACACCTTTGTAAGATAATAGGAAAGTGCCTCCAAATTTGACTGTAGGAGTTAAGATAAAAAGAAGCCAGTTGGAGCAGCAAAGCCAAACCACAACCCTCTTAATTCATGCTGTGTGAAGCCCTGAGGTCTGCCTTGCTGTATTCTTCACTAAAAATTCAGTGTCTGAAGGGTCATAGGAATAACAGCATCCTGCATGGTGAGTAAACAAAACCAGCATTTAATTATCACGTTTAAATGACAAAAGGACAGCTTGTCCACCAAAGTGGATTATCTCTAACTGTGAACTAATATCCTCACCATGCAGGAGACTTCACTGATGCTGCTGAGTCATACTGTAAGTGTAGTCATAAAGGGTATTTGTGTTAGGCTTAAGTGTGTGTGTGTGTGTGTGTGTGTGTTGAATTGGCTCAAGAGTGATTGGCAGCTTGGTGCATCTGTTTGTGCCTTGGGTTTGAAATTTTGGGTTGCTGTCCATTGTTGAGGAGGAACAGAGCACCAGCAGAGAGAACACTGAACTCAGGACAGAGCGCAGAACTGGGGGAAGCGTTGGCATCTTTTGGGAGAGTTTAGTTAACCAGAACATGTTGGGACCTTGACAATGTGATGGCTGAACACCTTCAGATGCTGAAAACCTCTTCAGGGCTTGATTATATTATAATTTCACACTGGCCATACATTCCACAGAAAAATGGAATTTCATTGTACTTTCTCCATTTTTCTTCATGTTCTCTTGCACCTATGGAAAAAACACATCAGAGAGAATGTTCTAAGCAATGATTCACACTTTTGCTTCAGTTACATGAAATATGAATGGAATCTACCTAAATAGTAGATAGAGGTCTTCCTCTACATTTTAGAAGTACAATTCATTTGTTAAACGGTTATGTCTCAGTTCAGTTATCAGTTATCACAGGCAAGGAAAGGTTTCATTTTTTATTTTATTGGAAATGCACATAGAAGAGATTGCCACTGAAACATCAACCATCTGCTTATATTACTCTTTAAGGGATATTATAAAACCCACAAATTTTGTAGTATGCCACACAACTTGCTATATGAAAAACACTAACACTTCCAAAAATATTTTTACAACTGACTAATTTTTAATATATTTGTCTTTTAAAAATCTCTTTTTCCCCATCCCCTTAAATTTGTAAAGGTCCTTCAAATAGTAACATGTTACAGACATTTAGAATGTCACTATTTTATCTAGGTCAGGCAATACATCAGAAAGTGCCTTAACATCCCTCTCGCTGCTGAATTCTTACTGTGATATATAACCAAGTTTAAATTTACAGGCTCATTTAAGGCATTCAGTATAGTCCAATAGCACTTAGGTGATAGTGATTTCTAGGAAGAAACATGTAGACTGTTCTCCAGAAAGAGTTAAATCTGTTTATTCAGCAAACAGAGCTTCCAGGGAATACTGCTAAACTGTGGGGAAAATTCCCTCAGGAGTTGAGTGTCATTACAAAGCCTCCATTCCAGATGTAAGACAGACTCCTTCAATCTTTTTCTTAATGCAAGCACAATCTCCAGTGAGTGCAGATTAATTTAAATCTAGAAATAAAAACCTAATCCAAACATTTTGTCTTGTGGGCAATAAAGATGCCATTAAGTTTTCCTGCTACATTTGTGGCAGATGTGCAGGATCCAGTTGGGTCCATTTTTAAAAATACATCAGATGTGCCTGCTACTGTCAATTTGTAATGGTCTGCTTAAACGTAAATTAATTCTTCATCACAGTTGGCAAACACAGAGGTCAACACTGAATAGTCAACAACACAGGAGTATTAAAGCAGTGCCAAAATTTCACCTGTCCTGGATTTGTAGTTTCCAGTGTGAATACCACTGCATGCCTTTGAGCCTTTGTTTTAAAAGGAGGGAATTGTTAGGCTTGTTGATAGTGTTGGAGACAGGAAAATCAAATCATTCATTTAGAATGAAAGTCACTGCAGTAGCTCAGATGTAGTAAATCTAATAGTGCAAGTTTGCCAGGTCTTTTTCATGATATTGATGAATCTTCTTTACACCAAGATTAATTTTACTGTAAGACTGTATTTAGCCAGGAGGTGATAGCCTTATCTGCTCTAATGTGGAGACATTTAATTGCTTCAGCCTAAAAGAAATGTTGTAAAATGAAAGATAACCTGTACACTGGAGATAGTTTATAATGATAATTTCTACCTCTAACATCGTCTATCTGGCAGTAAAGACTGAGCCTTTCTGCTCTTGAATTACCCCCTCAAAACAGCTTGAGAAAAGGGGTTCATGTTAACCCAAATTGCTGAAATTGCCAGACAGAGCCCATTGTAATGACTGGTAAAATGAGCTTCAGTGATTTGATGATTCATCTTAATCAATTGTCTGGTCTCGTGTATAAAATTGTCTTTCTCAACGATACATGTGGATGATACAGATACAACATTAATCTCACCAGATACTGCATAATTAACCATGCCCATTTATCTTCTCACACACATGTGCATCATTAGTAACAACAGCTAAACTCATCTGAGAGCCAGTGTCAAAAATAAAATAGAGAAATTGGCAAGAAAACTCAAACTGAGTCCAGATACCTTCAAGTCTGAATACTAGTTGTAAGAAAATGTTTGTAGTTGTCATATTTTGTGTCACGTATGTACAAAGCTGAAGGTTCGTATCCTAACAAAAGATGTTTGATCCATTAAATCCATTGATCTTTTAAATCTCTGGCAGGCGAGAGGGTGCTTTGATTTTTTGGTTGAAAACTGAATTGTCAGCCTCTCAAATCAACAGTCATAAGAGATGTGCTGGAAGTTATTTGATTTAGAAAATAATTTATTGCAGGTGTATATACTTTGTAATTAGATTAACAGATATTATTTACAGGATTTTGGGTGTCCATATTCTAATGTCTCGTGAGAAGGCGAGACAGTTCCATCTGCTT
Source organism: Certhia americana (assembly GCA_018697195.1). Lineage (NCBI taxonomy): Eukaryota > Metazoa > Chordata > Aves > Passeriformes > Certhiidae > Certhia > Certhia americana. The sequence continues at coordinate 15,787,450 of CM031880.1, forward strand.
CTGGGTGCCTAAATGGGTAGCAATGCTCCTTCTAGGCTTGTTATCCTCCACAGTAGAAATTCTGGACTATCTTTGCATTGCCTGATTGTTAGTGGTAGTTTTATTAATGCAATACCTTTACAGCACAATGTCTAATTTTGAACCATGACAGCAGTGCAGTGATCACAGCTGGTGTGTGTCACATGCACAACCAATCTGAATCTCTTGTACTGTTGTGTGGGATTCACACACTTCACATAATGAGATGATTCCACTACTACGTACAGCTAAGAGAAATTAATAGAGCAGCTCTCTTTTTAGGAGCCATAAGGAGTCCACCAACCTCTCTGTCTTCATTCATCTAAGAATCAGCACAAACCATTGCTAGTCATGATTAGTTTGAATCTTCCCCAGAAATGTTTAAAATAACTGGGGTTTATTGCTGTAAAATACCAGAAGACTTAATGAGCATAATATTGAAAATTCATCGACCTTAAACTTTTAGTAATTAAACTAAAGCAATTGTTTCTAGATATTGATATGCATCCCAGGAGTAAGAAGGTAATTAATTGTGATTTACTTATTTTGGTCCTGTGTACCTCTACTGTATTTTGTGTTCGTGGTGTATTTTCCAAAAATTTCTTTGATTTGGAAATAAATTAAATTGGCTGTAAACATGTACAGTCTGACTAATTGATTAGAAGTTTCACTGAGATATGCAAAGAAATTTCTTGGTGTTTACTTTTCATGGAGTATTTAGTACCACCATGTTTTATGAACCTTTCTACCCTGATTCAGTTCAGCACACTAAAGATAAATTTCAAAGGCAAATCAAGAGAAATTTTTTGTAACTTGTACTTTTCCTTCAGCATTTTCCACTTGACAAGCTTAGACTTGCTTAGACTTTTTCTCACTTATGCAGGGCTCATTGATTTGTACAGATCACTTCTGAGTTTACAGAAGTATAAGAAGCCTGTACTGGTGTTTATATGCCAAGGCATGCTGGTTTAGGAAGAACAAGGACTGAAAGTGCTTATTAATATTGTATATTTCTACTCCAAATCAAGCATGTTCTCCCAGCATCTTGGCACACAAACTGTGCTGGCACAGTTGCCTTGGATCCAGGAGTGCCTGACTCCTGACAGAACATTCCTGTGTGTAACTTCCCACAAGAAACACATCCCCTCTGCATGTGCCCCCCTGTCTCATCAGAATGATCAACCAGAAGTAGATTTTCTGACACATAAGTCACCACAGCCTTGACTTTAGCAGGTTCTGTCCACAACAAACCTTGCTTGAGTTATTATGGCTGTCTTTGAGTCCTGCAATAATTGAGAGTGGCTATGTGGATGTGAAATACTGAACTTCACTGAAGTTTCATTTTGTTTCCCGACCTTTGGAATAAAGATTTCCTCATCCAAAATAACTTCTGCGTACCTTTTATCACATCCAGAATAAGAAAGGTTTACTTTGCTTCAGCTCAGAGTAGAAAAAGAATATTTCAGGAAGTCAGTCAATCTCAAACTGCCATGGGAAATCTCTCTGGGGGTAATACTCTGCACTGACACTGTTACTACCCACTTTGGAGAAGAGTATTCAGACCTTTCTGAATTAGATTGTGCTCTTTGAAGAATGTGATTCTCTTTATTTATGGTATGCTTATATTTACTTTTTCTTTGCCCAGGCAAATGGCACATCAGTCTTTAATCTCACAGAGCTTTTACAGTGTGTTTCATAAACACACAAATTGGGCAAGTTTCTTTTGCAAACCAATCAAGTTCCTGCTGACAATCTTGGCCATCTTTCTATTTTAAGTAGGAAAACATATTAATCCTCCTCTATCAAGCCATAAGGAATGGATAGAAATATTATCGTGTTTTATACATTGCTACTCAGCCTCTGGTAATCTAAGGGAATAGAGAATACAGATTTTAGCAGTGGAATATATGATGTACATTCATCAAACAATTAAAAGGCAAGGAGAACACACAGAATGCATTAAAATGCCCTGTCAACTGCCAAATTACCAAAATACTTATGATCTTTATAATAGCTTAGCTATTATTTTAATAGATTTTTTTACTAGATGGGTGATATTTCTATTAGAAGTAGTACTAATATTTTGTCTTATCCCTGTAAAAAAGATGTGTTTATAAAAAGCATGTCTGAATTTGCTTTATAAAGATAACTTGGAGCATGGACATAGTGAATGCCTGGAGAACCCCACCTATCCACAGCTTACAAATACCACAGGGGTATGTATGAACAAGGATCCTCTTAAAGCTCTTTATTTTGACCTGTTCATTTTTAGGAATGCTTTTAATTTCCCCCACTAAGGCTTTGAAACTGAAGTTATCTGCCTGTGAGTGTAACTGTAATAGCGATAAATCCCCAGCTTGAAGATGGAGTTTTGTTTCTTTTGAGAGTTTTTTTCTTTGGTTTCTTTTGGTGATTTTTTTTTTGTTTGTTTGTTTTTCGATTGTTTTGTTGTTGTTTTTTTGTTTTATTAAGGGGTTACTTGTTTGGGGGCTTTTAGGTTGTTTTGGGCTTCTTTGTTTGCTTTTTTTGTTTTTTGTTTTGTTTTGGGGTTTGTTGAGTTTTTTTGTTAGGGTTTTTTTTGCCAGTTTAGGCTTCAGAATTGACTGCATTTATCATGTCAGTGGGACTTGTGACAACTGTGGAGGCTTTCCTACTCTGTAAGCCTTGTTGTCCAAAGATCTTCCAGAGTATCCTGGTCCCTGGAAAGAACTGGTCTGCTTTACTGAGATTTGTTGCTGCTGTGAGCAATAGAAAACAAGATCTTGTACAGGAGAACAGGTCTCCAAAAAACCTTGAAGGAAAAGCAGCGTAACCCATCGAATTCAGTGAGACACAACATGTTGGAATCAGAGGTTAGAAATATTTATAACAGTGTTTATGCAGAAATCCTCTACAGGTGGAATTATCAGGGATAAAATTACATAGTCACCTAAGTCTTCTCTTTGTATTACAATATTGGCCAAATACCTGGATGTTCTTAAAAACGCTTCTTGCCTTCTGAAAAGACAGAAGAAAGGATATATTTAACTCTCAAATGGAGTTCTGGGAATATTTCCGCTCTTTATAAGCACAGAGAAGGTTGCTTCCTGGGGAGGAAAGTTTATCTTCAGCACTGGTTCTGGGAGGTTACAAGGCATCATGCATAATATTTCTAAAAATTCTCTGCCATCTTAAAAATGATAAACCCCAGAATGATTACCTTAGGTTTCGGAGACTGAAGTGGGAGAGTATAGCAGACACAAAATTGTTCTGTACAATGAGAGGGAGACTGAATGTTGTACTGACAAACTTAAAAAGCATCAAATTACCTCTAACTTAGGTGAGAACATTGGAATTAAAATTATTAGTTCAACAATTTTGTTCATTTCAAACTGCTGGCTATAGGAGGAAGAGAAAACTGGCAATGCAGCTTCAAATTTATTTGGATATACATGTGGAAATGGGACATGCACATCACAATGCACACGATATATTGATTTTATTTGTTTTAGCCAACTGTAACATTTTTCTCTATAAATGTACTAAATTACATGTTGCTATTAAAAATCTCTGATGAAAGAAGAATTAGATATCTTTTTTTCTTTACACCCTGGAGATTATGATAAAAAGAATATTGCAGTTATTGATATTACTTTAAAGAGGTGTAAGTAGCAAAAGAATTTTAAAACCAGTCTTCCTAGTTTGGAGCTGCAGATAATGAGTGCAATTGATGTCATTTAATTGTAAAAATTCTGCATCAGAAATAGGGACACAATTAGACAGACCTGTATATCTGAGATCAGAGTCATAAAACATCTTCACTGCCATTGGCATCTTTGAAACTGCTCCTTTTGGAGATTGGAGGGACTAAAAATCAGGATTGAAATCCCTACAGCTTTCTTGTTGCTGCAGAGAGACAGAATTATCTTAGTGATAACATAATTTTTCTAAGATGTGTGAAGTCAATAAAACTTATGCCTGTCTGATATGTAGCCAATTTACATAATATTTAAAGAGCACTTGCTCAATAATTATTTTAATAATTTCTGTATTAAAGTAATAATAATAATAACTTGATGTCCTGATAGACTAAATTATTTTGTCGGTAAGAATTTTAAAGGTCTACCATTTTTTCCTAGACATCCCAGGCTTTTAAGCTGTTTGAGAAAGAAGTCAAGTTAAACAGAATTGGATTTGTAAATTTCAAAAGCATTAATTTCCTGTAATTATTTTCTTACAGTGCAAGTAGCATTTCAAGAATTTTTTAATCATAACATTTAGCAGTGTGTGCAATCAGGATTCTTGCTGTAAAATGCACCTTAAATATTGCCTCAGGGCATGGAAGAGTTAACACGAAAGGGCTGATTTTAACTGCTTTTCAGCTGAAAGCAAAGCAAGAATAGATTCCCTAAGAGTAAAAATAATGAACAAATTAACAAGGAAAATCAAAATTTCACAAGTAGCAGGCCATCTAAATGTATTCAGACTTTAGGAAAAAGGAAGACTGCAATAAGTTTTAATCAAATTTCACAGCTGCTGAAATATATTCATGCCTGATTTCACTGACAAGTCTAACACAAATAACTCCATCTATAAAGCGAAGTGTTACATTTAAGGTCAGCCATGTCATTTTCATCTACCTGTGTTCAAAATGCAGAGCCCTGAAAGATGTCCCTATTTCCAAAAGACTCTATTCATTTCCTTTATCAGCTTCATTTTTATCTACTATCCATAGCAGTGCTTCTCTAGAGGGCTGAAATGAACCTGATGAATGCTATTAGTACTTGAGAATATAGTAATAATTCCTCACATTCTGTTTGCGTTATTTTCTTGTATTTAGAGATTCATACAGTTTTCTTTGTGTATCAGCCAAATTGCAACTAAGTGGAAATGTTTCTAAAACCCCATGGATCAGGCAAAAAGTTTTTACCTTTTTATGTTGTGCTTGTTTGGTTGATATCAGTACTTCTTTCAGCATGCTGCTTTGGTGAGTTGAATTTCAAGGAAGAGACAGATATGGTACAAAGAATTACTGGAGAGGAAACCAGGAAAAAATAGCAGCTGAGAATAAACAGATGCTAAAACAATGGGAAAGTCTTGATTAGGTCTAACAGTCAGCAGCTTATTGAGTTTAAATAAATAAAATATTTCTCCCAGAATTGCCAGAAGGAAATCAAACAGAAAACTTACATAAATCGAATATTTAAATGCAACAGAATGTATATAGGTAATATCTAGATTCAAAGAGTTAAAGGTGATGATGGTTCTCTGGGTCCCTAAAAGTATAAGTTTTAGGTATGGACTGTTGCTAAGAAGGAAGATAATTTGAGGAATCCTTTTGAAAGTAAAGTACCAGGGCCATGGAGAGGTGGTGGGAGAGCATAGTATGACAAAGCAATATCTGATAGAGGCTTGTGGGGAGATGCAAATGTGCCAGCTGCAGGGAAATGCCACCAGTGTCAGGGACGGGGACTTGTGGTTAGGATGAAACATGACAGATCATCTAAATATCACTTGAAAGCACCATCTCCTTGTGTTCTGGCTTGCAAATGACAAAAAAGGACATGGCATAATAATCACAACAAGCAAGACCATAGAATTCTCACTTTAATTAGTAACTATTTTCTAGTAACATAAAATATTTTGGAAAAGGCTAGCTTGGCATAGAAATGAATTATGGTATTTTCTTAAATAAGGGGACAGGATAAATAACTTAGTAGGACTTTGAATTTTCAAACGAGCAATCCTTCAAAGCTTGGTGTCTAGATGAGATCATTAGTGTGCCTGGTCTTTTCTTTTGTATGAATGAAGGCTGATGTCCTGTGCTGGGCTGAGTTCCTTTATTAATAACCTGGAGTAATAGTCCTTGTTGAGCTACTGCAGTCAGATCTTGCAGTTTCTTTAATATTTATGTTGGACATTCTAAGTGATGTCTGAAGGATTGGGTAGAATGCGTGAATCTGATAGATGATCAAAGAAACAGGAGATTACAGAAGTCTGTGCAAGTCAACTCCATATTTATAATTGTTTAGTGTCCAGAATCAGATTCAAGGAAAAAATCATTTGTGAGATGAAGGAAGAAAAAGTTAGTTCAATGCTAGAAAATGTTTAATAAGGGTAAATTAAATATTTATGTTTGTAAAACTTTCATATAAAGTTACATATGTATCAGGCACTCTGAACATCAGGAATTTTTCTGAAGTAGTTGCATGAGTTTTCCTAACTATGTTTTTATGATAATTATGTGAAGGAGTTGTGTAGTATGAAATTAATCTTAGAACAAATATTGCCACAGTGAATGCACAAAACAGTGTCTCTATGCACTGAACAGGAATTTTTAATTCCATACAACATGAGCAGTTTTCTGTAGAGTCTTCAGCCACTGTGAAGCTCAAAGGGACTGAGCCAGGGAAAAGGAATCTGTGCATTTGTTTGAAAAGCTAGGCAAAGTGTCTAATGACATCTGACATTACAAGTCATAGTTCTGAAAGGTTTCATCTTATGCCAGGGGTCTGTGGCACTTCAAGAATGAAATGGAGCTGGAACCAGGCTGTTCCTGGCTGTGCACTGGCAGGGCTGTGAGTGAGGGCTTTTTAGGCTCCACTCACCATCTTCCAGCCTCAAAGAGACTTTTTGTTCACCTGAGCCCTCTTTTGGCCTCATGAAAGTTTGCATTTCATAAATTAAATATTGTGTTAAGTGGGAAAAAAATCATTTGAAAATATAACTATTGATTTTAATAATTCCCAGATACAAAAGTGAATTTTACCTGCAGTGTATGATGGCAGATGGGTTTGTTTATTACCACCTGTTCTATCTGAGACAGCTGATGTATTTGTAAACTGGTAATACAGTATTTAGTAAATGGCCAGCTTTCTGCACTGATCTCAATGTATTTGGGCTCAAAAGCAATCCCTTCCCTCTGAAAACAGTAATGATTTTAGATAGATTGCTTTACTTAGTTATTCTATGAAGCTACTTTATTCCCCCAAAATAGGGACACAAGTAATATATATATATATAACTTATAAGTAATAATATATATAATATAACTTAGCCCCATCTCAAAGCAATTAAAGTAATTTCTGTTAAACTTAGTCAATATCCATTAAAATTATTACAGACATTTGTGTTTTGCTGGATTTTTTCTAATGAGCTTGGAAAAAAAACAAGAAGTGAGGAAATGACAGATCTGTTGTACTAGATCTGTCCACATCCTACTTTTACTAATTCCCTCTGTGTTTTTTTACCTCCAGGCTACTCAGTTATTTCTCAGTAAATACCTTTTATTTTCAGAAGTACTTCGTTAGAAAATTAATATACACATTCATAGACATGTAAAATTAAAAAAAAAAAAATTCTAAGGATTTTACTCTTCTAAAGGTAATTTTTTTTTTAAAGGATAATACAGTAGATTATTAAAAAGATTCATTAATATTCAGTGAGTTCTTAGCTCTACTATAACATTCTTTAGTATACTGAAATGATAGAAAGGTTGATTTTCTTAATTTAAGATTTCTTTATAGAAATAATAAGTGATTTCATTTGAAAGATGAACTGATGAGAACAGAAAGATGTTAAAAAACAGAGATTTTATACAACCTGTTATAATCTTAAATTAAATTGATTGATTCTGTGATGAACAAAAAGTTTACATAACTAAGTGTTCACTAAATGGTATATCTTTATTGCTGTCAGAATTTAAAATATTAATCATCAAGGTTTTACTTTTGATTAGAAATGTTTCCAGAACTTTCTGTGGCACTCAAGTTCCCCACCTTTTGTAGACTTTCTAAGGTAAAATTTTCTAAAAGATAAACTGTACTGTGCTATAAAACCTGGTTTAGAAAGGGAGTATGGTATTGTGAGTGCATATAGAGCACATACACCTTGTGCATCTGTGGTCTAAGCTGAGGAATTCTAGTCTCTTTGATTGGCTTCTTTTTGGGAAGCAGTTCTGCATCATTCATCAGAATTATTTACTTTTTTTTTCCCTCTCATTTTAAATTTTGCTGAGCTGAGGGGACCAGAGCTGCATGCAGCACACAAGATGCAGGCTCATCATACATTTATATGGGAGTGTAGTGATATTTTTTTCTCTTCAATACAAGTCTTCTAGTAAAACAAATTGATGTCTCTGAAAAGGCAGAGATGGGAGATGGCAACATCATGAAATAACAGCTGAAATCCACGTTTCAGTATCTGCAAAGTGCAAAGCCAGGTCAAGAGTTTCATTTTCTGTCCCCAGAAAGCTGCTCAGCGAGGTACTCAGTGACTTTGATGGCAAAGAGGAATGCTCTCAGTGCTCTCCAGTGGACCATTAGCTGGCTTGGTGCTGACAGCTGCAGTGCCAAACTCACCACCCAGGCCTGCTCTGAAAGCTCAGGTCTCCATTTTCAAGAATCAAACTTTGGGAGATGCATTTGTCTGGTTACTGAGCTCTAACAGGGACAAAAGCACAGACAGTCAGAGGACCTGCTCTTGGTGTCTGGCATGTGAAATGCCCAGAGATCCTACTGGGAGTGAGCTAACCACTGTCAGACGCATCAAGCGATGCTAGAAACTCCCAATTCCACTGAGACTGAAAAACAGAACTTTTATTAAAGGATTTAATATGTTTATATTCATTTACTAGGGATTAGTTTTGTTTGTTCCATGGATGCCATAGCTCTTAGGAAAGAAGAATTAGGTTGCGTAAGTGAAGAAAAAAATTGCATTTTAGTGAATAAAGTGTTTTCTCTCTGCTTTCTTAGATCTCCCTTTGAAAGATGACAAAATGTTTTTGCTAAAATAATAATTTCCTGTTTAAAAATGCTGGATTAATAAGCAATGGAATCCTAGGGAACTAATGAGTAGTATTAAAAACCAAACCAACCAAATAAATAAAACCCAACAAAAACTAAAGGTTCTTCTGGGAAAAAAAATAATGCTAATATTTTTAAGAGTTGTCTGTATTCATTCTCTATCTGAACATAGCCAAGAATAATGATGGTTGTGACAGCCTAAACTATCCTGAGAAATTATTCCTAAATTATGGCAATACCAGCTATGATTTACTCTGACATTTAATTTGTGTGAACATAATTCTTCATTCTGTAAATCAGGAAAATAAAAACTAACATTAATAATCGACTTTCATGAGAGAATTCATGAGAAAAACAGTAGTCTGCAACATCTTCTGTGGGTTTATGGAAACTGCAAACTGCATCAAGGAATAAGCAGATATAATTTTACCTTTGCTTCTTGTACTTTGATGACATAAAGAAAATTCCCAAGCTTGCTTTAGCTTCTTGTGGAGAATTTGCTCACAGTAATATCTAGGTCACTACATACAGGTGCATGGCAGTATATAATCAAAACTTGAGTTATAGATCTTTAATGTCAGGCTCTTTTATTTCACTTTCCTGGAGAAGGGAGTTCTGAAGCTGTATTGGTTTCTACTCCTGGAAACTCACTGCATTTCCAAGTGCCAGCACAGTTCAGGGGAGGTGGTAATTGGCTGCAGAGATGTGAGCAGTAAGCACAAGCATCCCACACTGGGGACAGAGTTGGGTCGTGGCAGCTCTGGTAGGTCCATGGCAGCAAAAAGCAGGGAGCATGGTGGAGAACAGGCAGCTCCTGAAATGCACTAATGGGAAGGGTGTGCAAAGCACAGACTGGCCTTGGAAGCATGTGAGGATTTTTTATCCAGCTCCTTTTCTTTTTCAGAAGAGTGGTAGGGTTGAGACTCTGGGCATAGTAGAGCAGCAGATTACCAAAGAGCTAGAAGATTTGGGTATTTTAAAATCCTAGAGATGCTGATCCCTTTTGCTCTTGATTTAAAGGCCAAACAAATGGAGCACCTGTTAGTGCTTGTGTTTTTTGCCAGAACAGTAGACACAACATCTGTTCCCGTCCAGGGCTAAAATTTTCATGTCAGAGAATACAGCTCTTGAAGTGAGCAAAGCAGAATTCATGCATAATAGAAATTAATTTTTCCAATTTATAAAATAGGGGTCTTAGAGAAGGAATGGAGATCTAAATGTGCCATCTAAAAGCAACAAACATTTTTCGACTCAGCTGAGCAGTTGAGAGAGTAGATAAAGAAACTCTTTTGTAACTGTGTTAGATAAATGCAGAAGAGCTTAGGGTGAACCTCTGTGAACACCCTGGATAATCAGTGTGGAGTTTGTTCTGCTTTATAAATACATATATATGTACTATGGGAATACTAAAAGGGACTAAAATTTGAACACCATCTCCAGTTCTGGGCTTCTTTGTTCAATAGAGACATGGACAGGTTCAGCAAAAAGCCAGGAAAAGTGATTAAGGACTAGAACATCTGATATAATAGAAGAGGCTGAGAGTTGGAATTGGTTTACCTGAAGTAGAAAGGGCTCAGGGGGATCTTATCAATCAGTTTACACCCTTCAGTAATCTGCTCAGTGGGAGATAGTAACCTATGGAGGCAGGATCTTCACAGTTGTGATTAGTGACAGGACAAGAGTCTATTGCCACACATTGAAATATGGGAAATTCCATTTAAACAAAGGAAAACAACAATTTGGATTTTTTTTTTTTTTTTTTTTTTTTTTTTAATGTGATGGAAGTTTTTGGCAATTGACTGAAACAATTGCCAAAAAAGGTTGTGGAATCACCATCCTTTGCAGTATGCAAAACCTGATGGGATACAGTCCTGGGCAATCTGCTTTAGCAGATAGGATTTAGGTGATTTCCAGAGGTCCTTGCAGACCCCAGTTCTTCTGTGGTATGGTTATTTGGGCAGAAGTTGAACTTATATAGATTCAGATCATAAGTACATTTTTAAGTGAAGGCAATTAATTTTTAAATATTTGCCAAGGATTTTGATAAATTCTACAGCTGCAAAGCTTTTACGCTGAGAGTTAAATGTTTTCACAAAAAGTGAACTTAATTCAAGTATGGGTAATTTTTAATGATAATTTTTAATGCAAGTCAGAACCTTTCAAGAATTCTCAGCTGGGTAGGATTGGATAATGTCACCTTAAGATTAAGAGTAAAATAACTTTTCAGAAAGAATGATATTCCTGATGTAATATTTGAAATTTAATTTTAAAATTCTATAAATAATTATATAAGCTGTCCCTGCAAGGATGTCACTAAAAAACAGGAATCTGGTTAATTAAACTTTAATCTGTGTCTTAGCACATTTATATGTAGTGAAATCGTTCTTAGGTAATGGTCTTAAAGCTAAGCAGTAGAAAAGATTGTAAAACCTGCAGAAAATGCTGTGTCATGGTCTCTGAGAGTAAGACCAAAGTCTTATTTAAAATCATCAAAGCAAAGACTTTTCACTAAGAAGTCTTAACTCTCTGGGACATCTCTAGCAAATGCTTTGAACGTCATATTTGTTTACAGATGTGTCTCCTAGCCAAGAAGAAAATTTATATTATGGTGGTTGTTTTATTTAGAAACTATTAACCAATACTGGACATATATAGTTGGCTTGATCAATATATGAAGAAGGGTTGAGTTTTTATTTCTATTTTTTTTCTTCTAAAGAACAACAAACAGTTTAGAAAATACACTGCTTCCAGGGGCTTTCTGGTTCAGTTTGTTTGTTTTGTGAGGTTTTTGGTTTATTTGTGTTCTTTTATCCTACGTTTTAACTGCGAACAAAGCAGTTGCTTTTCTGACCTTATCTCAGTGAAACTGTGTTCAAAGCGTTTTAGGACTTCAGGGACTTAATTCTCTCTAGAAGATAATTAATGTGTTCTTCTTCAGCAAAATCTGCTTTACTTTTTCTCTTTTTTTTTCCTAATTCAGCTGCATATCTGCCAGTTTCCCATCATCCAAAAACACAAAACTTGATCTTGTCCACAGTTTCTTCTTACCAGCTAAATCAAAGTTTTCAGTCAACCCAGTTACTGTTTTCCTCATTCAAGATGAATATCTTAAGTCTGGAGTTTGAATGAAGTTTTAAGTGACCGTTTCCCCAGTGATCATCAAATTTATCTAATGCATATTGTTTCCTGCTTTAGTTTCTACAGCATCTCTCTTAAGCTGCATTTTGTCTTCCCCCCATGACTGTTTTTAGCAATTCCACTTGCTGCCTTCTGTCATTCTCCTGGAGAGTTTTCAGGACATTGGCCAGATGGCACTCTGCCATCTCTGAGCTCTTCCCATGTCATATTGCAGCATCTTTCTTGGTCACAATGGGTAGTTCAGGTCCAGAGAAAGGTAGAGAGCTAAAAGAGATTGCAACAGAATCAAGTACTAGTACTTCAAATTCTGTATCAAGCGTAAAGGGGAGCAGAGCAGCAAAGTAACACCTTCTGTAAGGTACATACTCATGGAAACATTTTGTCATCAAGAAGTAACCTCCACTATCTCACAGAGAAAAAAATGGCAACAGAAAGAATTATTTAGGGACAAAGAGATCCTCAGAAAGTTGCCTCTGTGTTTGTATTGTCATCTTTGTTGATTACAAAGGTGAGTAGGGTTAATAATCCAAAACGTGATTGGAATTAAATCTCTTGCCTTTTGAAACTTGCCCTCAGAGGTGCTCATTGTTGCCTGTCTCTGCCTGGATGTTCGTCTGTGTGTGTGTTGAGCATGAGAGAGCAAAATACCAGCAACCTGGTAGGGATATGGATCAGATGGAGTTGGCTTTTCATAAATACTGACATGTTGCCTTTCGATGTGGTGACTTACTGTCACCATGGCATTGTCATTTGTCCCCCATTGTAAGTGGAAAAGGTGATCTCCTAAATCAATGAATGCAGTGCTGTCTTGCAGGAAACCCCCTTACTCACATAATGTAGTTACACGTGTAGAATTTAACTCTAGCAACGATGCTTTAAAACTCATATTGCTCACCCATATGTTTAACCTATTGTTGTTTTGTTTTCAAGTTTATCTGAGGATTAACTCCAAGCCATCAGCTAGCCATCAAAACAAGTATTTTGCCTGTGTTGTTAACTGTATTTTCTAATTCATGCATGGAGTAGAACTTTACTACTCCATAGCTCTGAGCTACCCTTGAATTAGTAGAGTCTGTATTGGCTTGTGACTATTGAAACCAATATCGTCTTGTTTTCCTGATCCCCTTGCACATAAAAAAGATTGACATGGCAGAGTAATAGAAAGTGTATTGCATTAGGGCTTAGTATTAGAGATAAACAACACAAATGAAACTGAAAGCATATGGCATTCCTTGCCTTCTCTGCCAGCCGATGAGCAATACATTTTGTATTATGATCCACTTCGGAGGGTTTAAACCATTAAAACCTTGCTGCTTTGTTTTGCGTGCTTGAAAGTTGCCAGTTAAACCAACTGGAGTAGCCTAATTTAGCTGATGTGTGACTGATGTGAGAGAGCTCTGGTTCTAAATTTTCAAGGTTGGAAGTAAAAGTTTGGATGAAGTGAATTGAATACAGCACATCATAACAGAACCTTAAAGGTGGAACACTGAGGGTGGAACTAAGATATTTTTTATGAAAAACCTGGAAAGCAAAAAGAGTAAAGCAACAGATAATTCTAATTTTCAGTTAATACATTCAAGAACTTACAAAAACTAGGATTTCCTTATGGCTGCCTAATGGAACTGTGTAGCAGCATATCAGAATTTGTTACAAAAATTCGGTTAAACTGTTAACTAGTATGCATCAAACAAGATATCTTCAGATATCTCTACCCCACAATCTAATGACCTACAATCTATGCTAAGATGACATGTAATGGTTTTCCACAGTTTAAACAAAGCGTTTGGAATACTGACAGTGATTGCACTTGAATGGATGCAATTAGAGGCATAAAATCATTTAGGTTGGGAAAGACCTCTAAGATTTTCAGGTTTGACAGTTAATCCAGTACTTCCAAGCCCATCACTAAACTGAGTCCCCAAGTACCATGTCTGCACATCTTTTAAATCCTTCCAGGGATGGTGATTTCACCACTGCCCTGGGCAGCCTATGCCAGTTCATGATAACCTCTTCAGTGAGAAAGTCTTTTTCCTAATACCAAATCTATTTTCTTGATATGATAATGTCAAGTAGGTAAAATAACTCAATTGGAACAACAGCAGGAAAAATAAGTCACTGAGATCTTACTATGAAAATAATTTTTTATTTGCTTTTTCAAATTTTTTTAACGCTTCCTATTTCACCAATATCTATATAGTATGATCTGTTATTTTTTGTGGCTACCACCTTATCTGACATAGGGATAGTATGAAGAGATTGACCTAGAGTGTGTGGGTTGAATGTTTTTTGAGAAAATATATACATTCACCATTGGTTTATGTTGCATTAGTTTAAAAGTTTAAAACATGAATGCCTAGAAACTCATAAGCATTCAGGTATTGATTCTACTTTTTAATGAAGTATTTGTTAATCTCAGAACTCTTAAAGGTCAAAGGAATGTTAGTTCAAACCACACATTTCTTTTGATTGAATTTCTTGAAAATATTTGATCAATTTGTTGTAGAATAAAATCAACATTCTCTGGGGCATTATTTATCTATTTCAATTTATGTCTTTCCTATTTTGCATCAGACATTTTCTCCCAGAGATACAGATCTAGTTAGATAGGTCTGGTGTAGTGTGAAACAGTTTGTTCGTGGGGGTTTTTTTGAAACTTGAAAGTGGAGGAAAGGCAAAACCTCTTTGCATATTTTCTTTTAACTTTTCTGTGATTAAATGTGTTATGTCAGTGAGTGATAGACTGATTGAAGGCTCAGCTCTTTGCTGTTGAGAAATTAATATAGTACTGTCTAGATGTAGGAGGGTGGCCCCAACAAAGCAGAATGATTCACAGGCAAAGTTTTACCACAGCAGAGTCTGGAGAGGCTGAAGGAATGGAAAAGAATCCAAGAGGTTTCTGGAAGCCAGGATGGACATGGCTGTATGGCCCCCTGGCTGAAAGAGCCTTTCTCTGAATCTGTTCCTCTCCCAGATTTCCTCACATCAGTCCAGCTAATCTGATCTCATCAATGTTCTGGTACCTCTTTTGGGGTTTCTTCACGCTATGTGGGAGCTAAAATACGGTGCTCACTTAAGCTGAGAATTATGCAGTCCCTCAAAATGCAGGTTGACACGCTCTGATACGAGCAGGGGGGGTTTATTTTATCACAGTGTTGAGACCTTCCCTGTTCTCCTGGACTGTACTATGGTAGCTTCACAAGAGCAGAGACAGAGACTTGAATTCTGGTGTTCTTCTTTCACAATCTAATTAGACCAAATATTAAAATGTGTTGATATTTCTTGTAATTACAACAATGCCAAAAGTTTTTTTATTGTTTCTTATTTCTGTGTAGGCATTTAAATAACTAAATGAATAAACTAAATAACTAAATAATAACTGAACTAAATAAATAAATAAACTAATTATATTTGTGTTTTTCTGCTTCCTAATTCAGTAGAGTAAGCAATGGTGAAAAAAATAAGGGTTTAAGGGTTTTTACCAGGTCTCTCTTGTGCTCATCCTTCTACATTCTCTACTAAATAATTTAGGGAGTCACAGCATATGGGTCATTCACATAACTGTTGCTGCTTCTAAGAAGTTGCTAAGTGACAAGGTTTGTAAATATCCAACCTTGTGAGCATAGAAAATCTTCTTGAATTGGTTGAAAGTGCAACCTGTGGCATATTGTAGCTGAGTAAAACCAAAGAAAACACTTTCAAAGTAGAAAAACTGATCTTCACCAATACAAATGTTTTTGTCTCAGCATATTTCTGAATAAATCTATTGTTGAAACTGCATATCAGAAGAAATCTGTACATTAATGTTCAGTTTGCATGTTTATCTAAATTCAATCATTCAATCTCTTAATAAAACTCTGTTATTGATTTTTACATTCTAATTTGCCTCACGGCTCTTCTTCACCATTATGGGAAAGAAACAAAATACAAAAGATGTTAGTGAACAGAATTATTAAAAAAACCCCACAAAGCTGAGTCAAATTTGTTCTGCAGCTTTAAATTTAACAGAGAGCTTTAGCAAGTAGAAAGCTACATGGCAATTAAACTGTTTAGACAGCTACCCAGAAAGCACTAGAAGGGAAAACTGCTCTAAAAATTATTGATAATAAAGGTTAATGTATATTTGGCTTATGAGACTTCCAAGTGCAGGGTCTCTAAACACTCCTAAAAGTTAGATTAGAAAATTCTATCTGAAGGTCTTTGCCTTTCATTCCAAACACATGCAAACTCAAGAAAGATTTAAGCTTGGATTTGACTCTAGTTTCTATTACTCAAGTCTCTGAATGTTCAGTTAAGAACCACCCTAATATTTTGGTTATGGTGCTACATAAATGAAAGTAGTTATCTAATGGACACTTTCACAGAGTCACAAGGCATTTCTTCCTAGAAAGATATATATATATATATATATATAATCTGCATGTATGCATATGTATACATGAATATACATATAAAAATATTCCGAGTAGTACTTTCTGAAATAAGTATTGAATTACTGAGTTATATCCTGCAATCAAATGCAATCTGCAGTCTCTTACTGATCATGTACTAAGAGGTGCAGATGTAATTCTGCAGGGAGTTGTTCCTGGAGAAAAAAAAGAAAAGAAAAAGTATGAGTTGCACCAATGCAATCAAGCAGATTTTGAGCTCCCTGTGTTGCAAAACCAGTTGTTGAACATGTGACTAACCTAAGAATCTATGTACTTTCCTGCCTAGATTTTATCTAAGAAAAAAGAGTGGTCCTCATAATATTTAATTAGCCCAGTGATAAGAGTATTTAGATGGGACTGGTGAGAATTCTTTTTTCAGCTGGAACTTCCAGTGAACACAAAAAATCAAGTCTGTAACATAAAATAACTAAAAACTGAGTTTAGATTACTTCTCCAAAATAATAGAGCAGCTCATAAGGCTGTTCACAGAATAACCCCTCAGAATACCCAACGTACTGATTCTAATCCTGGGGAGAGAGTGCAAAGTTTCAAGTCATTGCTATGGCTAGTCAAACATTCATTTATACTTACATAAATCCTTTTGGACCTTGGCTTCCCTGAGCTTGATTTAAATTATTAGACCTTAGTGTCAAAGTGTTCCTTCACCTACTTGTAAAATCCTAATTTTGGGGTACTTAGGGATTCAGCTTAGGGTAAGGCTCTGAGCTTTAGAGTACACTATGCAATTGTGTGAAAGGGGAGATTGAACTTTCATTGTACAAGAGAAGTGCACCTGTAGTTGTGAAAGGCTGAATTTCTCAAGAGAGGCAAATGAACAAAAGAGTGACAAGTGTCAAGACCTCACAATGTTTTTGTGCTCTGACAGGTAGCTGGTACAAAAAGGCTTTATGCAATGATGGCATTCTGCTCCTGGAAGTAGTTCAGGTAGCTTCTAGGTTGTGTGGCATAATGTGAAAAACTAAAGAAATGCTACTGATGATAAATTCCTCACAGGTTGTTTTTTCCAGTTAGCAAAGTTACTAGCCAATTATGCAGTGTATAATGAATATAAGAAAGCTGTTAGCTGACAGGAGATTATATAATACAGTGAAGAAATGGATATGGGACACCACAATGCTGTGCTGCTTGTCTGGATCAGAAATGTAGGTGATTTGTTTAATTTAGTTGATTTTATCCCTGTCACCAGTGGAATGGAACACCAAGTGTGTGTCAGTGGGGAAGAGGAGGATGCTGAGAAAAGAGACGAGTGCCGTTTAAATGAGGAGAGTATCAATTTCTGAGAAGTGTAGTCACATGCCGAAAGGTTCATTGTTCTCCAGAATCTTAGGCAGGGAACTTAGACTGCAGCTTCTGCTGTTGTCACCAACAAAAAACAATGAAGAAACTATATGATGCTGTAGGAGGTGGTGAAGTACTAATCTTAAATATTGATACAAATTTTAATTTTTGAGAGGTTATCATAAATAAACATCACTACAGTTTTTATTATGCTTCTGCCAAAAATGGGTTTATAATTTATATTCTGTAATGATAAGAATGATGAGAATTTAATGCACAAGGAAGTAGAGCAAATTAGTTTTTTTCCAGAAGTAACTAAATAGAAAAACCTTGTGCCAAAATAGTGACTATATTTCCTGTTGCAATGAGACACCTCATTATTTATTTGACCTTTCAAAAATCTAGTTATTTAAAATTGAATGCAAACTTTGAGATGTACATGAAAGATATAATAAGATCTATTAATAACTCTAAAACTCTGGTGAACATTTCAAGTATAGAACATACTTCTTGAACTCTGACCTTTAAAACTTGAAGAAACATCTTAAATGAGCACACTAAAAATACTGCTGTGAAGCATTGGAAGAGGTGAAAGCTGGAATGTATTTAATGCACATGCACATTTGGAAAAAAATATAACATTGTCAAAATGTTTTTAAAGTTTCAGAAGAGAAACCTTTAAGATTTCACTGTGTTTTTAAGTATAATGGATTACTCAGTAAATGGTTGAATCCCATCTGTTGCAGAACTTCTTTAGGGACATAGGAACAGAATTTTCATTCCATGTCCTCTTTGTGTTGCAAAGACATACTTTTAACTATACCCTGCTTTTTGTATGAAAATGACAACAATTATGTCTCTATACAGCAAATAGAAGAGACTTTTGGAGTGTCAGAGCAAGACTTGTTTGAGATATTCCTTATCTCCTCCAATAAAAGGGCAGTTTCCTGTCTCTTTGTGTTGTCTTCAAGACTGAATGCAGGGCATGGCATGTGTTATTTTAAACTTTGACAACGGCAAACATTCAGTTTTGGGCAATTCCACTGATGCCATGTGGGTATCTTAATTTCCAAAGCCTTATTCTCCTGGTAAAATTTACTGTTCCAAATATGATTCTATATCTGTGTTGGCTCTTCTTCATCCATTGTAAGGACTTGTATGATTTTTCTGCACCAGGAAAAAAGTTTCCTTAATATCCTCTTGAAATTATAGTACAGACAGATTTAAAGCAGTATGTGTGAGCATGTCATGCTCATTGCTTTTTGGGTCTGGGAAACTTTGTTCTCTGGTAGATTATCTCTGAGAGTACAGACTTTTAAAACTTGTTTTTGGTTGTCCACTGGCCAACAAGTCGGCAAGTCTCACATTGGTTATACCTTGTTCAGTGTTTGCTCAGCCAGTAAATTCAAATGATTGTTGAATTTACACCATAAAAATGTGCATATGATTGATCTATTTCCATTTTTCTCTTATCAAGGTACATTTACTCTTTTTATCAATTATGAAAATATCTATACTCTGCACTAATTAGTACAGACTTTTTAATCCAAAGGTGTGTTTGGAATTTCCTTAATAAGTTGTCCTCTCTCTTCTGAAATATCTTACCTTAAACTTCCTTCTGACCTTCAGGCTTTGTTAGCAGAGATCTCGTCTTTCCTTTGTGGTGTGCAACTCATATCTTATCTGTAATAATTTTGTAAATTATTGCTAATATTCAAATTCTCAAGCATCTGTTGTTCTTTCCTTTTATGGTGTAAGGTCTATGTAAATATAACATGAGAGACATTTGAGCCCCAAGTATCACATCCAAAGAAGAATGGAGAGTCATTGTTCCAGATTGTTTATCCTGCTTTTTCTCTATTTTGTTACACTCCAAATGGTTCAACACTTTGCATGACCTGGAGAAGCTGTGGACAGAGGGATGTAAGGTAGGATGTGCTCTGATATACCCACAGCAGCCAGATGGCCCTTAGGAGAGAAACCCTGCCAGCCTTACAGCTGCTGATGTGCCTTTGGGCAGGGCAGGAGGGAGGCACCTTTTGCAGGGATTGTTCTTGCCATCACATGTGTCCTCTGCCAGCTGGTGTCACCAGGAGGGTACTACCAGTGTGCCTCTGCTCTATGGGCTGCCTAAACCATGAGAAGTTTCACCTCAACATGAGGAAGTTCTTTATGTTGTGTGTGGCAGAGCATTGGAACAGCTGCCTAGAGAAGTTGTGGTGTCTCCTTCCCCAGAGGGATTCCAAACCCACCTGGATTTATTCCTGTGTCACCTGCCAAAGGTGACCCTTCCTTGGCAGGGGAGTTGGACTGGGTGATCTCCAGAGGTACCTCCCAACTCTGCTGTTCTGTAATTTTTTCAACAATTTCCATATCAGCTGGTATAGCTAATTTACCATTTTTTCATCCACCATAGAAGCCATAGTATAACTCATTCTGCTTCTGTATCCTGTGTCCAGTGATCTCCATCCCTGTTCATTTTCATTTTCGTTCAAATGGAAATCTCATCATTATCCGTGTATTATTCTACCCCAGGTACCTCTTACAGAGGATATAGACTTCTATGTTGTAGAGTTTCTCTGTTGCTTTCATCAGGAAAAATACTCTAATCAGAGTAATATTAGTGCTTGTGCTGTCTATTTTCTATCACTAAAATTTCACTCAACAGTGGATTATTACTACGTATTAACTTCCTGACAAGAAAGAATGACTTGGTATTGGCTATATTGCATTGCTTACAAGACATAATGTTTAAGTCTGAATATTCACCTAGTCTGTTAACAGAGAAATTTGTTTTGACATTCTCTGTGAGCCTGCAAAGAGATACATTTAAATAATGAAGATGCTGTTGCAATTAATTATTTTGTCATTTTTTATGTTTAAAAGAGATTGGGCTTTTTCTACGTAACTGTTACGTTTTTGATGATCTTATTTCATTATCCACACCCAATTCTGCACAAGATAGATGGGCTAAGAAATGATCTGTAGTCTGGGCTGCTTTTAATGGCAATTTCAGCTGAGTTTGTTCCTCTGGCTGGCTAATCTGCTGCTCTCATGATTGTCAGTGGTGTGAGGGAGAAGCAGGTGCAGTGCAGTGGGCAGGAGGGAAAACCAGTTTCGGCTCAATCCAGTGGAGAACCAGTTTAGGAAGTTTACTGAGCAAGAAACACATAACTGAGAGAGGAGCTGAGAGGACAGGAGGACTGAGAGAGCCCAAAATTTAGATTTACTCACATCCTTGTGAAACTGCACCCTTAGTCTCACACTGGGACTGGGCTGCTTAAAAGATGAAAAAAAGGGAAAAGGCTGTGTCAGCTTGATCTATTCTAAGTCCGTGAGTGCTTTCAGTCACGTTTTTTTAGCTTTGTAAGTTTTGCAAAGGACAGGTTTTAAAATCATCAAAGGACAGGGTTGTAATACCTCTCTTGACTTAAGCATAGGAGAAGAGAATGTGTTGTGTGGTATGAACATTTAGTTCTTTGGAGTGCAGGACACAGTTTTCAGGAAGCCGTACTATAATGCAACTAAGTTGATAACAGAGAAAAATAATTTCCTAGAGGATTTTAGAACTAAAGGATTATATTGCTTACAAGATGGAATTGTTTTACTGTGCTGAATTATTTTAGAAACTATGTGTTAATTTTTCCATTTCCATTCCAACAACATCACATCCAAAACTTCCATCTCTCCAAACCCCTGGAATTTGGGGTATCTTTCCCCCACGCTTTTTCACAGCCCTTTGTTAGCTCAGGTTTCAGACATCTATGAGCTTGGTAGCTGCTTTGAGGCTGAGTCTGCAGCAGGATTAATTGTCGTTACTTAATGGAATGGTATGTGTGGGGAGGACATAAGAGAAAAAAACCAATTTTCTTCCAATCTGTGTTCACCTTGTAAACAGTTTTAAAATGAATGATGAATGAAATGAGAATTCAAAGATAAATAATAATAATAATGTATTGTCAGGAAATGTTATAAAATGTTTTATATATAATGATTAGTTTTACCTTAATTGCATCAAAATATAATTCATTCAAAGTACTGCGTGCTTGAGTGGAAAATAATTGCATTTTAAATTTCATTGAAGAGACTTGGCAAACAAAATGGCAATTAAAAGTAGTTATCAAATAAACAAAAAGTATCAAAGCTTATAGACTATGGATTTTTTATTCCTGGATTTGAAAGCAAGCTAGGCAAAGTAATGATTGAGATTTAGCCTAGATTAGCTGAGTTGGAATGAAAATTAAAAATGTATAGCTTCAATATAAAATTCAGAAATTACAAAGTCAGTGTCAAGGTGAATTCCTCAAAATATGATACAGACCAAGCAGCTGTATTGTTTTGCTATCACTAGAATAATTATGTTCCTACAAATTATATAATTATACTCTAGTGGTGCCTGTATAATATAATCTTGTAGTTATAGATTTCACTGAATTTTTATTCTCACTTTCTCTCTAAACCTTCCCTAACTTTTGAAGTTTTTTTCAGTCTGTCTTCCCTGGAAATTTTTTTTATTTCCTTCAGAAGCAAAGCTATCATAACTAGTGCTGGTTTGTACCTGCAGAAAGTCATTAAAGAGCAGTCCTCATGGAAGGTTCAATATTCCTATGTAATTCCCAACCCTCCTTTCCATTCAAGCACAGAAGCGTTTCGCACAAGTTTATTTTTTGCAATTTTCCATTTGTGCTGTAGAGTTGTCTGGTAGATTTAAGTGAGATTTGGATATTAAGATGAGGGTTTTTTTTTACTTGTGTGTATATATTTCTATATGCAATTCCTGTCTTGGCACAGCCACTGTCTTGAAGAGTTCCTGATCTGTGGAAAAGGCAAAAAAAGGGTATTATTGTTCTTATCATGTTCTAAATGGGAAACTGACACCAAAAATCCTTGAAGAAGGTTGTACTGAGCCAGGAACAGAACACCAGTTCTTTTGAATCCCATTCTAAAATAGCACATTCACAAGTAGCCTTTCTGACTTTAAAACCCCCAAATACTTTTGAAATGGCTATTTCCAGAATTCAGTATTTTACTCTCATTTGAGGCACCCCAAATGAACTTCTCAAGCCATTGTATGCAGGCAAATGGCAGTTTCTGCAGGAAGATAAAAAATGGGCTTATTATATTGAATAAACTGAGCAAAGCTAGAGCTTGATCTCTCCTTTTCTCCTTGGGGCTCCCTTTTTGTCTCTGTTGCCTCCAGCAGAAACAGTTTGTGTCACTTCAGAGAGAGCTGAAGAACACACTGTTGAACAGTCCAGTGTATAAGACCGTGACAGGTTCAACTTTTCACTCTCACTGTTTTTACCACTTACAAATGCAAAAGCAAAGGGAACACGTATGATGAAACCAATACTTTTTCAGATTCCATTCTGAATAGGGTTTTTTCTTCAGAATTATTGATATAAAAAGCTCTTATATCTCTGTTCTACTCTAAAGGTTGCTACATTTTATTGCTGCATGATGACTGTTTTTTTCATGTGCGGGATCCAATATCTTTAGGATTGGTATAAGCTTTTGTCTTGAGAACAGGGAAAGATTTTATTCTTTTTGAGTCTGACTCTTATTGATTTGATGTCCCCTAGAAATCTCTTCAGAGGAATATGCTCTCCTTACAGAGGTAGATTAACTGTTTGACCTTTAAGAACCACATGAAAATCAACTCTCTTTTAAATGTAAAAATGTCACCTGGTAATAAAAGGGACTTCTTAATGTGTTTGGGAGAAAACTGAAGCTTTCTTTAGTATTTTTGCTAGTGCTTCACTCTATATTCTGCAACTTGCCTTGTGGCAGATTGTTTCATTATACAGCAGTATCATTAATCTTTTTTATTATCACCTTAAAGATAAACAAACAATGATTTTGTTGTGTTTCACACAAGTAGTGCATTTTAATTTTGTAGGCTTGTATTATTGACTTAAAAAACCTGCAATGTTTCAGCTTGAAATACTGACTTACAAATATGAAAACTCTATTCAAATGTGAGGAGATGGCATCTGTTGTGAATATTAAACAAAGTGTGTGATTTTTATCTCTTCCACATGGAGCTTAGTATTAACTAGGAGAGCTGATATTAATTAATTTGAGAAGTAATGACTTGTCATTCATTTTGCTTTCATGAAAATAATCATGCTGTTCTCTAGGCCATACCGAGAGCAGGTCTTTGCAAGGACCAAAAAGTCACATGGTGCATTCCATTTCAGTGATAAAACCTGAAAATTCAGGGTTGATAATCCAACTCTGCAATGTATTTCTTTATTTTGCCACTTCTCAAAATACTGTTTATTTTTTGTCTTAGAGTGAAAGATAATAATGCTGATAATGATGATGAATTAATTATTTATGGGGATTCAATATAATTTTCTCAATTCTAGAGTGTGGAAACATGGAGAGCTGTCATTTATTGGCATTTATTTCTACTAGTATTATGATTTTAAATTCACAGGATAACTGTACACTTCTAAATGGAATAAGTGAACAGTCTTTTAGTGATGTCCTTATTAAAATTTTGGCCACTAGAATAAAGATTCATTGTTTAGCATTCAAAGCCAAGATATTACAGTCCCAGGAGTAAAAAAAGCATCAAAAGCAAAACAAAACCCAACAGACAATCTGATGTACTACAGACAGAGATGTAATTGGTCCATTACATTACAATGGGCTTTGGAAAGTGTAACAGTGATATAAATGACCAAAATTAGAGGATGAAGTTTGTTTAGAATTTTTTTAGGGGGAATCCAAATAGATATTTCTTTTATTTCTTGACTCAGGTGTTCAGAGCTCTGCATTCTCACTGCACCTGCTGGTATATGTCATATATGACAACCTGAAATATGCAAGTAAGAATGAGCAAGGATTTAAAACATAAATGTACAAAACATGGCTAACCAGAATTATTCAAGAAACAATGAATAGAGCAAAAATTTATAATGAGTGTGATTTAACTTGAAGATTGCAACATTATGTTTTGTTTCAGTGTATTGACCTAGATTCATTAAGCATAAGTAGCATGGTGGTGACATTTCTGCTACTGTAAACTATCATAACTTGAAGGCTCCTCATTTAGCACTTTTTTCATAGCAGACAAGGATTTTTGTTCTTTTTTCCTGACAAAAAAGCATTTACAGAACAATATGTATAGGCAATGAATGAGTTTATTTTAAACTGCCTTTCTTGAAGACTCTTCCTATTTTTAGCCCAGTTCAATTATGATTACTAAAGAAAAGAGGTTCTGGAGACTGTATTTCTGTAAGTGCTCAGGGCGAAAGCGTCATATTTTCTCACTCTTCCTTGGAATTCATCCAAAGCCAATTCAGTTTAATCTGCCTGCTGCTGCTCTGGAAGTGACATCTGTTCAAATTTACACTCTTTATCATGGATGACATGTTGTTTGTGTGTCTGTTTACCCCAAGCCCTTGTTCCAACTGCCTCTTGCAGATAATTTGTGATTTTTTCCTTCAGTCTCTCACAGGTTGCTAGGCATTGAATTGCTGCATTTGGAGCTTTGCTATTATTTTTTATTTCTTTTCCTCAGCTTTGCAATTATGTTTTGAAGAACAAATGAAAAGTCTAGATGCAACTTGTGTATCAACAAATATACAGAGAAAGGGTAGATGAGAAGTGAATGGCTTGTGGAGGATGTGGCATATCAGCAGTAACTTATCAGATTGTCATATGTCCATCTAGTAAAGTATGGGCATTCATATCTGTACATCCATTTTGTAAAATAAATATTGTTTCAAAATTTTAGCTACAAAAGTAGTCCTAGGCTGAACTACATTCAGACCATATTTTTTAACAAAGGTCCATATTTATTTATATTTAGATAAAAATGTTTTTGCTGTAAGAATTCAAAAACAATGAATTTAGTCTTAAAAGCTGTAATATGGCCTTTGAATCAGAACTGTTATTAAAAAAATATTCTGAATATTTGAATATCCATTGATGTTTTGGATAAATGCAGATCTTGATTTTCAAATTTTCCCCAAAATCTTGCAGTCATGAAATCACCATCAAATGTGATATTTTCAGTTGGTCACCCCAGGAGTGAGATTTACAATAAATGAGAATTGCAAGAGAGGTGATAAGAGCTGTCATCTTTATGTATATGAGGACAAGAAACTCTGTGGAGCAGCACAATTTCAAAAGAACATTAGTAGCTACCATAGATACTGAAGGTGACCCTGAGACTATCTTAAATTTCATACTTTTGGAGCAGTGCAGTGTGAATGAGCTACTGGAATGGGCTGAGGGGACTGAGAATCGCTGCCTCCCGCTTCTGTAAAGTCATACAAAATAATTATATGGATTATGGTATGTACTGAAAGAAGTAAAGTACTCAATTATACCAAAATAATTTATATTGAAATCTGATGTAATTTTGAGATATCAGAGAAGGAGAGAACTAATAAAGTAAAATCAGAACAATTTTAAAGTATTTGGAGCTGAAATAGGAAACTAAAATATCTAGAAAAATGCAAATATATTAACTTACTGGTATTTGGTGCTGCAGAAATGATCAAACACAATTTCTCGCATCCTGAGATAGTAAAGTCTCCATTTGGGCTATTCTTGATTATTCTTTTTTGGTTATTATTCTGCCTTTCCAGCACCTCAGGTAAGAGGGTAAACCTGAGAAAGAGCTGGTGCCCAGACCATAACTCCCCCAGTCACACAGGGCTCTGCATGGGCACCCTGGCCCACCCAGACTGACTTGCTCTTTTTAGCATCCATCTGTATTGATCCTTCCCCGTGCTCCTGTGACAAGAGCCTGCTGGCTTACTTGTGAACAAATAGGAGCTGACACACCTTTGAGCCAAATATGCACAGCTGCATGATCCATCTGGAGACTGCGTCTGCTTCGCAGGATGGCAAAAGACTAGTTGAGAGAGACAGTGAAATTGCACTGCAAAAACAGCAGTTGTGTTCTTGGCATCATGTGCTCTCCCTTTTCAGGGCTACTGCTCCTCCTTCTGCACCTTTGAACCAGTGCTCATGTGACACACACACCACTGCCACATGGCAAACAATTCTTTTTAATCACGTCACGTTTTAAACTTTAGGATTTGCACAGAAAATCTGTTGCTTTTAAGTTAGATTCTTGCCTATATTTCTGCGTAGTAGTTAGCCTGTCCATTAGTGTAAGATGAAAACACCTTTCAAGACATACTTAAGAAATCACTGTTGGCCATCATTTCTGTATCTGCTTTTCCTAGTAATAAGCGCTCTATAATTAGACCCATTGCCAAGAAAGTCCCTACAACCATCAGTTAGGATCTTTCAAAATGTGTTTAAGAATGGACATATTTCTTAAGGTTTTCTGAAACTCTTCCACATAGGTTTCTCTAGCAGACAACTCTGTTTTATTTCCAAAAGAAGTAAAGGCAATGCAAATGTATTTCTGTAGTTGTCTTAGAATATTTTATGCATAGCGTGCTCACCTAAATTCAGACAATCACAGCAAAATATGGAATGCCATGTCCTAGACATCAGAATATCATCAGGTGATATCAAAAAGAAATAGTCAAGCCATATAAGAACAGGAATAATAACTTGGTTTGTCTTTGGTCTATTATTTTCTTATTGATATCAGAAGGGTTTTTCTATTTGCAGTTGTTGTAAATCTGTGACTTCTTTGCTAGTGATAACATGTCACTCCTCAGAATCAGGAGAGATAAGTTTAGCATTTATTTTTGTTTTCTCTTTTCATCTCTCCACGTGTTGCACATTTTTAACATATGGCCATGATCATGACAGTTCAGTTGTTTCCATATACCATTCCTTGCAGATTCCACCAAATGTCTTTTACCAAACACTAAGATATTTGATTTTTTCCCTTTTACTATATATGTGTTTTATTGTGTATATTCTGTTATGTCTGTTGAGTGCTCAGCAGAGGATGACTGTAAAATCCTTACAAAGGCAGGATGTTTATTGTTGATGTTTACACAATCTGACTATTTGATGGATTTTGCTATGTGAACATTTATTCTTTAATAAGTGGGCTTTGAAGAACATTATGAAAGCAGAGGTTGTGTTCAACTCCTATCATTCTATTCACATTTTCAAAGTACTAAAACAACAAAATAATTCACTTCTGCTTATTATAAACACCTTGATTTGGGCTGTTTTAATAGAATCCAGTGAACAAGACACTGCTAAATTTGATTGACTTCTGTTGATATTTGGCTGTGACTTGGGTCTTATTTCATGGGGCATTTAATTCACTATGTATGCAGAGAGGTAGGTGTGTTCAAACTGGAAATTCAGACCAAAGTTCATGGTATTAATCCAAGTATTTGGGGAGGTCTGTTATTACAGTTCTCTGCAAGAGCAGTCACAGCAAAAGCACTCTGTCTTCATGCAGAAGTCAGAGGGATTGTAAGCAGGCAAGATGGAGAATTTTTACATGGCATATATATATATATATGTTTCCATCCTATTTCCATCGTATGATTTACTCCTTCAAGTCATCACAAGTAACATGCAACAAATCATCAACTGGATGTCCAGTGGTATGAGCCATACTTTTTTACTGTACCTTAATTAGTGAAATATATTGAGATCTAATTTCTCTTCTAGTTTGAAAGCCCACTATCTGAACAATTAATGAAGTTCTCTTTTATCAGTATATGGATTTAATCAGTTTCTCTGCAGTGTTTGTACCACATCTGCAAGGTAAATTCCTTGATTATTCTTCTTACTGTTTTTGCAATTTTTTCTGAAGTGAGGTTTAGCATAGGGAAACAACATGGGTGAGTGAGTGCATTAAAAGGCAGGAAAGAAAGGTTGAATGCAAAGCAGTTGTATATGTAATCACCTTGATTACTGCACTCATTTTTGCTCCTCCTTCTGCTACCTATTGTCCTTTGTATGACATGAAGACCATGTCAGTGTTATTAGAGTCACTAGCCATTTAAGCTGACTTTCAGAGTAGGCTAAATATATATATATATTTAGTCACTGTCCAGCATGGGATGGGTAGATTTTTATTCTATGTCAGCCAATTCATATTAGCATTTCTCACTTGCTAATTAAAAAGAAATTCTCCCTATCAGGTCGTCCAGATAAGCAGCTTGTGCAATGCAGACCAGGAGCTGACTTCTTATATTTTGCTTTTACAGTGCAGGAAAATAACTTATCTTGATTGTTCTGTGTTATGTGAGAGAAAATTCTGGAACGCGTTGCCATAACCACTGACATGGGGTCAAAACAAGCTTGTAGGAAAATGTTCCAAGTTTCCTAAGTGAAACTTTTCCCCCCTTTATTATCAATACAGGAGAACTGTTTCACTAAGTAATAATCTTCTCAGTCTGAAAAAAAAAAACACCCCACCAATTATATAGGAAATTTCCCACCAGTTGACATCTAAAATAAGTACATTTGAAATAGTCACTTGTTTCAAATTATTGCTTATGTTCTCTTGCTTTACAGAGGTATTTGAAGCACCACTGTTTTCACCTCTGTGCAAAAGGGTAATTAACTGAGTGTCTTACTTAGGGAGATGTGGCTTGATTATTCTGTCTTGCAATGTTTGATTTCCATAACATTAAAAAGTAAGCTGTTAGCATGAAAGGGATGCAAATATCTCACATAAAATCAGCTGTGCTGCTGTCACCAGCCCTCCAGAAACGGCAGGAGATTCCCCCAGCCTCATGGCACCAGCTGCCATTGAGCCTTGCCAAGGCTTTGCTGAGCAGTCGAGGGGGAAAAGGCTCAGTTAACCATTAATGGCAAAAGCTCTGAGGAAAAACTCTGAAGCTACTTTTTAAGCTTGAAGAGGAACTCGGTGTGCCCCTTCTTTCTGGTGCAGCTGTTTGTAGCGCAGCTCAGTATGTGGGGTTGGACTAATGGAGCATTCAGCGACACAAGGTGTGACTCCATGGTGCCAATCTGATGGAGCAGCCCTCTGTTATCTGAGCTTTGGGCTGTTTTCTGCTATCTGGGCTGTGGAACCTGTGCCAGCTGATACAGGCTTGTATGCCAACTCATTTAATGCAATGAGCCTTTTCAAGTGCTTTTTTTTTCTGATCTGAAATAATTTCATTTACCTTTGGTGTTAAAAAAGGCTTAGAATTTCTTCTGAAGTTGCGTGATAGTGAACAAAATCAGCCTTTTGGCTATGTATGAACTGATAGCTCAGAGTCTGGCTTTCATGGCTTCCTATTAGCAATTTCCTGGTTATGCAGAAGGCCTGAAGACTGGTCTGGTCTGTGGTGGCAAACGTCATTTGTCCCAAACTGTCTGGAAAGTAGTCTCCTCTTCGTGTGTGTGTTGACCGTCAAAGTCCCTTCCAACCCAAAAAATCTATGCAAAAACTGCTTTATTTTTCTTTTCCTCACAAATTCTGTTATCTATGGTGCAACAGTCTCTAGGATTACGTATTGAAATCTCAAATTCCACCTACAAATAGAGATATGCCATCTAGTACTTTAGTCATAGAGATCCAAACCTGTTTCTTCCTCATTTTTCCAAGACAACAAGAACTACACATAAAAGTATTGCAGGATTCAGTTTTAAGCATTGAAATCTACGAGAATGGTGATTGATTCAGTCTAAATTTTAGTCAATAAAGGTATTTTGAAACTGTCTCTCCCCCCCCTGCCCCAAGATTAATGACTTTAGGTAGAATAAAATTTAGAAATTGGTTCTCTCACTGTACTGAATAATCTTTCAGTTTGTTTGGTTTGGTTTTGGGGGGGGGGTTTTGTGTTTTTTTTTGGTTTTTTGTTTGTTTGGTTTTTTTGTTTGTTTAAGATTTTATTATTGAGACTAATTTAACAGAAATTCTTTTATATTAGGGCATTCTAATAGAAGCTCAAAATATGAGGAATAGAGTTGTAGCTTATCTGGAAGAAACCTGACAGGACTTGTTCTATGTCACCCACTCTTACTTCAGTGTATTTTCAGTAGCTGCATGATGTAAACTGGTAAGGCACTATCAGCTTCCACTGTTTCCATTTTATGGTCTGTTTAGCTTTTCAAGATGAAAAGTAGTCTTTTTCATCTCTCTGTCATATCTTCCTAAGCAGGGGGGAAATAGGAACAGACAGTTTTAATACCTTAACATACAGCAAGGAAGGCAGGAACAGGCAGAATATAAAAAAACAATCTAAAATTCAGCATACTAAGTGCCTTGAGCTTGAAAAGGACTAAAGTGTTATAACTTAATAATATCTTTCTGGAATCATATTTTGGACTAAAAATAAGGGGAAAATACAGCTCAGATTTGTGATAGAGTATTTGCTCTCTGGAGGATAGTCTGTTACTTATTCATTACACTGCATTTTGCATGGAAGTGAAAGCTGGTTTAAATTAGTATTTATGTATTACTTGGCATTTAGTTTATGGTAGTTTAGATCAATAATTAAAAGGCATACTTTTTCCTGTTTTTAATTTTTTTCCTATAACCTTCACTAACCCCCAAAAATGAATGTTTGAAAAAGAATAAAATGATACTTCCCTCAGTATATCTTAAATTTGTTTCACACAGTTATGTAGTAACTACAAATATCAATTAGTAGCTGATCAATGAATTTTTTTTATAGCCTTTCTATCAAAACGTTATGGGCAGCCCTTATGGCATCAAAGCTGGTTGCCTAAGAAAAGCAGTTTATGGATTTGGGCAGCTCATGCAGGGGACCTGCTCTTTCACCTGAGGTTGGTTGGTTGATCTTCATCAAGACTGAATTATAGAGAGCTAGAAAAGGTAGTAAGAGAAAAACAAAATTTTAAACCCTAAAGAGGAACAGAAAATGTTCAGAAATACACATAAAATTTGTAAAATGTTTCAAATACTACAGTTGCAATCCCAAATATTTTGTTGTAGGAAAAAATAAATATAATTTACCTTCCTGCTTTGGCTTGACTTACACTTGCAGTTAAAAATTTAATTAAGAAGGCTTTGGAACAGTTTATAGATGAGTTTTTTCTTTAGTTTGCATTTTTTGAAAAAAAACATTATTTCTGAATATATATATGAAATAATATTACTTTGCCTGATTCTATCAAGTACATATAATGGAAATTGGCAGGAATAGTAATTTAAAACATCATTCATCATAATTTCAGAAGTTGCTGCAACACTCTGCCATTAAATATGAGACTATAAAAAACCCAAAGTGTTTGGTTTATATGTGCAATTATTGTGAAAATTCAGCAACTAAAAGGAAAGTTGTCAGAGGGTGTAAACATCTTGCTGTTGTAGGAGTATTGCTTTAATCTCGTGACAGCCAGACACCAGAAGGAGCCACACATTTATCAGCCCAGAGCTGTACTGGGACTAGAGCTGGGCAGAGGCTGTGCCCACTGGTGCCAATATTAGACCTCAGCTGTAAAATTTCCTCTAGGAAGATACTATTAAAAACTTCAGAGCAAATTAAAAATAGACTTGTGTACCTTGATTCCCAGCTCTAGAGCTGAGACATCCCTCTTTCCTATTTCCTTCCTCAACTACAAACTGAAAGTGACAGTTTAGCAGATATTAGCAAACCTGGTTAATAACAGTACTATTTTATTTCAGATGATAAACTCTTGTAAGTCACTACAGATAACAACACTGAGTATACCTCTGGTGAGAGATCAGTCAGGCATCTGATATTAGCCAACATTTTCAGAATGGATGTTCAGTTCCTATAATTTTGAATACAAAGAGCTTCATAATTTTAGGTTGGGTATTTAAAAAAAATTTCCTCACAGAAAAGGTTGTGAGGAGTTGGTACAGCTGCCCAGGGAAATGGTGGCATCACCATCCTTGTGTTTGAGAGAAATGTAGAAGTGGCACTTGGGGACACTAACTTGGGTTAGTTGATGAATGTGGCAGAGCTGGGTTAACAGCTGGACTTGATGATCTTAGAGGGTTTTAAATCTAAATGATTCTATGCTTCAGTAATAACTTATCGTGCTCTTGCCACATCTGCCTGCTCTATCCCTTGTTTTGCAAAAACTCATATGATAAAGTAATTAAAGCACAAATTTCTGTTTTGTTGTTTCACTCTACTCAATCCACTCTGTGATTGTGAGAAAAGAGTAGTCCCTAGGCTGTGCAGAGGATACAGTGATGCTCTGTAAATCAAGGAGGCAATTTTATATGACAACATAAATCTTTACTATGGGTGTACACTCAGTACTCAGTTGTGTCACCAAGATTGAGTTCCCTTTAGACTTCATCCAAAAATGTGAAAAACATTAAAGAAATATTTACTGGAATCCATACTGTGTTAGAAAAACTGCAAAGATGCAAAGTGCCTGCAGTTGAGTTCATTTAATATTGACTTTATTATGCATTTAATGATAGAAATATTCAAAGGAAATGAATTATCAAATATATGATCTTCATATGAATGTAGAAGGGAATAAAGATAAGAGGCAGGAATATTATTATGTGAAAAGGTTTGGAATGAACTAGGAAAAAGTGAAAAACATGCTGAAAAATAATTTTATAACTATTACTGATACTAATAAATCCAAAGTTCTTACTTCAGTTGATATCAAACTAGATGACTGTTAAATTGGCAAAATTTTAAGATAGAAACTTATAAATAATGACAGAGGATAAACTAAAACTTTATGATTAAAAAGAATTCTAGCTCTTTTATTTAGGTTTTAAAGTATTAACTTTTAAACAACTTCTAATAGCTTAGAAGGCTCTAGAGATGATATATTTTAGGACTTCATAAATTAATGAAGTTAAATTGAGATTATTTTCATTCTTGCATATTAGAAGTATTTAAATCTAACCTGGCTTGAGCCGTTTATTATAAATTCTCATGTAACTTTCTTAGGTATTGCACAGTCTATCGAGCTTTGGATGGAAGAGTATAGTTGTAGTTTTAGATATGATAAAATTAGGTGGCTTGTGAAACCTTATTCACTTTAGGGTGTCTGCCCGAGGCTGGAATTTAAATTTATGGAAACTGTGTTGACTATTTCCATCATCCTAAGCGCAACTTTATTAAGTCCTAGAGTATTACTAATTGTTAATCTATTTCAATTTTGCTTGATAAATTTCATTTTTCAGGAGGCATTCACTTCTTACTCCCTTTCTTTTGCTTTGCAAATGTATTTTTAATTGGCAATCTTATGAACTGTATTAAAATGTCTTTACAGTATAAGCAGTTAATATCTCATCATTTTCTCAATAAATCAGTCAGTCAATCTATCCCATTTATTTCATATAACATTGTCATTTGCTTTAGTTTAAACAACTTACTTCATTATGTGGAAGCCATTTTTTCATGTTCCCTACTGCTGTATAGCACACAACAACAAACTCGCTGTGCAGTACAGAGAAACTAAGAGAGAATCTAAATATTTTAGAGGTCTGTAGTATCTCTGCAATAACACTTGATCATTAATGAGCATTTGTTTCCTTTCATGACTGTTTAGTCAAAGACAGAACTTAAAGGTCTGAGTATAACTTAAAATATTGTTATTTCCAGAGCTGTGAATGTCCCAAATTGCTTTGTTGTAACTTGGAGTTTGCTGAATCATGACTGTAGTGATTCTGAGTCACATCTTTGGATGTTGTCATGTGAGAGTGACTGAGAGTGATTTTTAGGAATTTTGTTTCTAGGCACACAAACTGATTCTCTGATGTTTTGTGCACTTTCAGTAGAGCAGCAGGTTCCAAACAGAGGAATATTTAGGCTACATGAATCTACCATTTTTAAAGTATTAGTTTTATATGACATTAAACAAAAAAAAAAAAAAAAAAATCTTGAGGAAAGTAAGTAAGAGAAATGCTGATAGGACCTAAACTCTGCAGTGGTGATTTTAGGGTTTTCCTGTTGGTTCAGCCATTCTGTGCACTCCTAAAGGCTGGTGCTCCCCAGGGTTTGGTTTATCACATAACTTACACAGTCTCTGGGGATGGTGATGGTGCCATCGCCTGTCTCTCATCTTGATCCCTGGGCTTTGCAAATTCATTGTGTCTGACCTCACCAGACACAAACTCTACACTACATGTGAAACCAAGAGAGTGCTAATCTGGGATTGCTCACTGTCTTTTAAGAAAAAGGTTCTATCATGGTATTGACTATTTGCTTAAGAATTGGACTCATTGATCCTTGTGGGACTCTTCCAACTCAGAATATTCTGTGATCCTGTGAAAACTGCAGCTCAGTTCATCACACTCACTAGTGTCACAGTTACTGTCCCAGTAAGATTAATTTTTTATTCTGTTTTCAAGTGTTCTCTAACACCATTGCAGATAAATGGAAAATGATTTGATATACAACTTAAAATTAATGCTTTTACATAAACATTATACTTCATTCCAATAAGCCTTTACCCTACCATTGCTACAAATGACAGCTAGATCATAAATGACTTTTTTTCAGTTCGTCTGTTTTATGTCTGATTATTTCACAGCAGCAAAAGAGGGGGAAGCGTTTGGGAAAAAAAGTAATTTTTAAAATCACAAAATTTGGCAGAATGAGCCAGGGTGGATGTTCGATGCTACTCTTTTTAACTGACTAGATATAAATGTGAAAAGATCCCATTAAAGAAATGCATAGTAAGTTGTTAGCAAAAAAAGCTCACCAGAATACAGATTCATTTAGTCTTCCTTCTTAAGTTTTTGTTTTGCTTTGTCTTTTCTGCCATGATGAGTACAGAAATGAACAGCCTAATTAAAGCTGAAATTGTGTGAAGATTTTAGAAATGTCTTTCCATACATTTTGTGATGCCGTTAGAATTCTGTTAGCTAATTTAATAATAATTATCATAGGTAAAGGCTATACTAGTTTTATTTTTTAACAGGATCTCACCATGACTAATGGGTGTTAAATATTGTCTCTAATACTTCCTAAAGCTTTAAGGGCTCCCCTTTGACAAAAGTACTTAGAAATTTCAGGTAATTTTTCAATCTTGTGGCTTATACAGAAGAGAAAGGGTCTAGTTAAAAACAGTAAATGCAAAATAGCAGCTATCTTCAATGGTGCAATTAAATTTTTTTTTTAATCCTGATGACAGCAATCAATAAAATAAAATATTTTCCTTTTTTTTTGATGCAATGGCTAGGAATAAGAGCCTCTATCCTAGGAAAATTTCCAATTTCCAATGAACAGTCTAAATCTGTCACAAACTCTTCTGCCATAATCTTGGAAATATCAGTGTAACTTTTAGAGAGAATGATAGGTAGACTTGGTAAAAGGGATGCACCAGAAAGCATAGTGCAGAGGAGAGAACCAAGTTGGGAAGAAATCACATTACAATGTAACAAAATATAAAAAGAAAAGTAACTAAAATTTTTATGGGAACTTATTGTTATGACGAACTAGAGATACTTGTGCAAGTCTGACTTTTTAGACACATTTGTAGATAATATCCTTAATATTTTTTTTCTTTTTTTCTAGAGGATAAAGTAATTACAGGTTGTTTCTGACTAATGATAGAGGGTAAATGACATCAGTAATGAAGTATTAGCCAAACATATTTCTTGCAGATCACCTCATTAGCTTGTTTCCAAAATATGTTCACCAGAGTGAAATTGCAGCATGTGACTGGCTGTAGTGACAAACATCTGTTATCTTAGCTACTAAAGGGCTTTGGGGAGTGGGTAAAGACAAACAGCTCTTATTTAATCAGGTTACATATAACCTGAGAGACAATTTTTGTCATCTGTGGTCTTGTCACAATCTGCTGTTACTCCTTAAAAATTACTTATGGGGTTAAGTTTCTCTTTAAAGTTGCATGATCTTTTGGTTAAAGAATTATTTCCTTCTGCTTTGCAATGATTACAAGTGTGAGAGCTGCAGATCATCAAACCAACCCAACCAATCAGCCACACCTGTCTGTACTCCAGAAAAACACCTGAGGGACTGAGCAGTCCCATCTTAAAAACAATGTGGTAGCTCCAGAGGACTACACAGCTGAATAAAACTTACCTAAAGTTTTAAACATGTTCATAATTGATGATAATGAAAAGGAGGCAATTACATTGGATATCCTGTGTTTGTTTAGCTGCTAATATAAAGACAACCCTGCCTTTAAAGTGGTTGAAGGTAACTTTAAAAATTATCTAGAAACAGTTTCTAAGACACTTTCAAGAGTTAAGGTTAAAAAAAGTAGCTTTAGTCTTTGAGGGAAGTGATGTACATTTAGCTGAAAGAACTAATTTGACACTGCTTGATTTGTCAGTGCTAGTAAAATGACTGTCCTTGTTTTGCTAATTAAGAAGCCAGATCTTAGAGGATTTGAAGTTCAAACACTAAAAAGAGTAAAATGTTTCTTAGTGTCTGTATGTTTCTAAAATTAGGACCCTGAATATTCCCCAAATCAATGAGATGCTACTCAGTTTGTGCTGACTAAGCTTTTCAGTATCTCATAGCTAATTAACAGCTTTGCTTTGAACTCAGTCCTCTCCATCCCCAGAACAGCATTTTCAGTGCTGTTTGCACGTGCAATCTGATAGTTTCAACATGGCATTTTTGAAAGCAGGTGCTTACCCAGCTCTCCGTGGTTTGAACTGATACTGGCTCAGATCCACACTGTGCAGTGATCACTGTTCCATTCCAGCTGATGCTGCTGTCCCAAGAAGGGTGTGTTTGCCTGAGACTCTTCTTGCCACAAATTGCCTCTTTTAGCTTGTTTTAGCTTGTTGATTATGGGGGATTTGGGTTTTGTTTTGTTTTGGTTTTCTTTTCAAGAGACTGGGAAGGGCCAATTAGAAGGCCAAGGTGACAAAATTTGAAGTAAGGGAGATGTTAAACTGAAGCAATGTTCTTGGGATGGGAATGAACTAACAGCAGCACAGAGCCAGCTCACTGTTTCTCTCCTTGTGAATAATGCATTACTCCATCAAGAAGCTTGCTCCTACTCAGCTCATACTGAGTGGCAATACTGTATCAGCTACAATTGCAGACATGTCCAATGAACACAGAAATGTAAGAGAAACATTTTTGCTTGTCTCCATGTATAGCCTGTAGCCCTGGGGAGTATTTGATGTGATGCAGCACCATAGCTTGTGTTTGACTGGAGTGCAGGCTGTGCCTGAGTGCCAAATACACTGCATGCACTTCAGAGAGGATGTCTGGGAGAACAAACCTTGCTATTACTGACTGAGAACATGCACAAAAGGAAAAGTCTCTATTCTGAAGAAGAAACTGGAGTGTTAACAAACATTATTAGCTATAGGTATTGCCAGTGCCATCATGGAAAGAATCAATTAATTCGGCTGAGTTTAGTTTGGGACGTACTGGTGTAACTACCTACCATGAAATATTGCAGCAGGCAGAGACTTCACCTGACACCTACAGATGACCTGGATCATAGGGCTCAAAGGAATTCTATCATTTCTTTAGTCCAAGCCGGGGATTGTGCTGTAACTTCCAGGCACCCAGGTTTCTTTTTTCTGAGCACTGGCTGGGAGAGAAGAAGGATTTAGAAGGCAGTCTCAATATTCACTCCACGTGGAATTAAAATTGGTTCAGAAGCAGAGCCATGGATGCTTGGAAATACTTCCAAGTTTCCCACTGTAGATCTAGTAAAAAAACCCATCCAAACACTGTTGTATCCCTTTTGGGAATGTTCTCCTCCCAAAGCCCCTCCCCCAGAAACTGTAATCCCAAAAGGGATACAACAAAACACCAACAAGAACAAGCATTAAGGGGCCAACAGAGATAATGTGTTTTCAAAAGTAAGGTAATAGATTTGGGAAGACTTGTTTTGTGGGGGCATATGTGATGAAGAACCATTTGAACTATATGTAATTATAATGGGATTGTCACAAAGAAAGCTACTTATGAAAATTAAGAAGTCTAAAAAGACTCGATTTTCAGCTCATTAAAATTCAATTAGACCACTTGTCAGCAGAAAAATTGCAGCTTGAGATCCTTGAGAAGTTTGAAGTTATCCTTGAAATTCTGTGACATACAGCTACCATTCATCATTAGCCAGGTGATGGATTAATTAATCATGGCAACCCAACTGGATGTTGCCGCATTTTCATAGAAAAGGAAAAAATCCAGTGTTAGTATCAGTAAAATTTTGAGTATTGCCATTAAAGAAGACTGGTATTCTGTTGTCAGGTAACAATTAACAGAGGTTTCATTGTTATCCCACTTTTACCAGATTTGCACCTGCACAGAAACTGTGATTTAAGGGCCACTACGTTTCTCAGATACAGACATTATTGCACTTACAGAGAATTATCAAGTACCTTATGGATGCATAAAATCTGATCATTATACTTAGAGATCTTTCTTTTTATACTACTGTTTAATTTTCTTCACAGAGTTATATATTACTATATTTGTAACAGCACAGTAAATGTTTAGTAAATTGAGAGACATTTATAGATAACCGTAATTTAGAGATTAATTTAGGGGGTCACACCTAGGAAACCTAGGTTGGAAAAAAAAAAGTGTTGATTGATTCAAGATCATACTTTTGGAAGCACATTTAAATGAACTGTGTTTAAGAAATCATATGGTTTGCAGCTTAGTCTTTTCAGAATGTGAATGGGCAAGGTATCACAATGACACCAATTGACAAAAGGACACAAAATACAAGTTAGATGAAAAAGTCCATTTAAAAATTGGTAAAAGTACCAATGATATGGGTATATATAATTGTGTAATTGTAATGATAATAATATAAATATCTGTAATGGAAAGAAATATCTAACCTGATTATGTTACTCTGAACAGTCCTTCTCCCCACTATCCCTTGACTTCATGACACAAACCTTGACAAGTCTTCACTTTTAAATCAGGAACTGACAAAGCCAGTGAGAATTATCTTTCTTGTGAATTCTTTGAGGAGAAAACATTTGATTGCAATACTTCAGGGCATGGCCAAGAGTGAGGAGCAGCACTCAGTTACCTTAGCCTTAGTTGGTGGCACCTGCTGGTATTAACAGAAATGGATTTTGACCATTAGAGTAAAAATGTTAGATATTGATGATAATACTTTTAGAGCAAGGTTACAGGGATTAAGACACAGAAAAAACCCCACATTGCCAGAGGTGTGATCAATAACATTTTCCCTCTTAAAATTTAATTAACCCTGCGAAGGATGGTCTCAGTACAGATTGATGCCTGAGATTGCTCACAGCAAGTTTTTTGAGCAGACTTGAGCATTGTATGCCTTAAAGAATGTCTAAGCATGAAGTATAAATTAGCCTTTCTGTGACACAGATTGGAAGTGTCTTTCTGATCTATTTATGCATGTTTGTGTATCTTTGTAGCCTTCCCACCATTTCAGCTAATGAATGGTACATTTCAGAGGGAGTCATGTTGGTATGCCAAGTCCTTCACGGACTCCATCCTTCTTTCTTCAGAATGGCTGTTGTAGATTAAAAGGTGCTCAAATACCTTTGAGGAGTGGTAGTTCAGCATCTCTGCTTTCCAGTCTTTGGGACTCCTGCTTTTATTCCCTTGGACATAATTATTCATCAATGCATCAGGAGAAAGACTCAAGGATTAATTTAGATGTGTTCTCTGATACTTAAAGCAAAGATGTGGGGCTTTTATTTTCACTGTTTGGTCCCAGAGGAAACATAATTAAAATGTTTTGGGTTTAGTACAATTTGATAATAACGTAGTCACTTTCTTAAAAAAATTATCCTTATTCTAACAGGCTTTAGTTAATTCAATCTTTGCTTTAGAAAAAGGTTTTTCTTTGCTAAGTAGCCATCTCTGGAGGGATTTAAAAGACATGTAGATGTGGTGCTTAAGGACATGGCTTAGTGGTGGATCTGGCAGTGTTATGTTAATTGATGGACTTGATGATCTCAGAGATCTTTTCAAACATATGATTCTATTCACATTGACCGATCAACCAAATGCTGTTTTTTGTACTACCTTCACATACCAGGTAGCTCTTAGGTAGATATAATGCAAAGCTAAGCTAACCTTTTCAACTGAATAGAAACAAAAGAATGGTAATTATGTTTCAATGAATACTTACTATGTGGTCTTATCTCTTCTCTGATTCTTCTAAAACCATACAAGACTTCATAGTTGTTTTTCACACTCATAGTTGTATACATGCTAATCTCCTTCAAATATTTTCTCACAACCAACTCCACCATTTGTGTGTCAAACACTTTAGGGGGTTAGGAAGAGAGAAGGGGAGAACACCCCCAAAACTGATAGAAAATGAATTGAAATGAGCAGCTTTTAACACGTTTATCCTGATCCAGTACACACATTTCTGAAAGGGTAATTGAAAGAGGAAAGGAATGAGATTGCTAGGTCCCCATTCATGGGTACTTCTTTGCCCACAGTTATCCTGTTCATCACAATCCCTCAAAGGAAATTTGCCCTTGTAACAAGTATTGGCTCATGTATTATTCTGCATAATATAAAGAGGGTTCATCTATTCTCTACATCCAAACTCAGCATGCAGCCCTTCTGTTCTAAAGTGCCTGGCTTACTCTGAGCCTGTTTACAGTGCATCTGACATTTTGAACTGCAGAATGTGACAAGCTGACAGTGTCTCTGATTGTAAAATCAGCTCATCTGCTGATATTAGGAAAGAGCAAGATGATGCATGAAATAGGTTTTAAATAGCTCATGCCATGCTCAAAAATATGCACATTTCAACTACTTTAAGAAAGGTAGACAGTATGTGGCTTTAGATTATTTTGTGTATTCATTTGGCTTGGAGACAGTGCTATATTATTATTTGTTCTTATAGTGGGCACTGAAGACAAGCCACTGCTTTAAAAGTTAATGCAATGCCACGTTTTCAAAAGTTCACCATCTGCAGTTATGACTGAGAGCTCAGCTTTACTTCAAAGTGCATGTGTAGCAACTTAACCACAAGCTGGCACTGGAATAGCAGCAGTGCCTCCCATTATGAGACCAGTTGCCAGTTGTCAAGAGTTCAATATATGCTGCCCAAAATATTTTGCAAATCTTGAGTCTGTAGCCTAAATAATCAATTAAATCACTGCTTGTATTGATTACAGACATTATGAAAGCAATGATGTCCTTTTGCCAGCTCTGATACGTAAAATGTAGAAGTAAAAGTGGTATTCAAAGGAGATGGGGTGTTTCAAAGGAGAGTAAGAAATGAAAATATTTTTGCAATCAACTTCCATTCACTTTTCATGTAAGCTGGATTTAGAAATCTTGTGATATATCCAGTCTCCATGTATTTATTTTTACAGTATTTCAGAGATGTTGAGAAGTATTTCACCTCACATCCAGAAAATGCCTGAATCCAGTAAATGTTTAATATGCTAGTACATAATGCTACCACAATAAAAATGTTCAAATGCCATTTAGAATCCAGCTAAAATCCATAGTAGAAGGAACTTTTGAACTGTGTTGGCCAGTGTTAACCATTTCAAGCCAATACTGAAAATGTAACTCACTACAATTTATTGTTGTGTTGTGACACCCTTCACAAAGAACCCACTCTAAGTAGAATGTGGTGGGTACTCCACACAGTGCAACAACTGCATGCAGTTGTGATTGCTGAGGTACAGCTCTGGATGTCAGCAAATTTATTTGAGTGATTGAATTATTTAATATCTGAATTAACATCTAAATCTGTCATATAGGCATTGGCATCACATCTGGATTATTGTGCCTTCATTTTCTCTGCTTGATAAACAAAATTCTTTCTGATTCCTATCCATTTAGAGTGATGTCTCAGGTTTTTCTTGCTCCTTGTTTTAGCTAAGATTAGAAGCACCTAAGTTTCTGGATATAGGGTTCTTTTTCTATTAATTTTATTTTGTTATGGTTTTCTTTCTTCTTAAAGTGTGTAAGTATAAGTGTGTGTAGGTGTGTATATATTTCTGAACCATTCTGCTCTTTTGGTTTTTCAGACACTATGTTTTTCTTAAGTAGATTTCAGAGACAAACCTCATTGATAAGGTGATAAAATTTGCCTCTTGTCACCAGCAAAACTTGCTAAGAATATATTAAAGGATTTAGACAGTTCTGCTTTGGACAAAATGAAATTAAACTTAACCCAGTTTTCTCTGGACAAACAAATATCTGGACCAACAGAAATACACTGTTCAAACAAAAACAACTCAACTCTTTCTAAAACTTTTATTATAAATAGGCCATGCCATGCATTGGTGGCACTGGATATTTGGTCCTAGCTCATGTTATGAAGCATAAATATTTCCACATTTTGCCAGATTCTACATAAAATTTCTCACTCAGAAATGACAAATTGATTTTTAACTATGAATATATACTGTTTAGGTTGTTTTTCTCACTGCTAAACATAAAAAAACGTGAAGTACTTTTAACCCCTGTGCTACTCACATCTTAAAAAACAACCCTCTATCAGTTAAGATAATTGTTCATGAATCTTCACTTTCTACCTCACCATTTTTTGCCTGGAGATGTATAAACAAACATAACTGGCTAATTTCCTTATTCACTGATGACAGAGGTGCTGTGACCTGCTGTTTCCTTTCCTTCTTCTGCTAGTCTGAGTTTCTGTTTACTTCAGCAGCAGGTAACACAGAGCAGTCCCAGGCTGTGACTAGGTCTGGAATTACAGTGACAGCACAAATTGTAATAATCGTGGAGCCAGGACAAGCAGCTTTTTAAGAGGTGCTTTACATGGAATGCAGAGGTGGCTGCTCTAACATCTGCCTAGCACAGCTGTATCCTTGTTGCAGTATTTAACTCTCTGTACAGCAGGGGGCAAAGTGGCTCAAAAGAAAAGGGAACTAATCGAAGATTTGGATTCTGGCCTGAAAAACTATGTCCCCTATAATGAGATATAAACCTTAATAAATAAAATGTCAGGAACATAAAATTCTTGATTCAGTGTAAGACCTGAGCCTAAAGGGCAGTCCTGAAAACAAAAGCAATGAACTTATTTAGGTTTCTCTGTGACTACAGTGATAATACAATGTGTTCCAAGAGAATACCTTGTGTAATTTGAATTTATGATCAAAGCAAATGAAGACAATAGAACAGGCTACTTCACTGAAGGGCTGACAACCACTGAGTCCAGCTGTCTGACCAAGTCAGGGCTGACAGAAAGCTAAAGCTTTCTCTGCAAGTCTGACAGGCTTGGGGAGTTGACTGCCTCTTGAGAAACCCTGTTCCAGTGTTTGACCAGTCTCTTGGCAAAGAAATGCTTCCTAATGTCTAGTCTAAGGAAAACGCGTTACAAAGAGTTCAATATGCTTTTGCCACTTTCAATTTAAATGCAAGTTCTGAACTTGTTTTACAGCACAAATTATTAAAAAGCTTTCATTTAACACCAGAGTGGAGCTAAACTTTTCAAGAATTTTTCTAAATTCCTTCTCTTTTGCATATTGTAGGGAATGATGCAGCAGAGGGTTCAACCACTTGATGTGCTATGCTTCCATTTACAGCACATGCAGTAAACCTCTTTAGCCCTGGCCTTTACTTTTTACTTAGCACGCCCAGGACACATATGTCAAGGGTTTTGGGAGTGTTCCTCAGAATCCACATACTGAGACAGAAACTGCCACATACCAGGATCTAAATTGTCCAACAGCATCAATTGCTGTAGTAGTAAATAAAACTCTAGGATTGAAGTATTCCTGTAGGCAGAGGGCTGAGAAGCCCCAATGAATTATTTAATTTCCCTGGTCAGATCTATCTTTTAATCAGAATATCTATTTTAGTATGTGGATTTGTTTGTTTGTTTTTTCCCATTTCAGCAATTTAGTTAATATTAGTGTAATTTTTTTTTTTCCCACTTAAAAAAAAAATTGATTTAGCTCTGTGCTGGTATACACACCCTTTCTTATGACCCTGGTCATGTTCCTGAATTGAAAAATCATAATCAAGTGAATAAACATTTCAGATTAG
This sequence comes from Certhia americana, assembly GCA_018697195.1. Taxonomy (NCBI): domain Eukaryota; kingdom Metazoa; phylum Chordata; class Aves; order Passeriformes; family Certhiidae; genus Certhia; species Certhia americana. Next base: position 15,831,880 of record CM031880.1, read on the forward strand.
CACTGTATTCACATAAAGCTAAATTTTCAAAAAGGTTTTTAGGAAAAAATTAATGTAAGACATCATAGTGTTTTGATTAAAGTGAAGCTTCTTTGAGCTTTACAGTCACAGAGTCTCACATATGGAAATTGCAGTTGGTCTTAATCTGCTTTCAGAAGACTGGTGCAAATATTAAAAAGTAATGAAGTAACAAGATTGTTTGTTAATGCCACATAAAAGGGCTAATTGTGCTTCATTTCCTGCCTACAGCTAAACCCAAGAGACATTCCCTAAGAAATTGTTAAATAAGTTGCCTCACTTGAAATGTGAATAGGGCTGCAATGCTTGATGGATTTACATTTAAGGAGTTGTGTGCCACACAGGGTCTCTCAAAGTGTGGCAAATGAAGGACGACTGCCAAGAAACTTGTTTAGTTCACAGAAAGTTTATTATTATCCTGTTTGAGATTCCAACTACCTCACTGAAGAGGAAAGGGCTTCATTCTTAATTGCCCTTTCACTGCAAATTCAGTATGTAGCATTGTATGATACTACAATTATATGCAAATTGTTTTATTAGGGCTTTACTATTTCAGGACCATAATGATTATTTTTTCCCCACAAAGTATACTTGAAATATACCCATCTATGCCACTCTGGCTGTGAATATTTCTGAAATTTTTTACTTTGCATCTCTAACATCTGTTTCTTCTGTGTTAGGGACAGGTGCAATGCGAAAGAGTCTGCAGAAATATCATGATGACAATTGAAGCCTTGGGGGGAAAATTAGTTCACCTTTTGCTGTTTTTCTACTATAAATACACCCTTCCTTTCTAGAATAAAGCATGAAATTTAAAAATACTATTCCACTTCATCCTTAATCTGAACATATATATATATTGAATGTATAGCAGTTAATAATTAAACCTTTAATCTGTAAGAATTCAAAAGATAATATTAATCTTTTCTCAAAGATACAACATAAGCTGAATTTTATAATCTACAGAGGTTTTCATACTCCACTTAAATGATGGTTGTGGTGAGAACGAAGTCTGAATATCATTTAGAGTTGACGATATCCCAATGGCTCTTCCATGTGATTTTGTTTTAATGCAACCTCTTGACTAAACATAGAAGAAAGAGCTCTTACAATACTGAGGAGGGAAAGTAACAGAAGATACAAGTGTTCATAATTATGTGAGAGTCTGGACACATGTATTTCTGATCCTGACTTTATAATTAAAGAAGCTCCAGGAAAATGTCATCACATATTTTCCCCACTTTTGTTTGAAGAGTGAGTTGCCTTTTGGAGAGTGGAAAGAGCCCTGTGGAGCCTGGGTGTTATGGAACTGATAGAGAAAATGTCCTTGTAACCTCCTGTAATTCAAACCTTATGGGTGGGCAGCAAGGGGGTAGCATCTCTCACCAGCTGTGGTGTTGTTCCAGGTCATTGTTTGGAGCTGAAATAGTTCAATGTGTTTAAATTAGTTTGTCAGGTAGGACTATTATTTTAATGGCTTCATTTCTACCTTGTTATGAACTGTTCAGGAATGACTGCAAGGAACTGGCTTAGAGTGTGGAAAATGCTGCTCAGCTTCTTGGGGCAGAACTTACTGAGGGCTCTCTGAGGGGCACCAGCTGGGGGAGGACAGTGCCAGGTGTGGAGAGACAAAGAAGAAAGAGCTCCAGTGCCTTGGGATAAATGGCAAATTCTCCTGCATCTGGCAAAATCAAATGCAGTGCAAACATAGTGCAGGCAGCTCAGATGAAATAAAAAGCTTGTGTGGATAGGAAACTACTAAAATCTTCACAGTACTCTGCATAAGAATAAGCTGTATCATGCATTCTGTGCAAATGCTGTTTCTGGTTAACATAGAAAACAAATTTAGTACAGAAACCTTTGCAAACACAAGACAAGCTTGTGCTGAGTGTGAAGGCAGCATTTTACAGCCTATGCACTGGTCCAAGAAAAAGCAGGGAATTAAATTTGTACCTAGAAAACACTTTTAGCCTGTGATTAGTGCAAATATATTATGTTCTATTGTTGATATTTAAAGAATTCCTATTACATAAATATATTTGACTTTAAAAAATAATTTATGCCTAGAGTTAGCCATGATACTGCACAAGTCACCTATTACTTGTAGAAGTTTCTTTTTAAAGAATGATCTACACTCAGTATATGAAATTATGCATTGTCTTTAGCACATCTGTAATGGTATGAGTTCCTGATTAGCTATTGAGTTACTACAAGGACTCAAAATACTTGACCATTTTTACATAGAGGAGGCAATAATGCCTACTATGGGAAGAGCAATAAAACAATTTATTGGCTGCTTGATGATGACTGCATTGAATAAAAACATGTATATCCCTCCTATCTTCACCTCTGTAAATAGTTAACTACACAATTGCCGAGAACGTGAAAAAGGGAAACAACGAGCTCTCAGATAACCAAAAAACGAAAAAAGTGCATGATTCTGAAGTCATCAGTGTCTTATGGCAAAGGGTTTGAAGTAGGAAGTAATGCCTCCATGGGCCTATTGCTCTAACAAAGCTAATTTGTTAATGATAATGTCCCATGTTTCTTTTAATTGATCTGTGGACACACAGTAAAACCAGATTTTCATAGGAGCTAGGCAAAGAAATCCTGAGTTTACAGAATTTGTTTACTTCATTGGTTTATTTATAGTTTCCATTCAGAATGCTTTATCATGTTGAGAAATACATCCGTTCTGGGAGATTTAGCATAACCAAATTTCTATAAAATCCTTATTAGTTTAGGGAATTGTTGAGCTGTAGAGTCTGCTATATGCACAACAGCATATAATGAGTTTTATTTTAAGCTAAGCAAAGGCACATAAAGGATATGGCTTTACTGCCATTTTATCGTTTGTTTAACTTTTAACCAAATTTGAACTAATTTTACTTTTGAATTGTGATCATGCAGTAGTAAAATGGAACAGTGATACAATGCATTTCTTACCTCTCCTCTATACTCTGATATTGTTTCATTTGCTATTAGCATCATTATATTTGTTATAATACGAATGCATTTATATTGCACTCAAGAGTCTAGTTGTATTGCACAGTAAACACTGCCTAAGAAATCATTTGAGAATACTTGCTGATTATGAAATTATTGTGTATAAGCTGCTTCAGCTTTCCTACTTGAAATCCTCTTTATTGTGAAATGAAATAGAAGTTTGTTTTTCAATATATTTTCTTTACAATGTCTTGCAAGCAGCACTTCTCTCTGGCACTTATAATATCATTACTGCATGACAATGCAATGGTTACAATATTTCCTCAAACTGCACCTATAACCTGGATATAAATTGATAGGCATGGTATGTGACAAATAGACTATATATTGAGCTCATTCACCTTTGACTATTTCTAAAAAGCAAAGGCTTTCCATCTCAAAAGTGTCTGTAAGTAGTTTATTTACACTACTTGTATTGCAGTGACAGCCTTTGCCAGAAGACCGAAATATAATTTTTATATTAAGCGTACTTTGGAAGGGATTGTAAACTCTGAATAGATTTATAAATCTAGATTTTAACCTTTTCAATATTCTTCTTTTTGGTTGGTTGCCTGAGCTACCTCTTCCCAGGTTACTGATGCTGTTAATAGGAGAGAATAGGAATGGCTAATGAATCAAACTGCGGGACACTGAAAAGGTCAGAGCAGTACACTTTACTATTATCTTCCACAGAATATATGAGGCATTAAAATTCTGATTCTGTGGTCTTGTGACAAAGAATATAATGAGAACCATAAATAATAAACATCACAACATGAATCCCTTTTTGTGATAATGATTGTAACAAGAATAAGAAGGAGAAAATTCTCAACTCATTCTCACTGTATTAAAAAGATGTTTCCTTTCCTAAATGTCTGTAATTGTAAGAAAAATGGATTTTAAGGTATAATTGGATCCAGCAAGGATCTTAAATGCATGATCTTCCCTGGACACTCTCTTTTGAGAGGTAACATTTTTGCATGAAAGGCATTTGTGCATAAATGTGGATATTTCCAATAACATGAATAAAAATGAGATTGAGATAAGGTTTTTAGATCTGAAATAAAGCAATTACCACCCCTTTGTAAAACTGCCCACAGACCCAGATAATTAGATGCTATGGACACATTGTCTGTATTGGCTTAGGTTTTAAAATTGCAGGTAGTACAGACATAATTTTTGATGTTCATACAGATTCCCAACTCCTTTTCTCTGAAAACTAAGGAAGGGTCTGTTTTCCTAAGTGTCCTTATGAGGAGAAGTTGTGGCCTGATTTGTTAAATGTCTCCATTTAAGGCACTGCTGTTTTTTAGAATAGCTTCCCATTCACAATGTGCACAGGAAGTTCATCTGCCATATCCAGATGTCCTTTCAAAATCACTTTCTGCTGTTTGTTAAGATTTGTATAACTATATGGGAATAGCTTATTACAGAAAAATTTATTCATCTGGAGGAATCCTGTGATTGAGTCACTGAAAACTGTAAGGAAATCAAGATAAATTGTCAAAACTTCAGCTCACCATCCTCTGACTGCTGATTTCTCTTAGAGTGCTCCCAAGAAATTCTTCTTGTTTTCATCAAGCTGTTACCAAGACTATTTGAGATTAACATTTAGGTTTTACTGTTGATATAAAATGTTGAATTTTTGACATTTTATTTTATCATGTATTTTTTACATGAACCCAAAACATAATCGTGTAAGATGCGAAAGAATTCCTTTAGGTGGAAGTAAATCCAGGAGGGACTAGCAAAACACCTTTTCTAACTGCCAGTGAGATAGAAAATAACTTTCCACATTTAAATACTGTCTCAATGGTAGAATCTTGGTAGTGTTACCATATTATATAAAAATCAGAAGCTTCTTTTCTTGTAAAATTCTGAGCAATCTACAGGTAGAGGATCAAGACCTGCAAATCAGCTTTATACCACCATTTTCTTCACCTCTCCAGCTGTATTTTAGGCATCTCCAAGAACATTACTTTTCTGTAACAGGATTATAAGTCATGTTTCTCACAGACCTGTCACAGAATCCAATAAACACAATCAAAGTCTATTCTCTCTACATCACTGGTGCTCTTGCAGATTGGTTTGGTAGATCAGATTCTTTCTGTAGCCCCTGTTTGGCATTAGAAAGGATTTCTGAGGTCACTTGGTGTTTTCTTCCTGGAGCTTTGAAATAATTCTTAGTTATTTCAAGGTTTTACTGCTCCTATTATTGGCTTACTCATGTTAGATACTCTGATGTCATTTAAATTTATCTGTTGTGAGAAGCCTGTCAGGAAGCTGGACCCATTCCAGTTCTCCATCCCAAAGCACCCTGAATCCAGCCATGTGGGTGGTATGGGACATTGGTCACTTTGGTATGATATAATTTCTAAACCCTCATGAAGGTGAAGAAATACACACAATTAGAAAATGAAATATCTGACTTTGGAAGTGTTGGATTGAGAACTTTCTTGAAAAGCTTCTGAGTATTTGGCCTATAGTGATTATCCATGGCCTCTCAGCTGAAACGTACTTCAAAGATTATTCTGGATTGCTGAGCCACTTTGAGGTTTGAGGCAAAATTCCAGCTGGAAACGTTATATGTGCATATTTACTCTTTCTTAATAACAATCAAGCAGTTAAAATTTCCATTATTGTCAAAATAATGCATTTTTCTTGCAAAGAGTGTTATAGAGAAAAGGCCAATTAAATTTTTATGTATTATTTTGTATATTATGTAAGTCTCAAAATGCTTCTAAAAAACTCAGACTCTAGCATAATTGTGCTTCCTGAAAGATTAAGTCTGAAAAATGAAAGGTCTGCTAACAGATGTGGCTCTGCTGTAAGTGTGCTGCTTTGAGACAGTGCTCATGCTTCAATTTCTGAGTGTTGCTAGGGAACAGTGAGAATGGAAAGAGTTTGGCTCTGTGTGATTGGCGTTTTCTAATTAGTAAATAATAAATGTTGTAAAAAAAGTTAAACTCTCCATATTAGAATTGTTTTGGAATTATGATTGGGTGGAAGTGGGCTGCCAGTCAGCAGATAGCCTGTGTTCCCTTGAACCTCTCCTGTAATTAGTCCAAGAAGGTCAAAGAAGAGAAAGATTGAACTCTGTTACACTGGGCTGACTGACTCAAGGCTAAGAAGTTTCTAGTTAAATCAATAGCAACTACTTCAGCAGCCAAATAGCTCCAGGCATCCCTTTAAACTGATAATTATATTTGTTAGCTGCTGTCTTCTTGCACTTACTAGGATCTGTGTGGCTCATTTGGAACCAGAGGGAAGCTGGCTTGTGAGAGGTAGCGTAAAAAGATTTAGGGAGCATTTTATACATAATGTCGCTGTCCTTGGTGTATTCACTGTGCAAGGCAGAAGGAAAAGATCACACTGCTGCCACTTAGCAGAGGGAGAAAATTTGGAAAGGAAGAGATAAGGAAGATCTAGAAAAGAACACCAAGAGATGGGATTGGAGTGATTTCCTGCCTCACTCTTAGATTTGCTGGGGCCTACAGTAAGAAGGATTTGATTTTCAACCATTTAAGTACACAGGACTTTTTCTAGTATCTTAAATGAATACGAGTCATGTTGCAGAATATTATATTTTCAGTCTGAATAACATAAAATCCCTGGATAGGCTTTTAGTTCCAAAAAACACGAAGGGAGCTTTATTAAAATGAAAATTAGTTAGCGAAGAAATGTTGTCTGAGGTTCAGCTGTTCATTGTTCATTGCATTAAATATAAAGTAGTCTTGCCAAGGCACATTTTTAATTCTAATGAGTTGTGACCATGTTTCTGGTGAATACACTCAAAACTCAGCAAATAAGTAGCATTTTCTTTTTTAAGTCTCATGTCCTATGTAACTGGCTGCTGTTGTTTTTTTGGTCAGAATGCTTAAGAAAATAGGAAAATATCTCATCCAGAACTGGGAACTCTTTTGTTTCCTTCCATTTACTGGCTGCAATACACAGCAATGTGTGTGGAGCTCTCCAGAAGTCTGAAAGTATCCATGTCTTCCTTTTCTGTAACATGACACTCCCCTTTTTGTGACTGCCAATTGTAATCAGCATTTTAACTTTCAAGAAGATGTAGTTTAATAGAAAAAAAAGTAATAAAAAGTGTTTGGATGATTAGTTAAATGAGGGAGGAACTAGGATGGAAGTGTCCTGTTCATTTAGAGAATGCTTATGTGATCTACGAAGTGATTTTAAATACATTAAAAAATTCAATAGTATTTTCTTTCTTACATGGTAAAATAAACAGCTTGCAAGATGAAATGTAATATACTGCCTATAATTCAAGTTGCAAGAAAACATGCTGATGAGGCCAAAATTAAAATAAGGATGGAAGTCCACCCATAAGAAACACTCCCAATTCTTCGTTAAATTACAGTTGTTATCACCTGTGTTTAGTAAGAACGACCTTTAATCATAACTGGTAAAACAACTATTTCCTCATTTGTAAAGGACTACAGGACCTGGGTTGCTGCCTCTGTGTGTATTTAGCTTGTCATTTGGTATTAAATTGTTTTATTTACATCATTTTGTAAATGAAATGCATTTATTAAATGTGCTTTAAGCTGCACAACAGAAAAATTTTTCCTCAGTTCTGAAGTGCCATTGTAGGTCCAATGTCAGTTGAAGGCTGCTGTTTTGCCTTGAAATTGTTTGCTATTATATGGAAATAGATTGCACTTATTTTTGTGCATTGTATTTATTTATGCAAAGAAACAAAGCATTCAGTACAAACCACCATGTAAAATTTAAACTGCTGTGAAAGAGACATACAGCAAAGGACAAGAAGCAGATTATAGGTGATTTACTTGAGTGGTCTAAATTTTGAAATAGTGTTTGAAGACAGTAAATATGCACATGCAAAGCCCAGCATTTACATCAGCATTTAGAAATTGATTAATTACATGCCTGACTGCCAACTGAAAAGCATGAGGACCCTTTTAACTGCAGTGCTTCTTCTATGTGTAGCTGGAACAGGTCTGTTTGAAATAGAGAGACCATTGACTTCCTGCATTAGCAGCACTGTGCAAATTCATATTAATGAGTTAATAATGTAGTGACAGATTTAATTGTTTTTCACCTTGCTACAGTCAGCTCCAGCCCATTTTCTAAGTGTTTTCTAATTTGGAGGGATTGAGATTCACCAGATCTTATTTAAAGAAATTAGTGCTCAGACTCTGACTTCAAGGCCTTTGAATAAGGACATTGTGTTCTTCTGAAGAAAAAATAATTTCCCCGTACATTTCATAAATGCCTCTTCCTAGTCAGTGTTCTGCACTTTAGTACATTATTCATAATTAATAAATAAATTACAGTGTAATAGAAACATAAATATGAACTTGCTCTTAGCACTGAAACCAATTAAAGTAAATAAATGAAATGTAAGATGGATTCCAATGGGCAGAAAACCATACCTTAATAATGGGATCAGTAAAGAGGTCTTCTTTCTGCCCTTTTGAGATGGGACTGCTGTTCCACCAAAAATATGAGCAAAATCGTCAGGAGAAGTCTTAAATATAAAATGTCTTCATCCCTTGGAAACGCTCTGAGAAAGAGAAAGCTCTGAAGCACTAATTCAAAATCAGCCTATTGTCCAGTGCTATAGACCTCAGAAAGATTGAAAAAGCCAGTATGTCCCAGCAGAAGAACTGATAAAGGTGAATTGCTTTTTATTTCACTCTTATCTTTTCCATTTCATTTTTATTTCTTTTCCAAGTGTTTGGGACAAAGTTTGGATTGTTAGACCCCAGCAGTAAGACATCCCTTCAGCTAGGGAGATCTGAATACAAACAAATCTAGAACTGGATATTTGGAAAGAACCTAATGGAATTTTTTACTTTCTGCTTTTCTCTTTGTGCTAGTCTGATTATCTATCCAGGGTACGTATTAATTTAAATCAGGTGGTTCTCACATCCTTGGCAACAATACATGAATGTTTATTATCCCCAGTTAAGGATTTTTTCCCCCTGCACAGTTAGTAAATGCTAAAAGGAATAGGCTGTCAAAAAGCCTCAGAAGTTAACAAGTAGTGGAAGATTCAGCATGGCTCAAATTTCATTTTCTTGCTGCTGAAAGTGGACTTGTTATGATTCATGGCTGGAATCTCTGTGTAACACGTCACAAGCGCTCAGAAGTTGTGAAAGTGAATTGCTTTTGACCTTTCAGACACATTTTTTCCTTTTTCATTCGCTCTCCTCTCCAATGGTGTGACTTGACCGTGGAGGAGGCACTGCAGCTCAGAAATACAGAGATGTATTTACAGAGTGCCCCTGCTCCACAGGGCAGAGGGGTTCAGCCCCAATGAGGTGAGGGTGCCTGACCTTGGGGCCACCATGGCTGGAAAGTGACTCGAGTCTCTGGGCTGCATCACACCCTGCTTCTACATCAGTCAAGCACTAAAGCTTCAACAGTTGGGGGACTTAAAAATGTCAAGGATTTCAGCATGGACTAGACCTGAATCAGAGACTGCTGTCAAACCATCTCCCAGGGATGACATGGGTATTTGGAAACAATTTAGTCAAATGCCAAAAATCTCAGGTGTATGATTTACTTTCTCTCTTCACTCTATCGTATCTGCATTTAAATCCAATGTGTACACATCAAGAAATCAACAAATCTTTCATAAATTAACTGAAGTTATGCTCTTCTTTTTCCTGTTCTATTCTTCTTTTCCTCATGAAAGATCTATTAATCAATCTGTAGGAAACACCAGGAGAAATTCTAAAGAATTTTAATTATGTAATATTAAATTGCATGAGGAAAGAAAAAGAAAAGCTATATTAGGTAACTTGGATGAGACTGCTTTGAAATATTTACTTGTGCCACCAAATTGTGTCTTATATTTAGTATAAAGCTTACAACATTTAAGCAAACAATAACTATTCAGCAAAAACTAATTATATTTGTTTAGCCTAGCTAAAATGCAGATATACATTTTGGCTAATTTACAGGAAAGTTTAGAGGTGCCAGTGTAATGTATTTATTATTCATTGTAATACACAGTTTGTCTGGGCTGTGGTCTAGATTTGAACTAATAAAGTCTTCTGAAGATGGGAAAAAATATTCTGGAAGACTTGCAGAAAATTTTTGGTTCAAACTAATCTATTTTTGAGATGAACCCATGAAGGGCTGTTCATAAATATTGTTCAGATTTAATACGATATTGCAATGGAATGTGCCATGCCATCCTGAGAGCAATTGCCCACGTAACACAGATGATGAAATATTTAAAGTGTGGTGGCTTTTGTGGCAAAATAAGGGCTCAGTTGTTTTAGGACGGGGTTCTAAAATTTTAATAAGTATTTCAAATACATGTAAATTCTATTAATATTTAGACTTTGCATGTCAGGTTATGATTTCAGGTCACACATACAAGCCAGTGCTAGCAGCAGAGTTTGCAGAAAAGTGCATTGCTAAAGTCTGAAATCATTGATGAATCTCTGAAGACTCATCCTGGTTCTATTCTGTAGCACTGTTGAATACATTCCTTATTCTTTGGGTGTCTTTGTCTTTTACCTTTCTACTCCATGGGTTTTTTTTAGCTTCCAAAGAAACTGAGGCAGGAAAACTTGGGCAAAAAACCACAGGGTGGTTCAGACCAGGACACAGGTTCTGTGACCAGTTTGATCGAGTATAATCTACACAGGATTTGGCTCCTTTGCTCAAAACTTAAGGTTATCCCCAACTGCTTCTTGCTCTCCCACATCCCAGCATAGCCTAGCCAGCCCATACTTTCTGTGTCATAAAATGCCACAAATCAGCCCTCTCATTTTAGACATTTATTTGGGATAATATCTCAGGGGCAGAGACCAAAATGAATGACCAAATGGAGCAGGATCCTGTTTGGCCAATCTTCCTGCTTCCAGGGGTCTGAAGAGGACCAGATAGGAAAGAATCTCTTAGTGTAGGGATTTCATTTTACTCTGATTTATGTTGGTCTAGGGTCTGTTAACCTATTGCAGACAGACTATATTGCTTTATTGTATTTCTTATTGCCCTCTTTGGCCAACAACATTCTTGCTGTATGCCTAGTCTCATACATTTAGTAAATAACGTCTAATATTAAATAAATTCAAGGGTCTTAAATTTCATGGAATGTACATATTTGCCAATTTAAACTGTCCAATATTGTTTAGAAAGGAGCCACATTTGATATCACTATGATATCATTACATGGATTTGAAATGTCAAAATAAATATTATTATATATTTACTTTGATATCTGAGTTTTAAAATTTTCTTTTTACCTTCCTTGTAAGTTAGAATCAAAAATTGAGGTCTAAAATACTTTTGGAAAGTAAAGAATGCTAAAATAATATTCTACTGTATTATATGATATTTAAGGAGACTTCTGAAATTGTTTTGGGGTTGTTTATTTTGTTTAAAAGTATAAATTACCATCACAGGAGAAAATCAAGCAGATTTGACTGCATAAAGGAAGAAGAGCTTTATGACTTTCACAACTAGTAATTTCTTTTCAAGTTATACTCATAGTATCACTTTGTCGGTAAATTTTTCTACAATAGATATTCTTTCAAAAAGAAATTATATCCTACTATCACCTTAGAATGACGCTTTCCACCTATTTGTGATGACTGTCATTCCCATGCATGCAGTTTCTGTACAAAAAAACCAATGCATTCCAGCTAGGGAAAGGGTGATTGTAGAGATTCCAGGGATACATGTTTGCATGGCTTCTTTCAATTTATTGGTGGCTCAAGACTTAGGTATGTACCAAAACTGAGAGTCCAAGAGTGATATCCAGATAAAAGCAAACTACCCAGAAATTTGGCACTAGACGTTTCCTAAACACCTCATGAGATAAAAGGGGACAGGAGGAAGGCTGGTAGAGCTGCCATCAGATTTTCTGTGCTGTCTTACAGCAGCACATTTGTGCAGGGGTGCTGGGACAGCGTACTGGTTTCAGACTGTGGTGGGGCTGTGCTTGTGTGCTTTCACAGAGCATTTTATTGCTACAGGAACTTTCCTGCTAGCAGGGTGAGTTTGGGACATGTGCTGAGAGCACCAAATGATTGCTTTTGTAAGTGTGAAGTGATTGGAAACCCTAATGTGATATTTGCCTTCATTAATTAGTACCATCACTACAATGCTTTATGTCATGTATTGCAGAGCAGACTTTCCTCTGTGCTTTCTGTAATTAAGTTTCCAACAGACTATCGAAACAAAATAAATTTCTTTTAAAAAAAAAGCTTTGCCTGGCAAGCTCAATAACAGCAGAGTAGTTCTTTAATATTCCTTCTAAATTTGCTCAAAGTGTAGAGCAGGTCAAGAGCAAGTTCAATTTACAGATTATTCTGCTGGAGGAAATGGAAAGTTGCAAGCCAATGAAAATAAATCCAAGATAAAACATTTTTCTGTCTTTAAATTAATGTGCAGTTCTCTGATAGAGAAAAGTTAAAATTCATAGAATTCATTAGTACAGTAACTTAATCAGAACAGCATATTTGAAGGTGGAAATGAATATTTTCAGAAATGTTCAGACATTCTTTAATATGTAAAGTTAATGTTATCATTAGTGGCACATCTCAGCAAAAGTTCCATCTTTGCCCTACTACAGATAAGTGTTCCTCTAGGAGAGGAATATTGCTGCGGTCATTGCGCTTTCAGTTAAGGAGAAGTGGGTCCAATTTCTTAGAGTTTTATTGTAATAAAACTTAATAATTTACTGACAAACTGGCTTCCCTTCAAAACAGTCTCTTCTTGGCATGACATCCTTTTTTCATCAGAAACTGATATGCAATTTAGGTGTTGATGGCTACAGATGTGTACCTTTGTAGATGGGCAGAAAACCAAGGTAAAAAGTGACAAAGCAATCCAAAAGTTTGATAAATGTAGCACTTAGTTGAAGGATGGGGCCTGCTTTGCTGTGCTGTCAAAAGATAGATGCAAATTAGCAAACTCTGTTTGCTCCTCACAGCTGAGTCATTAGTAAAATGATTTGTTGATTATATTTCTTGTAACATGACTTGTAACATAAATATGAACTTTTTCAAGCTTTTTGCAAGATTCACTGAATTCTTCCCATGCAAAAGCTTCTGAATTTCTCAGGTGTTGCAGTTTTGTCTTATGATAGGAACTACTTGCTATTAGCTGAACAAGGGCTGAATTTACATCAGTTAAAAGATTATAGTGGTAACCAAACAACTTTTGCTGAATCCTTGTAAGTTAATTCAGGTCTGGACCTGGAGATCTCCTTCTTCAGCTTCATTTGTTTTGCTTTTTAAAATTTTTTTCTAAAGATTACTTCCAAATCTTAACAAGTTGCTCTGCAGCTTCAGACTAATAATTTAATTTACTGAGTCCAATATGTGGTTGGAACAAGTGCTGCACTTTGACATGTTACTTTTCACTACCCTTATTCCAGTTTTATATTGCTGGAACTTATGGCCAGAAATGCAAAGTTCCCCTAGAACATTTGGTATTATGATTTATTTATCATTTTTTCTTATGTTAGTATTATAAGATTGGAGAACAAATTATTACAATTGAAAAGAATAGTGAATTCAGATTTTGTATTAGGAAAATGGTTCCAAATCCTTGTTATAATTAGACATGAAATAACACACTAGGGTTTTCTTAAGGCTTATCTTGTCCTACAAATAGAAAAGGTGAAAATAGGAAAAACACCTCAATGTTACCCAGCATCTGTTGATGAAGAATGTGATCAAAACTTCTTTATGAAAGGAGAAGGGCTAACTTACTCTCCTAGGGAAATTTTTTCTTTTAAGCCTGGGTCTTTAGACTATCTCAAAATTTTCTACTTTCTCACTTCTGATAATAGACTGTATCATCCAACAGGTATACTATGCAATTTATGAGAATGCTGTCTCTATGATGCTGTTCTCTACTGCTCAGTTTCTGTTGCTATGTTTAGGGCTCATTGTAAAGCAAAAAAGTAAATTTTGGGATTTTTAATTTCCTAACTTAGATTTAAGTAATAATCACTTCAATTTATGCAGGTTTTTTTGTATATTATAAGCAAAGTAAGTATGTGGGAAATTTTAAACATTTTTCTTTCATTTTATTAATTTAGTTTGCTGAAGATTGCCTAAGGTGAAAGTCTGTTGACTAAGGCCTTCATTAGCATAATAAAGTAAGCATAGTTTTAAATATCTGATACAATTATACCAGGCCCCCCTCCTTGCTGAGTTTTTCTCTGAACACACCCTGATCATGCATGAAAGGAACTTAATGTAAGAATATAATGAAAGTTTTTATGTGTAATTACAAACTTTGCACCCTCTAGGACAAAAACCTACCAATTATTTCATTTTGTGCTTGATCCATTATGCAAGTCTGTCAAAAAGCACTGTCTTTTTCCAAGGCACTTGATTAATACTGACCAGTTTTTCTTCAGTTCCTGCTCAAATTAATGTAGTGAGATTAACACCACAATTATTTGTAGTGGGTTGAGTCTGTCATTTAATTAAAATAAAATAAGACTGTCCATAAAAAGCAACTTGTTTGCTCTTATTTGTCCAAGTAGAACTGATTCTGCAGTTTAATTTATGCAGGAATCATTTTATTCCCCTTCCCAACAAGTTAAAATGTTAATTTTCTTGTTAATATATTTTATTCATTTTAAATGACTAAAGAGATGGTGATTTTGTTGAGCAAACTTTGCATGAGGGAGGAAATTTGCTGATGTGACATAGTGGTAAAGGCTTGAAATTGCCCTAAATGTTTGTGCTACCAGCCTGCAGTGCTAATTATTACTTTAATTACAGTATGTCTGATTCTATTCCACATTTGTATACATGCCCAAAAAGGATCAAATAATGAATAAAAAAGTGTTGTTTAATTGAAATTCTATTTCTTGTGTGTTATCAAAATGATATTAGCATATTTAGAGGGAGATTGTATTCAGCTGCCCAAAGTAGTGGACAGAAAATCTACATCTCAATTAATACCTTTTCAAATGTATGTTAAATATATATATATAACAAGGTCCACGGATTAGTAGTCCATGGGGGCATTTAAGACATACTTGATATGATTTTTCTGCAAGGAACACAGCATCTTAGTCAGTAGTTTAAAAGTACAAATGCAGAGGAACAAGGTAAGGTTTGCTATATGGATGAAAATAATTCTGAAGAGTTATTTTCTTTTAGTTGACTGTATAACTAATTGATATATTTTTAATTGTAACACCATGGAGCTTTTACAGTACTGCTGCTTTCAGGCAAGAGAATCTCCAAGGCAAGACTTGGTATTTCTTTGTGTCAAGATGCTGTAACTTTGCCTCAGGCACAGCTACAGGCTGGAAACACTTTGAATGGATAAAAAGGGAGACAGATGGACATCTGTAAGTTCATTATTATTACAAGTCTGAGCATGGCTCTCTATTAGAAACTAATGCAAAAAAATACACGAGAATACAATTGTGATAATGGATTTTAAATATAGGTGTGTGAAGTAAGGTATAATGATTTTTGAAGAGTTCCTCTCGTTACAGAGTTATTAGTTTTTTAAACTACGTATTCTCAGAAATAACTCCAAAAGACCTTGGGACTTCAAAGAGAAAAGAAAAAAGGTATTTTTCTTAATTTCAAAATTGAGGCTGAATTTAATACACTCATTCAAACAGGTCTATTGTGTTAAGGCTTCTATTCTATTATGTTTTATATTCTATTAATAACTATTTTCAATATTAAATGTGCAACAAATATTATATATTTCTGCTACAATGCTAAAAATTAAGTTAGGGATTCAGTAATCCAAGTTTCTTGCATGTAAAGCAACTGATTTAAAAAGGAGCCTAACAGGACAGATACCCTGAAGATTTAAACTGAATTTGCTTTCAGTTTGTAATTATTTGTATTATAATACCCAAGAATCCCATGGGTGACTGTGGCTGTGTTATACCAGGCATTGTGGCCTGAAAAATTTCTCACCTTTTTCCCTGAACACTTGCCATGTAACTGTGCATTTCCCTCCTCTTTTATTTTTTTTTTCTTTTAATTTATGCTGTTGCTTTTAAAGGTTTATTTTTAACTTGGACCACTTCAGTAAAGTTAGGTAGCAGTGAGCTTCAGTTCAGAAGTGAGAGTAAATGGCCACAATGGAAAGGAGTGGGAGCTGACTCTATGTGATAAGGTAGCAAAGCTGGCTTATAGCTACACCCAAAATGTGAGTAGGGAAAAGTGGTTTGAAAAGATAAAGTGATTATACCTGTCTCTGTTGTACTGAAGTTTGCACTAGTGATGAATCTAGAAATAGAGTTGTTCATTCCCACGTACAAGACTAGTGGTGACAGAGAACTAGAAAGGGTGGAAAGAACAGCCTTTGTGCTCCCCCAGCTTATGAATATTTTGATAAAGTATGAAGGATTTTTACTTGATTTATGGGGTGTGTCTTACATTATGTGAAAGGTACTCCATTATATTTGCTTCTGCTCCCAATCCAGCAACTCAGAGAACAGAAAAAGTGATTTGAGTGAGTGGAAGAAAGAGGACACTGACTTAATTAGAAGAGTGTTCAAACCCAAAAACTCCAAGAGGCCATGCACTATGAGCCTACATCTGGGAGGTGTGAGTGACCATCCTCTGCCACTGCTGTTTGTGCATCTGAATTCCAGCCTGGATGATAATGATAACTGAGCAAGGCTTACACAAGTAACAGCACAGAAGTGCAATTGTGGTTTCCAGAAGTCCAATTCTGCATACCCTCTTCAGGAAAAAAAGAAGTACCTGTGCAGCTCATTGGAGTTTGATGTGTTCTTAGAGTCAACACAGAGATGACACTGCTCATGCCATTAGTTTTGATCAGCTTTAATGATTCCCCTCATAGTTAAATTAAATGATTCTTGTAAGAGTTTAAGTGGTTTTCTCAGTGAGGGCAGCCTATCTATCAATGTATTATTGCTTAGATACCTTGTTCATCGTGTGAATCAGCAGTTTTCAGAAATACCATCAGGGTATATTCTTCTTCAGAGACAAATTTATGTTTATTTAGAATGCAGAATCTCACTATTGTTCTCTCAGCATGATTCCAGCTTGCCTTAATATATTCTTGTTAATACATACACTCATACTTCAAAGTTCCCAGATTTCTCAGGGACCCTGGAAACTCAAGTTGTGCATCAATAGTAAAAGAATCCACATGTATCCATGTACAGTTCATTTCTATCTACTTGCTATTAACAGGTTAGCATCTGTATAGTTGCAGCAGTGTTGACAGTTGTTATCAAGCTTGTTTACTTAAAATTGTTTGCTTCTCTCCAGGCTAACAAAACTGTACAGCTGCACAGCTCCTCTCCTGCTTCAAGACCTGCTGTGGCAGATACAGCTGGTTGATTGACAAGTTAGTGGAAGAGTAGCTAAAGAGAAGTCATGGGACTTCTCATCAGGGAACGTGTGAGCTGCCGATGAAAGCAGACTGAGAAAAGGAAGAAATTAATCTGTATCTGTTTAGCTACTTGACAGTCATCCAGTATGGGCAGCTAATAACATACCTGAAGATAATGTCACCTTTGCTTAGGAAAGCACTTGAAGTTGGAGGAAAGCAGGAACTATTTGTTTTGGCTACACATTCTCTTTCTCTCCCCTCTCCTATAGCCAGTGGCAGGTTCATTAATGCTTGATTTTTAAATGAGAGGAAAAAAAAGTTTAAAGACAATCTTGAGAAATTGTCTAAAAGGAAAGTTTAATGTTCTTTTTTTGCATGTGAATGGGGGGCTCAAATGCTCAGTCTAAATAACTGAAAGTTTACCCTGTAATATCCATAACAGACAGAGGAAGGGCAGAAACCCAATTGTGCTTTGAAATGACAGAAATAGATCTTTCCTCTAATGCTTATTGTCAGTTATCTACAATTTAGGCAGAAGTCAAATTGTCAGCATGATATATGTGTTAGATTGATTCAAATAATGCTCAAAATGATTGTGTTAGTTTACTACAGACTTTTGCATTAACTATGAGCTGGTGGCAAATTCACTCAAAACGATCACCTCTTTTGAGCGAGACTGTAACAAATTCTGACATGCTTTTTAAATTTCCTTTGATAAAGTACTTTATTATGAATGTCTGATGAGTGAATCCAAGGAATAATCAATTACTTATTACTGGCCACCTCCTCATACAACTACTAGCTGATACACTATTCAGTGTTTTCTGCAGTGTTTTAAAGGTAACTTGTGTTTTTAGGTTTTTGCCTGAGCTTCACATCTGCTCTATCATATTTAGGAATGCTGGCTGTACTTGGAAGGTGGAGAAGATTCTAGGCTACATTCTGATTGCAGTCTGCAAAGAAATGAGATGATATTGCAAGGTAGTCTCCTTTTAGAGGCTCAACAGCTTTGCAGCAGATATTGTTTTGGAGTAAATTTTAAGGATTTTGAAGTTCAGTGTCACTGGGGCTTTACAAGGGCTACGCGCTAGAGGGAAGTAGCATCCAACACAGTACATGTCACAACATTTTGGGGATCCTTCTGGCAATTTGGATTGTTGCAGCTGCTTGAATTCAAAATGGAAGGAAAGTGAGTTTGATATGATAAACTAGTCTATGATTTCTTTAGATTTTAATCTCTATGCGATGAATTTTAAGTAAAATTATGAATACTCTCTTTATTCACTCCTCTGAATGGTCAGAAAGTGTTTATGGAATGTTGTGAAACTCTAAAATAATTCTAGTAGCTCCAGAGGGGGAAGGAAGCAAGGTGGCTCTATCAACACTCATAAAATACCCTTTATCTTCCGTGGTTTTACATGGAAGCTATTTGAAAGCCTAATTAAGTGGATACAGTGGAAAAGGACTTTGTTTAAAAATTAGATTCTCCAGGAACTGGGACCAAGGCATATTTTTCAGGTGTCTTCAGGGCTCCCTTGTTTTAAATACTGAGATGAAAAATGCCAGGACTGTGGTATCTCATTTGGCAACAGCAATTTCATCCACCTGAAGCAGCACCAACTTCTATTCTCAGCTTTCGTGTTCATTAACTGGTGTGTTACATCAAGGAACTTGATCCAGCTTGTAAAGGAGTTTCTGGGTTTTTTTGCTGGAACAGTTCCCATGTTTAGTCTCTTCTTGGTCCCACAGGAGAGTTGTGCCAGCAGAGAATTAGAAGCAGCACCAGGGCAGGAATGAGCAGCGAGGGGTGCAGGTGCACTGAAGAAATTGAATCTGGATGGAGCCAGATCACAGGACAGCAGAGGGAGAG
The DNA here is from genome assembly GCA_018697195.1 of Certhia americana. Taxonomy (NCBI): domain Eukaryota; kingdom Metazoa; phylum Chordata; class Aves; order Passeriformes; family Certhiidae; genus Certhia; species Certhia americana. The sequence goes on from CM031880.1 coordinate 15,851,057, forward strand.
GAGACAGGAATGGGTGGCTGGGAAAGGCAGGGAGAACCTGGGGAAAAGAGGATTTTGACAGCAGAGAGCCCAGGGACAGAGGGAATCAGAGGCTCCTTGTTTGAAGAGTTCTGCACCAGTAAAGAAGGGCAGAGCAATATAGCATGCAGAGGAGGCAGTAGATGGTAGAAAAAAATAAGTAAGGTTAGAGAGCTGCTCTCATGATAAGAACGGTTAATCAGAAGGACATTTTCTGGTCTGAAAGCTTCATGTGATTTACCTGAGATAAAAGCCTTGAAGTGTAGCAGCTGAGGAGGATATGCTTGGGGAATTCACAAAGAGGTTGGAGAAACTATTAGTTTGAACCATGACAGGGCCTTTTCATCATTTTCATTCCTGCCATAAGACACATTGAGGTAGTATATACACTTAGGAAACTAATTACTATAAGCCTAGCAGGCCAGACCTAGATTACTTACTGAAAACAAATCTTCTGAAGGATCAAAGTATTAAGAGATTTCAAAATGCCAGTGAGTTATGATGCTTGTCAGTTTTCAATATCAAGTAATGATAAAACCAAGTGGCTGTAACAAATTATTTTGTGTCCAGTTGAATAGATAATGATGACTATCCATCCTAAACGTGCTGCTGTTTAAAGTTTAGTGGCTGCACTAATAAACCTAAGCTGTATCGACCAAGGAGCCAAGCTCAGTTTTGATTGTGCTGTGTGATAATTCACCTCTGTAGTCACTTTCTTTTTCATGAAAGTGAAATTAATTAAAAACTATGAATTCAGCTTTTCCAGCATAAAAACTCTAACTCAGCATGCATTTGGGGACCATTTCAAAAATATTGGTTTTCTTGAAGACTTGTTTTTTTCTCCTGATGGAACATTCTTGCAATGGCCAGGTGAGTACTAAATTATACTGTACCAAGAAAGCAAGATTTGTTTAATTTGGGTAGGCAGATTCAAAGTTCCTTAGAAGTAACAGGCTAGATATTGACTGAAAGTGCAGGAAATTCTGCTGGTCTGTGTGCAAATGGAAAAATGGTCCAACCTATTTCTGATGGGTTTGTGGCTGCTATGAAAGGGAAGATCATAATCTCACTGCTCCCTTAACAGCATTACAAAAATCAGCATGACTGGGTCATCTTTCAACCTGCCAAAGAAGATTGAAGGCTTTTGGGGGGTTTGAGGGTCTTGGGGTTGTTTTTTTCTTTCTTTTATTTTTTTTTTTTTTAGTCAGTTGCCTTTGGCTGAAATGGAAAGTGGTTGGTATTAGCAACACAAGAAAGTCCAGCATGTGTAGGTAAAGCTAACATTATTGTTGTGTGCATCTTAGCCACAGTCCCTTTGAGAAAGCCAATGAAGAAGAAGGAGTTTGAAATTATGTGTTTCCAGTGGAAGCCTTTTCTCTTGGAGAATAATTTCAGGCATCAAGCAGTGAGGTTATTAGACATATTTGTTTTCTGCAGTCACATTTTCCTCTGAATTATACTACAGTATTAAAAAAAGGAAAAAAAAAAAGAAGAAAAGAAAGTGGTCTTGCATCATAGCAAGTGAACTAGTGAACCATGGAAATATAAAAGATACAGGAAATTTGTCTTCTTGTTTTTGAGATTGCTTAAGGGGAATGGGGATTTCTGTATTATTTTTATACTGGATCAAAACAGCAACTGCAAACTCCCTTCAGTCTTATTGATTGAAATTTGTTAGGCAAGGGAAACAATCAGAATCAGTAAATAGAACCTATTGTTTTGTTTGCTTTAATGAGAAACTTTAAGCTCACTTGATATACATGACTGTGGGTTTTGGCATGTGTAATTTATAATTATAGTGCAACTCTTCACAGTATGGCATCTTTTAATTTTCTAGTTTCAGACCTCTGCCTGTGAGTGTTATACTATGTACCTATTTGCAGAAGGATCAGAGTATATGTTAAAACAGTTTCTAGACAGCACAGATAGACACTAGGATAAACATAGCTGTGCTGGCCTAAGCAGATTTGCAAAACCATGAGCAGTGAAACCTCCTTGTTTTGCCTTCTGAGTCTGACAGGTCCATGTGTGTGAGGAGTCAGACATTCTGGCTCCTCTCTGGAGTAATTTCTGATACAGAAAGTGTCTGCTGGAGCAATGACTGAACAATATGCTGTTTAAAAATGTATAAAATCATAATTTCTTTGGGAAAGCTAATCATGACATGGATTGCAGTAAGATGTGTTCCATCTTAATCAAAATTTGACTTCTGATAGTAGCTTATGATAGACACTGGGAACTGCAAAGTAGATACAAGTTTTCGTACTCTTCTTCTTCTTGAGGTGAGATCTTAAACTGCTTTACCTAGATATCAACTTAGAGGATCAGATAAAATATTCTTTTTTGTGTTCTTTCGTATGATTGTAGTTCAGTATATCCTTCCTGTACATGTAGAAATGTCCAATCCCAAATGTCATAGGATAGACTCCCATAGGCACATCTGCAGTACCCGGTGGCAGGGAGTTTCACAGTGTAATTGTCACAGTGAAAGCATATATTCAGTGTTTTCAATTCCATCATCTTTCATTAGCTTTCCTTTACTCTTGCTTTATGATGTGTGTGGGATGGTGATGTCAGATCTATCTTTCCTGTCATTTTAGTTTGGAATATGCCCTTTTTGTGTCCTTTGTTATTTGTCTCTTTTCCAAGACAAACTGTTTAAGTCTTGCAGTCTTTTGCCCTGTGATGGTTTCTCTATGCTTGTATTGCTTTTATTGTGCTCCTTTAGTGCAGCCTGTAGCATTCCAGAGGAGGAATTAGAATGGATTGTACATGATCTACCACTCACACCTAACGCATCTCAATGCGATAACAGTCCGAGCAGAGGCTCTCACTGAGCCTCCTGGCTTACAACAGCCACGTCCAAACATATCAGGAGTGCAAGTAGTTTAAATTCTTTCCTTCCCCATTACCTATTCACTCAGTATGGCAAAATTTCCCCAGACTTCTCCAGAGCTTTCCCTGAATTTTATTTGTTATTTGCAAATATTGTTGTTTTGTTGTTCATCTGCTCTGCCATTAATAAATATATTAAACTTCAGATTGAATATGAAACCTTGGGGCATTTTACTGGTCAATACATTACACTTGTCACAAATGATTAGCTTGTGAAACTGTGATGCTTTTGGACCATTAATCCTGTTTAATGTTTACCTTATTATTGTGTTTTATTGACAACACACAAACAACATTTTTGGTGCTAAGCACATATTTTGCTAAATAGAGGGCGAAAACTTGGGAACAGAAACTACTTACTAATTTTTTTTTTTTTTTTTTTAAAATCCCTTTTATTGGAACATTGTTGTGAGTTCCATCACAACAAAATAAATTGGTTTTTCGCGTGCTGAAGCCAGAGTGAACATTTCACTCAAACATGGCAAACTGAAATCATGTTTTATGACTGCACATTAACCCTGTTTCTCCCCTTTCCTTATAAAATACTGCTGATGGCATTAGATAACTCTAACTTCAGTGCAATATCTGAGCTTAGTTTGTTCACTTTATTCTGTTTGGAAGGTTAAACCCAAATATGAATCCAGAGGACCCTGTTCATCGCTGTTGGAATCTAATGAGTTCTAAGTAGGTTATGGGTCTCTTAAATTAGCAAAGAGCTCCACAGCCTAACAATGCCACCTGTTCTTAAGATGAATTCTTCTGAATCCTGAATTCTCCTGAAACTAGCACCTATCCACACACCTCATTCCTAACAGATGGAAACTGAGGACTCCAAATCTCTAAAAATGCACTAAGGCAAAGACACCCTGCATACAAACTGCCAAAATGTCTTATGATCACCAGGAAGGATTGTATCTTTCTTACCCTTTAAAATTAAACTCCAACCTTTATTTGGCACACAGAATAACAGGTGAAGCCTCATATGTAATAAAAAATTCCTGCCTTTCTTTTGTGAAGAAAAGGAAAATCCTTCTCCCTGATTGTATCCATGCACATCCCCACAGTGCAGACCCAATATCCTTCCCATGGCCTTGCCTTACTCCAGAAAATTCACTGAGCTTTCCTTGGACTGTTGCTTACACACAATGCTGTGTACACTCACTGCTATTTCCAAATGTAAACTCCCAACAGCCTCATCTGGAAACAGAGTGGGGAGGCAAATGAAAATACTGGATGTGAAGTGCTCATAGGGAATTTGATAAAGGTGCCATTTGAAGAAATGCTGCATGAGGGACCTTGCCTGTGTCTTCTTGTAAGGCAGGGAAAATAAGTAAACCTGTATTCTTATTGAAATGCAGCAGACTGGTGTTCCTGGATTATCTTTTCTACAATCAAGAGGAGAGGTGACCTGACAGGGTAAAGAAGAAATGCATTTAATTCTCTTGATGGAATTCTCAGTCTCTTTAAAAAACAATGAACATGTTCAGCCCCCTGACCCCTGGCATACAAAGTGAACCCAAACAGTTCTTTCTGAGCCTCTTGCCTCACTAACAAGGCTGCTTCTGAGTCTGAAGCCTGGCTGACACTGCAGGGCTCCACTGGCCAGGCAGGACTGTGATGCCATGGAGGGCTTGTCAGGACAGATGTGGGGAGATGTGTCACTGCTAAGGCTTCCTGGCTTTTCTGCCCTTTTGTATTGTACTGAAATGCAAAACATACATGAATGGAGACTCTTGTTAACATTCTCCTTGTCACCTGCTGTGTCTTTTGCAAATCAAGTTTAAGAGGAAGGCATTTGGAAACTGGTTATTTCGCTTAACTGTTCTTTAATGACTGTTTCAAGGATAGTAGTGTCTGAACTCTTGATATAAGTTTCCCATTTTTTTTTCCTCTCAGAAAGGCTAGAGGAGCAATTACATGTCTTTATTTTTCTATGATTCAATTTAATACTGAGAACTGAACTTAAAAACCTATGTATGTGATTGGTATCCTTTTGCTATTAATAGGTATCACTTTCTAAGCAGGTAGAATAGGTTTTAACATTCATCCACTTATCCTCATCAATCATTCAACTTTAAAATACCGGTTTGTAATGATACCTTTCTCATGTTTGTTTTTCATCTTTTGGAATAGGTGAAGTTGGTGCTGCACAGGAGGATGTTGCACCTGGTGACTACTCATTATATATCCCTTTTTAAGAGCAGTGAGTTTTCCACACCTGCTATGTTTTTTAATAAGATAATGATGCATTCTGTTATGGCTCTCCTACCACCCAACAAACTGTTTTAAACTGGATCATCAACTGCAGTGAGATCCATTCTAAATGAAAACTACTTTCCAGGTGTTGAAATTCATTATCTCACTGCAGTGGAAACAAAGATAGTGGTAATTAGATTATATATGTAATGTGAAAGCAAATAAACTGTGATGTAAATAGACAATTCCACACCCGAGAGTCAGAAGGATTTAAGTGTAACCAGGACAGAACCAGGGCAAGAAACTAATAAACACATGAGAAGTGAATGAATGCTGAATGATGTCTCACCTAAGACAAAGTAAGACAATACAGATTTTAATGGTGCTAGAAGGTTGCTGCATCTCCAGGATGGCTTATCTGAAATCTTTTGTGCCAAAAGATAGAGCATGGAAGACTTCTAGAACAGGGAAGGCTGTTCTGATCTTGCAGAACAAAACCAAGTCTAAATGTTTAGTCTCAATTATTTTATGCACTTAACAGCAAATGAACCTATCTTTATCACTGCTTCAAATTGTGAAATTTGGATGGTTAGGCTTTTGTAAAAGAACTTCACAATATTCAGATGGAAAATGTGATGCGGGTTTTGGGGTTATTTTAAGGAAGATACAGCCATTTTTGAGTTTATGGATGTCCAAATTTTATTTTCTTGTGTTTGGTCAACTGTAGTGGTCTGCCCTGTAGATAGGGGTGGAAATCTTAACTCTAAACCATGGGTCAGCTCTCAATCAGGGTAAGCTGGTACCCAATTACCTCATTTGGTTTATGGAAATCATTTCCAGAAAGTTCTCAGTTCTCGTTGTTGTTATTGGTTTACTTTTGCTGCAATATTTTCCATATTCCTAATCGCCTTCCCCCATTGAACTATCCCCACTTTCTCCACCCTAAACTCCTCCCCCGTGCTCATGCTTAAAGTTGTTGTTACCCTGGACCTTCCCGCTCTTTTCCGGTCTGTTCCCTTTTACCATGCATAGCTTATAGTTTGTTATTTTCCTGTTATTGTAAAGTTCTCTTTCTGGATGACCAGATCAGAGTGTCTCTCTCACTAAGACACTGAGGGTGGATGACCCAAGTCAAAGTGCCAGTTCTCATCTGGGCTAGAATGGGACACTTCAGTCAACCACACCAGCAAGTGCATGAAATTGTGGCTTAAAAAAATTACTGTGGGTTAAAAACCATGGGTATAAAATAGTCCTAGTTCAGCTATCCCCAGCTTCTATCCAAATCTATGTGATTTCATAAACTCTTCATATGAAGTAGGATCAGATTGAAATAATGAAGTATTGGGTTGAAATAATGAAAATAATAAGGATTACCTACAGCCTGGGAGTGATTATAAGCAGTAAGTAACATTAATGCCAATATCCCCTTAGGCAGGTGAAAATGGAATTGTAATTGGTGTGATGAGAGTTCTGTATTGCTGATAAATTCCTGTCAAGGTGTACTCATGTCTCTGACTATGTACTATAATTAAAATGTATATTTATCAGTGGCTTCAGATACAATTCATCTTTATCAAAAGCAAAGGAAAATTTTAACAAGAGTTTGTAAAAAGTGATCAGAGGCAGAGTGAATCTTGAACCAAGCTGACACAAAGTTATCTCTTCAGCAGTACTAAGCAAATCATTTTTTCATTCTTATGCTATGTACCTGACATTAGTTTGTGATGCAGTGCATGAGTTGCATGGATATACTGCTAGGGGCAGTGTTTGATCTTGGATCAGATGGCATTAGGACCCCACATCATTGCTGGGTACTTTGCGTTCTTGTTTTATACTGGAGTTATTGGGCTATTTTGCTGACAGAGATGGTATGAACTCGTGCTTCAGTCTCTCCTCTCTCTTTTCTCCTTTTCTCTCACCCTTGTTTTGAATCCTCCTGGTGAATCTGCAGAAGCGGGGAGAAGTCAATCCAATGTGTCTGATGAGTGACGACAGCTCCACAGTGACACTGGGATGTCTTTACCTTCTGTAATGGTGAAGTGTCAGGATCTGGATCAGAAAAATTATTTTTCTGGACTCACTCTGATGTTCCCTTTCAAAATATGACATGTGAAACTGTTGTTTCAATTTCTAAAGTTCTCCAAGGCAAGAGGAAATATGTAAAAAAAGAGGGGTACTTGTGATTTTTGCTAAATGTGCTCTGCTGCACATTTAGGCCCACACAGGTGAGCTTACAGTGATATCTGTGCAACTGTATCCCTGGACAGGTTTCAATGAACATACCTCTAGGGAATCAATACAACAATCAGTATTTTTATCAGCTGGGAATTTTTTTTCATAAGACAGGTGATATTAAGTTCAGGACTATTGAACAGCTGTGAATACATCTTGAATTATATAAATAAAGGCATTAATGCAAATATGTACACTAAAAATAGTTATCCTTATAGTTTTTATCATTAAAAATACATTTATTTATCTTATTTATTTATTAGAAGTACTGATGCTTTCAGAGTCTGTCCAGGCTCTGTTCCAGACACCATTTCAGTGTCTTTCATTAAGTCTTGCTGCACCACTTCTTTTAAGAATGGACAAAAATGCTAAAAAAATCCTGAACCATAATGATTTTCCATCAGATTGGACCAGGTGGGATTACAAGCAGAGCACCTGCAGTAAATGCATCACATCTTGTATACCAGGGAAAGCACTTTTTTCTTTTCCACATTTTTCAAGGAAAAGTCGTATTTAAAATTCAGCAACAGCCTTTCCCAAAATCTGTACTAATAGAACTGTTGAGCTGTGTTTAACAGCTCAGCTGCACTTGTAAAACTTCAACTCTGTCTAAGCATGTGCTGTGGGAATCCCCAAACCTGGGCACTGCAGAACAGAATTGATTCTACCTCACCCAACACCCACTACAGGACAACACCCCTGGCATGGCCACCTCAGGAGGGCACAGGGGCTGTGTTTGTCCAAATGCTGAGTCCTGAGGATGGCACAGGTGCTGTTTGTCCAGATGCTGAGTCCCGAGGGTGACACAGAGGCTTTGCTTGTCCAGATGCTAAGTCCTGAGGATGGCACAGGGGCTTTGCTTGTCCAAATGCTGAGTCCTGAGGATGGCACAGGGGCTCTGTTGGTCCAAATGCTGACTCTGGCTTGTGTTGGTGATTCATCTGAGAACAAGGGACTTATTCTGCTTTGGGCTATGCTGTTATATTCTAGTCTTCCCTCACACTGAGAAACTGTAAGAGCATGGCTCACCAAAGAGAACAGTTGACAGCTGCTATTTTAATGCCTTCACTATGACTTTTATCTACAACTGTGACATCCTCATCATGTGTTCATTGTTTAGAGATTTCTCAGTTTGCAGAAAAGTCTTTGACATATGAGAGCTGATATTCAAGGGGTCTCTAGCTGTCCCCAGGAGCCTGCTGGGAGCAGTGAGTATTCCACATCTTCTGCTTTCATAGGAGAGAAAATGCCTCACCCATACCAGTAGCAGTAAACCATTGTTGCTGTGGCACAGCAGTTGGTGAGATAAGATCATTATGAAGCATTAACAGAATCCATGCAAAATTAATTGTAGCTCACAGAAGGGAAGAGAACTCAGCAAACTATTCTGAGTATTAATTTCCAGCCAATCCTGTCACAACTGTGGAGAGAGAGAAAATGTTAATGAAATGTGAATATGACAAAAAGATGTAAAAAGAAGAAATGATCAATTGAACACAGTAAATATCTAAATAACAAATATTCTATTCAAATATCACAGATCTGTAAAGCAGTTTTGTTTCTGGGTGCATACATAGACATATAAATTTCAATAGTAAGATGAAATCTGGAAATGAGTTCTTTTGAAATTATACATTCCCTCAAAATCTCCAGAACTTATTGATTGTAAAATTCAATTTTAATATGTAAATATAATAAGAAAAATCAGTCCAGAAATCTTCTCATGAGATTGCACTATATATAGAGGATGTTTACTTGTGGATGTAGTACTTCCCACGCATTGAAAGCTCACAATGAATGGGTCTCAGAACTTGTGCTGAATTTTCGCCCATTAACACTTATCATTCCAGATGTACTGTTGCATAGGAGTTCCTGCTAAACCAGGAATTTGTATAAATACAGACACTATTCTGTCCAAGCAGAAACCTCTGCTACTTTGGGGAAAAAATAAATAAATAAATATATATATATATATATATAAGGGTAGAATTTTCTATACCTGCACAAGGGGGCTATTACAATTAATTAAATGGCCACTACTTTATGCTTGTGCGTGTGATCTTTGGATAGCGTAATGTTTATAAAATCTTTATTTTGCATGATGTACTGACTTGCTGCTTTGTGTGATGAACAGAGAAAACCCTTTGAGACAGCTGAGATTTTTGGCCTCACCTCTGACTTTTTTGCACAATTGCAGTTCTCTTTAAAATAACACACTTTTGCATGCAGCACCTCAAGTCATTTAACAAACTAGTTAAATATCTTTAAATGGGTTAAACACACTGTAGAAATTGCACTTGAATTATGTTGGCACGTAATATTAAATACGTAATAGAGAAGAGTAAAAATCCATATTGTACACGTAAATGAATAAAGCACAGAAGGGAGAAGGACATTGAAGAACAGTTTTGAAATATTCATTGATTTGTGATTTTGGTGATAATTAACAAATTGTCTGAAACACTTCATATAAAGACCAACACAACTGGGCAGAGGTGATTTTTATTCTGCTTAGCATACATAGTCTAAGAATTATTGCAAATCCTATGGTAAATTCATCTTTTCATGTCTTGCCACTTGACAGTGTTCTCTAATTATAAATACTCCTACTTCACCAGCTGGAATACAAATATGGGAATAGCTGTTTCATTATGTATGTCCTGTGGAAAGTGAGAGAACAATACATGTGGAAATATTGCTTCACTGGGATGAAGAACAGAGAGAGAATGCTTTAGGGAAATCCTCATGGATGGGCTACCACCTTCCTGCACTGCTCTAGCAAAGTGGGTGTGGTACAGGAAGGATGACATGCAGAGCACTTTAGGAAAGGTACTTTTTGATCTTCATTTCAGAACTGTTGCTGCCCAAGCAGTCAACTTCACGTGTGGCTCACACAGCTTGTACAGGTGTGCAGCCTGCATCCCTGAGTTATAGCAGAGAGCAATTCCCTTCTCTTTCTGTGGGTTGTAAAGGCTGAATGCAACATACTCTTGTAAATGTGTCTTAACACCACAGTGCCTCATACCTCAGGACAGAGAAACAGTAGAGCCCAGTGCTAGACTGTGTTTGAAAATCAAATTATTTATAAGGAAGTTTGAGGACAAATTTTCTCCAGGTTTTTTGGCATAAATCATTCTGCTGAATTTAGCTTAGTGATGCTGGCACAATTCCTTTTCATCTTTCAGCTGCTCTGTAGCCCTTTCCCAGTTTTGTTCAGATGAACTATTTTCAAGTATTGTTTTGAGAGATATTGTAATCTAGCAGAAGGGAAAATAAAGGCATCTGGCTAGACTGTTCTTCAACTAACCATGGCCAAGAAAGTCATTAAAGCAAATTAAAAACCAAACATGGTTTTCTCACTTCTTTACTAAATGCCACAGTTATTCATCTCTGAAAATGGACAAACACAATCTCAGTCAAGCTGTCATTATGAAGAGGAATGGAGAAGTTATAATTTGAATGCTAATCAAATTCTTATTTATCAGTCTCAGCTGTGCTGGTTTGGTAGGCATATGCCAACAAACTTAACAAACATTTTGTCTTCCAAAGAGCAAAGTCTACGTTTGCTTGTCTTCTCTATAAGTGATTTTTAATACACACTATTAATGAAAGAGAAAATAGAATACAATAAAATGAAAATATTGGTCTTGCTCAGGGCATATCCTCTGAGACAATACTGACAGAATGGCTGTATTACATCTGAATAGAAAAGATTTGATGGTAAAATTAGTTTGTGATGGAGAGGATTGCAGATTTTTGACATTTGCCTGAGGTACCTGATGACAGAAAAAGACTGATCACAAGGATAAGTAAGACAAAAGTTTAGTAAATTCCTTCAAGATGTGCAAAAAATGCTTTGAAATCAGACTGTTTTATTGATTTACTTCCTGTAGTGGCACTACAAATGCTCTCTAAATGTCTGAAACCACTGGACATACGATATTTAGTACTCTCTCTTGAGATTCCCATGTCTGTCTTGTTTTCCAGTGAAGTTCCCATAAAACATAGTCTTTAGCTTTTGCTGTGCTTTAATTCAGTCTGTTACTTTAAGGGAGATGGTTTTGACTTTCTTCATGGTAAAGGTAGTTGTGATGTGTCATTTGGAAGTGCAACAAGTCTTTCAATTGGTAAGCTTGTTAATGAAAAAAGAGAGACATTCCAGAGGGACTGTGATGAGGGGAGAGCTGGGGCTGTTTTTAGCTCCAGGTGGTGCTGCCGGTTTCTTTGTCCTGCTGCCCCAGCAAGAATGGGGTGCTTGTCTATACAGATACAAGGCATTAAGTATGGGTTAGCAAAGCAGAGCACACTGGCAGCTGATGTGATTTGGCAGCTGATGCGTGACACGAACCAGAACAGTTTCCTCCATCTCTTCTGTTGCTGTGTTGCTGCCAGAGTGGGCTAATCCAAGTCCTGGGCTCCAGCTTCCTGCTTTACACACACATTTATGGGTGGTGTTCAGCACCCCTGGACCTCAGGAACACCAGGCTCTGTGTGTTCCATAACAAACACATGATAACAGCAGCTCGTGTTCATTGCTTTGTGTCCTTTCAAGACAACCCTTGTTCCTGAGTGCAGAGCCCACATAAGCATGGGCCAGCCAGACCCATGTACAGCTGAAGCACTGCTGCCTTCATATTTTAGGTGTTGCTATTTTGGCTCCAAGAGGAGCTGTGTGTGAGCTAGAACAGCAGACTAATAAGAGTAACACAAGTAGTCCAAGGAAGCTGTGGTTGCCCCATCCCTGGAAGGGCTCAGGGCCAGTTTGGATGGGGATTTGAGCAACGTGGTATAGTGGAAGGAGTCTCTGCCCATGGTAGGGGATTGAAATGAGATGATCTTTGAGGTCCCTCCCAACCATTCTCTGATGGCAGTCCTGTGTCTCCTGTTAGAAAATAATATTAGTCGATTTGTTTAAAGGCTTCACTGATGCTAGCATTCAATACTTCTAAAACCCCCCTCTGCTGTTAGTATAATTGACTTATTTTTTATATACTTACTTGCCTTTAGCAAATACATTAAACAACTTTTCTAATGACCATTTTGCTATCTCAGATCTTGCTGAGGATAGGCTGCCTTTTATCTTTGCCTTTCAAGAAATAACCTTACTTTAAAACTTCTCCAGATTCAAAGTATGGATTTAAAGTGGTGAATTCAGGACACAGGCCTGTGTGTATAGGTGGCTTTAATAACTATAGAACAATGCTTACTTTGCTGGGCAAATCCCTTCAGGGAATTTATGGGTCACCAATACTGGATATTTAGGAGAATAGAAAGCATTGATTTTGTGCCATAGTTGATGTTTGCCTTGATTTTGGAGCTTTAGCCTAACCCAAGTACAATGAATGAAGGAATTTAATGCCTTTGGTTCTAGTAGGAATTAATGTTAGAGTTTATAAGTTGAGTTTTTTATGTGATATCCCCATTGACTTACACAGAGAAATCAGAATGATTTACAGGCACTGCTGGACTTAAGAATGATTCCCAGAAGTCTGAGCCCAGTAAACCACTGTAACAAGATATTTTATTGTTATGGCTTTGAATGTCCTGCAGTGTACGGTAATTCAGATATAAAATAATTAGAGGCAATTAAAGACCATTATAGTAAGGATTACTTTGTGCTAATGACAGACTGTTTGACTGGAGGAAAAATACTTCTAAAGTCATTCAGGGAACATGATACCTAATGAAGGTGGGGAAAGGAATACGTCTGAGATTTGACTGGGAAGAAGCCTAAGAAGCCTTAAGAGATGAGGACTTATTCTTTCACCACACTCTCCTTTTCTTTACGTATCCCCCAAATTCCATTATATCTTATAATTTAACATTTTTTCCATTAAAAATACTCATTAATCTGCAACAATAATATACAACTTTACTTCATGAAAGGGTATTCCTTAACACATAAGAAAAGTTACAATGTTTTGTATTTAGCTGATGATTTTTGCTAGAAATTTTTTTTATTAAATGTATTAAAATCAATAATGTTAATTTTCCAACTCTGTCATCAAAATGGTTTTAGTAAAATAAATATTTTATTTACTTTTATATTTTTCTTAAATAAAATTCATCAACCCTCAAGTGTCTGTCAGGAGAGAAGGCATTCAGCTTGAAAATATATACCACAAATATTCTAAGTCTTTAACACTTAGGATTACCATAGTCACTTCTAATTTACATTATGTTTGGAAAAAAGAATAAATTATGTTGGTGATGTGACATCTTCCCTTCTGTGGAAGAAACACTCCAAAATTCTGAAATTCTAAAGTACTCTCTGACCTTTACTACAATTTTCTCCAAAAGCAGAGTAGGACACAAGAGCTAAACATGAGAGGTTTGTTATAAATTTGATAAACTGTTATTTTAATTTATGCACAGCTGAATAAGATATGCTTACTGAATTACAGAAGTACCAACACATCTAATATTATTAGAACATACCTATTAGAGTTATCTAACTGCTGTTTCTTCTCCAAGAGCCCCCCAAAAGTACAGATGGTGCCCAGTATCTGAAAGCCTGCTTTCAGTCCACTTCAAATTTTTATTGTACTCACTGCTGATCACTGCACTGCTTGTAACTCATTCTTGCCTCTCTCTTATTTGAAGAGAAGCTTTTATAGAAATAAAAAGCCATGAAAAGAGGTAAAATGGGTAAAAATATCTTTAGGTACAACTGTGCATGTAAGATATTCCACGTCAGGCAGTTGTCCTTCTGAGATCCATGGCTCTGTCTCTCACAGCAGATTACTCTGCAAGAAGCCACTCATAAAGTTCTCCAAATAAGCGATTTTCTCTTTTATAGGTAAACATGAAAATAAATGGTTTTACAAATATCCAGCAGGAGAGTTGTACAAATGTTAGTGTGTCCAACTGTTTTAATGCATCACCATTGAAAAGAATTCAGTTTTACCAAGCTGAGTGCAAACAGCACTGCCAGAGCCTCACCTACAGTGATGCTGGAGGAAAATACAGCTTTTAACACATAAATATTGGAAACTAAGGAAAAATATTTGTGAGTCCATGAAGAATGCAAATGTTAACGCAGTTTTTATGTGAAGCATAAAGACAAGCATATAACTTAAATATTATCTTTATGTGAAAATAAGCAATTTTGTGTATGATTGCTTTCTAGCTGTCTTAAAATGAGTGATTATTTCTCCTCTGAGAAGTTTTTAAGTCAAAAATGATAAAATTTAATCCCTGCAAATGGGCTGTAATTGCAAATTTTAGCAATACTTGTGAGGAGAACCTAAGTACGGAATTCTGTCTGGGTCCTTTTTACAATCTCAAAAGTAAGAACTCTTAATTTCCAACACTGTCTGTTATATGAATGGCTGATTCCTATGGAATAAAATCCTTTTTGTATCCATATTTTCTAAGCTTAAAGACCTTGACAGAGAGTGGTGAATTTATAACCTTACAGAAACTATAATTTAGGGTGTAGTGATGTGAGTCATCCAGTGCAAGAAATGTTACTGAAATTGTAAACACAAGTAAAAAATTTGTATTCATTAAAAGCATAAAACAATTGAGAATATTTTCTAGACTTTTTAGTGATGCTCAATTTCTCTAATTTTGTGCACTACTGCAGAAGGGATACCTGCTGCAAAGTCCTGTACATCCTTATATTTATTCAGAATTTACCATGATCTCCTGGAATTAAACAGCAGAGTCACTATTTAAGGACCTAAGCATAATAAAACTTACACTGAGGTGAAAAGAATAATTTTTTTTTTCTAGTTTTACAAATGAAAGGAAGTGAAGCATTATCTTATTGAGTTAAAAGGCAGCACATGTAAACCATTTGAATTGCCAGTATGTCAGCCACAAAAGTTCTGTCTTTAGATCATGATATCAGTATCCAATCCCTACAGTGATTCTTCAGGCAATCACTGTTCTCAGAAAATCCGTCCCTTCTTTTGTAAAGAATCATGAGTTTGGAAGCTGGGTTTTTTTCCCTTTAGCTGAAGAAATGGGAATTGGAAACAAATATTTCATTCACTGATGTTCCAGACAAGAGCATGAGTGCTTATCACTATAATCACAGCTAAGAAGTGACTAAAAAAGATGAAGGAATTTCTTTAGATCTGGTAAATTTTATATCCTCAATTACATTTTGACTTCAAGTGCAAATGAAATTCTTTACTCTTTATTAATTTCATAATGAAAGGGAAAATCTCTTCTAAAATAACCGACTTTTAAAATTATTAACCAAACATCGTAATGCTGTTTTTATACCTATTTGTATAAAATTAACTAATTTACTTAGTTAATTTTATACCTATTTGTATTAGCATCTTTTCTGAATTAGATTGCTTTAAAGTGTTAAAAGCAAGGGAAAAATAAGCTTTGAAAAACCTATTCTTAAATTGATAACTGCAGGGTCTCTAGTGAAACTCTCCAGGTTCTTCTGGCTTACACTTGATTTGCTTTAATAAGGGTTATGGGGAATGAAAAACTATTGAAACTGCATTTTAAAATGCCTGGCAACAGACAGGTGGAAAAGACTTAGAATTACTATTTTTCATTACTGAGGGCCCCTCAGGACTGCACTGGAAATGATCCTGTCTGCCCCAGATAAGAGTCTCCCAGCAGTTTAATGTGCCTATCAGTTGCGCTCAGCAGCCTGGAATCATCACATTGCAGCTATTGAATAGTTCCAGACCATATGCTCAGAAGGATGGGAAGTGTGCTGTGTGTCATACTTCCAAAGAATGGTGATGAAGAGCATTAATATGCTGATGAAGAAGGGAAAGAAAATAGACAGAGAGAAATTTTGAAGAAGCAAACCCATGTGTGTTACTGAGCCTGACAGATATGCTGTACTAACTCTTCAAGTCCATGTATAAGTTTGAGTTAGCATGAGGCCTACATAACACTGAATTGCTTGGTATCTTCCTTCCTCTTCCTCTGCCAATATGTCCTCTCTTTTGATTTTTAGACAGAAAAGAGTTAAGTCAGAATCCAAATGTCAACAAAAAATGAAATGAATGTTTTATCCAGCTGGCGGCCTGGAAATTGTGTGCATTTGGGGTCTAATTACTGTACAACAACTGAGGGAATGACCAAGTATGGCTTCATTCATATTAAATAACTCACTGGGAGCTTGAAGGATGAATGATAATGAGAGTTCTGAGAAAATGGGAGAGCAGTGAGAAAATGCATTTTCATATAGATTTTATCCTTTCTAAAACAATCACAGTGATATCATCACATAACATATGGATAGTGGCAGAAAAATTTAAAAAAATGAAAAGCAGGTCTCAAGGAGCTGATCTGAGGCCTGCTTTTTCTGTGTGTCTCATCCAGTGGTCTGTAACTGGATGCACAAAACTGTAGAGCAAGTTAGGAGTTGATATAAGCAGATTAAATTCCAGCAACTTCTATATTTAATATGGATAATCTTCATATCTCTCCAATTATTTATACATTCTACTAACCAGTATACAAGAGAGGCAGAAATGCAATACGGGAAGAATTTCAAAGTAGTTGTTTAAAACAACAGAACAAAACATCAAGAAATGGCTGCACAAATGAGATTTTTTAATCAATAAAACTAAACATGTTCTGGGAGGAAACAGGAAATTCCAAGTAACCCAAAACATAATTTATAGTTGAAGCTAGCCATACCAATGCCTTAAAGATATGTATGTATTTAATCATCTTCTCTGGTTTTATTACAGCAATAATTTTTCATAACATAGACATAGATGCACTAAATTTGTCAGGATTGTGAGGTATAATGGCTTGTGCAGTGTGCTTTTCTAAAGAGCACTGAAATCAAATTCAGCGATTCAGACAGCTTTTAAGAACTGAGTTGTCTGCAGGCTGAATAGATGTCTTAGTTTGGGAGGATGCTCTCATTTTCCTTTGTCAGTGTAACAAAAGTCACTGATTAACAATGCATTCGATTGTTATGAGATAAATTACAGGATTTTTCACATTTCTTTTTTATGTCATCCTTTTGGCTTTCTGATTACTCATGAATTTTCCTTAGTACTTTCCTCTATTCCCAAATAAAAATTAAAGTTATATATTTTGTTATATGTAAGGCTATGTGTATGAGGTTAAGTTCCAACCTAGTGTAACTAAATGAATATTGGCTCTGATTGTGTAGGGAAGAGTACAGATTATAGTTTTTTTAATGTAACTTAATATGAGGCAGATTCTCTAAAAATAGTGCCTCCCTCTGATTTATGATTATTAGGGTTTGGTTATGGTTTGTAAAGAAGATGTCCTTGGGACGTATTGATTTGGGATCAATAGTTTGTATCAAAAGCCTGAAAAAGAATAAATGAAATGCTTTTTGACTTTGGCTTTCTTCCTCTTCTGAACTGTGCTTGTACTGTTCAGGAAAGACAGTCAAATGTGTTCGTTCTGTCCCTTAAAATTTACAATACTGTTGGTAGATCTGAGTCAATTTCAGTGATCAGCTAGGTATGGTGGATTTATTTTTATGGCTGTTACCAAAACTGTACTGTATTACACTGAGGATACATCCCAGGGGAATGAGGGAGCTGGCAGATGAGCTTGCAAAGCTGTTGTCCATCATTTACCTACAGTCCTGGCTCACTGGGGAGGCCCCGGAGGACTGGAGGTGCTAGTGGGACCCCATCCACAAGGATGATCCTGGAACCACAGGTCTGTAAGCCTGACCTCAGTGTCCAGCAAAACAATGGAATAATCATTGTAAGTGCCATCATACAGGATGGCCAGGGTATCAGACCCAGCCAGCACGGGTTTAGGAGGGGTAGGTTGTGCTTGACCAACCTGATCTCCTTTTGTATCCAGGTGACCTGCCTGGTGGATGTGGGAAAGGCTGTGGGTGTTGTGTACCTGGACTTCAGCCTGGACAGACCTTTGCCACTGTCTCCCACAGCATACTCCTGGAAAAGCTGGCAGCCTGTGGCTTGGGCAGGAGCCTTCTGTGCTGGGTTAGGAACTGGCTGGATGGCCGGGCCCAGAGAGTGGTGGTGAGAGGTGCCACATCCAGCTGGGGGCCAGGCACCAGTGGTGTCCCCCAGGGGTCTTCTCTGGGCCAGTCCTGTTCAGTATCTTCACTGATGATCTGGATGAGGGGAATGAGTCCAGCATCAGTAAATTTGCAGATGACACCAAGCTGAGAGCATATGTCAATCTGCTGTAGGGTAGGAGGGCTCTGCAAAGGGACCTGGACAGGCTGGATAGATGGGTGAATTCCAACATCATGAAGCTTAACAAGTCCAAGTACCAGGTACTGCACTTTGGCCACAACGCCCTGCAGTGCTGGGGATAAGGTGGCTGGACAGTGGCCAAGCAAAGAGAAACCTTGCAGGACTGCACTGCTGACTGAACATAAGGCAGCAGTGTGCCCTGGTGGCCAAGAAAACCAATGGCCTGGATCAGTAATGGTGTGGCCAGCAGGACCATTCTTCCCCTGTACTCAGCACTGGTGAGGCTGCACCTTGAGTGCTGTGATCAGTTCTGGGCCCCTTAGTTTAGGAAGGATGTTTGCAGCGGTTTCAGTTTGAAACCATGCAGAAACACCAATTTCGTATAGTGGTGTAGGACCTCCAATTTGAGATTTCTTGGCCAATGCACCAAATTTATGTGGTGGGTCTGTTTTCTGTTGTGAGATAGGATTAGGAGAAAAGCAAAGCAGGCTCAAACTTAGAAAGGTATAAAGAAAATTTCATTAACAAAACTAAAAGAATGATAAGAATTAGAGTAAAACCTTCAGAACACTTCTACCCCCACACCCTATTTTCTTTCTCACTGACAACATATAGAAACAACACCCAGAATTCTCAGTCAGTTTAGAATAGTCCTCAGTTCATTTAGGGAGAGTAATATCTCTTGTTATTCTACGGAGAATTCTCCACAAGAAAACAATTCGCTCATGGCTTCAGTTTCCATGAACAGCAGCTGCCCGGGAATCTGCATTCATGAATTCCCTCCTATCTTTCACAGCCTTCCCACAGCTGTGTTTCTGGGCCCATATCAACTTATGAGGTATTATTTTAAGGGTGAACTCTTCAAAAGCAAAGGTTCTCTTCATTTATCTGGGAACAGAAATTCTCTTCATCTTCCCTTGGGGCAAAGGGTCTTCATCACTTTATTTCTCTCTCTGTTCAGACTTCTCATGGGATCACAGCTATTTCAACATCTACTTATTCAGCATGGTCAAGTCTACAATTTAAACATTCATCTCCCCATACCTTTTTCCGTGATTTAAAGGGTATATTCAAGTATATCACAGTTTATAACCATAGTTTTCAAGAGAATTTCAGCCTAAAAATAAGGCATCTCCTCCTATTCCTTCCATCTGGGACCTGACTCCTTTACCTTGGTGTCTTCATGTTGTTTCTCTATGTGTCTTCACTTTTGTTTCTCTTGCTCGGGAGAGGATTGAGGTCTACAGGTCTCATCTGTGCACTGAAAGAGTTGATATCTCACCTGGTGCTTGCAGAGCCACCCCTTGGTCTCAGCCACATGATCTCTTGTGGCTCTGGGACAGCTCCTTGAGGCCGTGCTGGGAAGTTTCTTCAGCAGCCATGCAAGAAAAGGAGGAGGGTGTTGCAAACTAGGATAGCTGTTGATGTGGTGATGGTAAAGAGGCAAGAAGGCCTTTGTATGGGTTCCACAGAGATGTTTATTCCAGCCACGCATGCAGATTGTCCAGGGTTAAAGGCAGGATTCATGGGAAAGGTCCAGGTTCAGGTATATGAGTGGTCAAGGCTGGGAGAGCATCAGGGACTGATTATCAGGGGACATGGGGCAGTACAAAGACAGGGCTGGGGTATGTGAGCCCATGGGGAAATTGGGAGGGAGTGAATGAGGGACACAGGGCTGGGGCAGGGGTTACAGGGCCGACTGAGGGAGCAGAACAGGAATGCATTGGCATAACCGAACAGGTTATCCTGCGAGAGAGGTCTCTTACATCTCCTTAACGTAGGGAAAGCCTCTCAGGGTCCTCAGAGGGGGAGAGAGGAATGGCTAGGGTCTCATCAGCCATGGCTTCCCTTCCCCTTTCCCGGCAGCCGCTGGGGCATGGCGCAGTCCCTGCCAGGCCACGTGGGCTGCATCGGAGTGGGCCTGACCCCAGCCCAGCCTCGGCCAGAGCCCTGTGGCCTCCTGTGGGGCCATGGCTGGGGGGACAGCCTGGCTGGGCCAGCACGCTGCAGCTGGGGCAGGGCCTGGCCCTACTGGGACAGACTTGGTGCTTCCTGGGATGGAAGCTGAGATGGTGCTTCCCGGCCCCATGGCAGAGCCTGCCCAGCACGGCCAGACCCATCCGTGTGGAGAGGCCGAGCCACCCTGTTAACTGTAACTCAGACCAGAAAAGGAAGAGAGCCATTCCCGGGCTCTTTTGTCTTAAAATGTCTGTTCACAAAGGTGTATCCACCCCTTTCATTGGTTTAATCATGTGTTAATATTCAAAATTGGCCACTGATTGTTTTTTTGTCAGGTTTACAGGAAGCTATCAAGGTCGTAACAGGGAATCACTCCATACCAAAAAATTAATTAATGCCAAACCAGGACAACATTGAGAAGTTTGAGTGTGTCCAGAGGAGGTCAACAAGGCTGGTGAGGGGCTTGGAACACAAGTCCTGTGAAGAATGATTGAGGGATCTGGAGTTGTTTATCCTGGAAAAAAGGAGGCTCAGGGGAGAACTTATCACTCCCTACTTCCTGAAAGGTGACTGTAGCCAGGTGGGGCTTGGTCTTTTCTCCCAGGCCACAACTGACAGAAGGAGAGGAGACAGTGTTAAGCTGCTCCAAAGGAAGTTTAGGTTAGCTGTTAGAAAGAAATTTTTTATCAAACAAGAGATTGGGCAATGGAATTGTCTGCCCAGGGAGGTTGTGGAGTCACCATCCCTGGAGTTGTTTAAAAAAAGACTGGACGTGACACTCAGTGCCATGGTTTAGTTGATGAGGAAGCATTAGGTCATAGGTTGGAGTAGATGATCTTAAAGGTCTTTTCCAAGCTAGTTCATTTTATGATTCTGTGATTCTGTGTGAGTATGTTGTTGCCATCAATGTCACTGAGGAAATATTTTATCTTTCCCACTTCATTTTTTCTTCAGTTTATGAGAATATATTTTCAATTTGTATGGGGTGAAGGTGTCAATAATTATGAGTGACAGGTATGGAAATCAAACAACAGAGTATTCCACTTTAGACAGTTTATGAAAAATATGCATGAAAAAGTAGCTTTTGTATCTTTAACTTATTCAGCAGTGTTTACTTTTCTACTCAATTCCTTGCTTTCAGTTTTTTTCAGGTTTCCAGACTGAAGCTTACTCTTGCATTCTCTCTGCCACAGTAACCAATTTCCATTTCAAACCAGTGAGCAAACCAACTTTGTAATTTCTAAATGTTTGTGTGTCTCCTGTAGATCTATATGATCGAGTCACCTGCCTTTCATGACCTGTACTTTCCAACATCTTTCTGCCTCATCAGGTATCTCTCAGAGATGTGAAATATCTAGTTTGAAAAAGTCAGATGTTTCACAACTTGGCATATGCTTGTTTTTCTTATCAGAGCTGGTACACATTACTGAAAGTGAAATTTCCAGGTGAAGTTCTCAAAATCTCTTCAGTGTGATGGTGAACCCACTGTGTCATTTTGAGGTTGCCATGTGCTGCTTGGTGCTCACTTCCACAGAATCAGTTGGGGTTGGGTTTGACTGAGAAGTGATACCAAGGCAAAAGGCCTGGACTTCAGTCTGTGTTTGACCATGTGACTTGTAGTAGTAAATTTTCTTACGTTTCTTGACAATTTTTCATTGCAATAAAAAAACCCCTTGCCTTTCTCCGGAGCAAACACAAGGGTTATACTTGCTATAGTTCTTTAAGACAGAAGAGTGTGAAGCTGGCTATTAATAAATGGAAACTGTGCAGGTACCTAGTGTGCTGAAAGTTTTTTTCTGGAGATATTATTAAATGCATTGAATTCCACATCTGATCAATATAAAAAGTATTCTGGCTGTTGCTGGACCCATAAAATATTTTCATCAGATTTGGCTTCAATCTGTAATGAGACATGTTTGCAGAACTAATTTCTAAATGCTTCTCTTATAAAAGGAAATTTTTATGATTTTTGATAAAAAATTACTATCTCCTGAACAGCATTATTTAAAATTGAAATAGAAAGCTATTTTCTTTCAGCTCCTCTGAAAACTCCCTAAGAACCATTCCTTGAATAAAATATATTCTCTTTGATTCAAACAGGCCTGCTTTCCACACTTAATGAAGTATCATTCTAACACAACAGGTTTTAATTCTTTATCCATTATCACCTTCACTCTAATTCTACCAGAGTTTCCTATGTGATTCATTCCTTTGTTCAGAATGTGGCTTTCTCTCAGGCAAAGAACTTGAACCAGAATTTTTGAATTTATTGCACACTTGTTAAAAAGCTAGCTGCATTGCATAGCCCCAGGTAACAGCTACTGAGCCGGGATCCAGGTACCAGACACACGCAGCCACGTGTGTGGTATCCCTTAGGGGCTACATCCATGCCTTCATGTTCAGCTGAGCCAGAGCTGTCACTAAATTCTGGGGGCCAAGAGCAGCAGAAGGACCTTCATCCCCATCTTCATTATGTTCACCCTGTGCACTGCACAGCTGCAGGAATGACAGACATGGGGCCAGAGATACAAGGCAGGGAAACAGCAGCTCAAGGGACCTGCTCTGTTCCAATCAAAATTTCCAGATGTCAATGCTTGTTCTCTTTTGATTCCAAATCAATCTGTTTGAATCTTAAAATTGCAGCATTCTGCCTTACTTGCCCCTCAGCTCCTATTTCTTCTTGCTGCCTGTATCTCATTCCAATAGTCTACCTTCTGGAGTACTTTCTCTCACTTTTGACTTTGCAGAGAATGTGGCCTGGCAAAAGACCAGTCATGCCTTTCTGCCAGTTCCTCCTTCATCTTTATTTCATCAGAGTCAGAAGTAAGTGTGATTACAGTAAGTGCAGTTATTGATATATTTTCTTCATTTTGAGATTAGACCATCTAATTTGGAAGCTTTTGAAGTGTGTTGCTAGCTCAGATGGGAAACATTTTGTAGAAGGGATGAGGATTGTACTTGAAGGTGCCAATGAAAAATAAATAAACAAAATTCAAACAGTTTTCATTTCAAGGTGGTTCATTATTTAGCCAGAGAATTGAAAGACTGCAACAATACATACTAGAGATTTTTGTTTTGTTTCTTTGCCTCTCCATTCTAGCTGCTTTGGTGCCTTCTTCCTTCAGGAGATAAGCAGGATACTTTTGCTTAGTCTGAACTGCTCAGTCACTGAAATAATTTGATCAGTGCTGAATCAGAGTGCTAGGGATACATAACTTTTGCATCCCGCTGCCAGCCTTTCATCCATTTTTTCAGCTGCTTGACCAAATGTGAGACAGGCAGGTGTACAATGTCTGGCAAAGTGGATAATCGAATGGGCCTCCTTAGACTCTGCAACAAACAGCTGTGTGAAATGTTAATGTTATTGTGTGGGACAGCTTGTGCATGTGGACAGAAGGGGGAGTGCAGGCATTACCAAAGATGAATTCATTTTAGCATATTTGGTATTGTTTCGAAAACATTTTCCCCTCACAAATAACAAGTAAATTACATATGGATGAGGGGTTCTATTGTGCTGTTGACAGTTTATATTACGGTGTACACATTCTTTCTTCACTCTGCTCAACACTACACCTGATAGGAGTGTATTAAGCAAAGTGACTTTGTTTTGTCTTTGTTTCTCTGAGAGATACAATGACTATGATAGAGTTTATTTGTTTCTAGATAACATTGTGTCTATATGTTTGATATGAAAGTCAGTATGAATAGATGTGCTCTATTCTTGGAACAAAAGGTAAAGAGATTTGTCTCCCAGGCTGAGATTGAGTTCCTTAGTTCCTGAACACCCTGAAAGTACTTTGATGAGAGGTGTTTAACCCTAAAGAAGAGCCCATAATGTAAGAGGAGCAAACTTATCAATAGGCTTCATCCTTATGGCCATCAAATGCCCTGAGTCCAAGTCATCAGGCACTGATAGTAAGGATTGTATGGAACTTCAGTGTTTTACAGCTGAATATGTGTGAGAAGCGACTTGAGATGGAAAAGTCTTGTGTGTTTCTCTGCATCAGTGTTATTGAGGAGGGACAGTGAGACATTTTGGACAGCTGGAGTATAAAAGCCATGGTAACAGAAGTTCCTTGTTTTAACTTGATCACCAATGAGTGAAATGAAGTTGTTCAATTAATCTTTGTAATTTGGTCTATGCTTAATTTGGTGTCCGCTGTGTGCTGACATCAGAAATTGAGCACTCTGTTGCATGCGCATTCTCCACTGTGCTGCTACCTGGGTGTGTAGACATGAAAACTCTTAAGCAAAGATAATTTGGGGTCATAGTTTTGGTTGGTTGTATTTGGGTTTGGTTTAAATATTTTTAGTAAAGATTTGGGGTCTTCCCCCCCCCCCCCCCCCCCAATTCTGACCCAGAGGTTTTTTGGGGGTTTTTTTTTTTTTTTTTTGGAAACAGGAATAATAATGATGAAAACATTTATGATTGCCTTGTTTAATAGAAGATGCCTATACTATAGCACCTTGGTCAGATTAATTCAGTCCAACCTCCAGCTGAAAGGACAAGCTTTAAATAACATATCTCAGGTTCTGCTGATTTTGTTTAAAAGGAGAAACAAATGAGGCTCAGTGATCTTTCTTTACAATTCAAAAAATTTAAATCTCATTATCTGCCTTGAAATTTTTAAGTATCTTGTTGTGCATTTACCCTGAAGTGTATTTGTAAACGTGCCTTATATAACTCATGTAAACACTATATCATGATAAAATGTGGTTTCAAAGATAAACTTGGTCTTAAATGTTCCTAGTTTGGGTAACCTTAGCCAGACAAACACTGTCTTTATGGTAATGTCACTCTTTTGATGAAACTAAAGGCAGAGCTGTAGGAGGAAAGCTGTATGTAGGAACATAATATGTATGAAATGATCAAATATATAGCTTACACTATAAAACGCATAAAACCCAAAAGGTATTTTTAAATCCTTTTGCTCAGGGATTTCTGAATGTAATTCCATATCTTCTCACAGAGATAAAAATATTCTCTGTGGATTACTCTAATTAAGCAATACTTGATACAGCTTAAATATATTTTGAAAATATGTTTAATTTTAATAAATCTCACCATTCAATTTCCAGATATGTTTTGTGTCTAGAATCTAATAAATACAGCTTGCTAAGCTTGGTTGAGGGTTCAGCAGCCTGGTAATTTTCCATTCTGTGTCCTGGGGTTTTTTGTAGGTTCTGTTTGTTGAAATATTTAAGCAGCAGACTAGAGGAGATAAAGACCAAATATTGAAAAACTGTAGATAAAAGATTTCTTTGAGATAAAAATCAGTAAAAATCACCAAGATAGCATAATTTAGATGCCCCACTGCAGCAAGAAACATTCTTTATTTCAGTCCAACATTTTTGTTATGAGCATTTATTCTTTCTCTGAGAAAGGCTCAGTATATAATATTATGGGGTTTTAGGCTGCTTGAAGATGGGCAGGCTGATTAGCAGTGATTGTTTAACCAGGACACCTGTGGCTGACTTCAGTCACTAGAAGTGAATTGCTTCAGGCTGGGCACAAATGAGGCAGAGCTGCTGGGGGAAGCAGCTGGTGGGGATGAGCCAACACCCACCCTAGAAGTGCCTCAGGAATCTTGTTTTCTGCTGATTCTGGGCTGGCTGTGCCCTGTGTGGCTGGAGAGCATCCAGTGTGCTCCTGCAGCTTCACCCAAGGAGGGTTCAGCTCTCCTGCCCCGAGCCTGCCCCAGGGATAATCAAAGGGGGGAAACTGGGAGGCCCCAAACCTGTTCCTACCCCAGTCAGAAGGCTTCTGTTCTGAAGAGAGTAAAATTGAACTCTTTTTGTCTTCTGTGACAGACATTTCATGTGGACAGAGAAAAGTGATTTCTACAGGGTTTAGCCCCTAGAGCTTAAATTTTGCAATAATTAGTTTTCTGCTTTGTTCTATTGAATTTCTAAGTCCATTTAAAATAGGAGTGAGAGGTATTTCGGGGGCACTTGCCTGTGGTGGCTTTGCTTCTAAGGTTAAGAGGCATATTAGGGACATGTAGGACAATTAGAAGGGGAATGAACTTGAGAGACTGGATTTGAGTCCACAAGTGAGCAAACACAATGGAGGAAGAAAATTACTGCGCATTCTTCTTGCCTGTATTTAAAATGTTGAGTACAGAAATACATCACATACATGTGTGGTTATCTCCTCAATCTTTTTTTTTTTTTTTTTCCTAAGGCATTATAATCTGAATGGTTCAGCATATTTAAGATTTATGTTAACACAGTTTAAATTTTAAGATTTAAGTTAACATTAGTCCAGGTGCCACAACCTTACACTGACCTTTCCCTGAGTGAATCAAAACATTTAGTGTAACTCAAGATAACACTTAGAAATGTAGAAATAATATAATTTGCTATGACATATTTCTATATGGAATCCAAAATTTTCACCTGCCATCTGGTGGAAAAAAAGGAAAAGCTACAATATGCAAACTTCCTAACTAAGGAGTACACCTGTTTTCTACTTGCTAGTAGAAATAGAAATATTCAGTGCTAGTTCTATATAAAGATTTTACACTTACATTCCTTTCTGTGTAAGACTTCTTTTCTGTGTATGCTACAAGAATAAGAATTTTTTGGTCCTTTTATTCTTCCATATCAATAGGGCAAAAGAGTAATTGGGTTCACCAGTTCTTCATATTTGCTTGAATATAAACCATCTACCCTTCATGGTCAGAGCATGCTCATAGAAAATAAAACAAGGCAGATATGATAGGAAAACATAAAAATGTATTGATTAAACCCTCTGGGAGATTTGGTTCTACAGTAATATTCAATCACATGTCACCTGCAGTACACTAAATTAGTTCCAAAAGTTTTTAATATTCCATATCACAAAATAAATCACAGAGGAAATCACTGGCTGCAGCAGTTCTCTCTTAATCGGGAATATTGCTATAATGAGCAGTATATTCTTTCATTAGAATTATGGTTTTGAAAACAGAGTAGGAAAACGTTCTTAACTTTGCTCTTAGGAGGAAAGTTTCACTTAAGGCTGGGAAATTTGTACTACTGCCAGTGTATTTTAAGTGTGCATTTCATTAAGAAACAAGTAGCTGCCAGCTTTTAATAGTAATAGTCCCACAGCAGGGACAACAGCATTGTGTATATTTGAGCCGGGTTCTCTTTGGGTTCTTGTGCTAGTAAATGTTCCAGTTAAGGAAGCAATTCTACTTTCATGCTGGACAAGTGAAAAGAACCTATAAAGCAGTGAGATTAACTTTCATGTTTTTACTAGAATCTATAGCTCTGACAACTTTGAGAATAAAACTCTTTTTACTATAAACTGAGGAAATAGACTCTGAATATCTTAGAGATAACAGATGTGAATCAACATGGATTTTTTTGTCCACTTCA
Source organism: Certhia americana (assembly GCA_018697195.1). Classification (NCBI taxonomy): domain Eukaryota; kingdom Metazoa; phylum Chordata; class Aves; order Passeriformes; family Certhiidae; genus Certhia; species Certhia americana. The sequence continues at coordinate 15,878,872 of CM031880.1, forward strand.
GTAGCCCAGCCTCTTCATAGTCTAAAATAACTACAAAATGTGGCAGCATTTAAATAGAGTTTATCCATAATCAGGAGTAAAAAAACCAATGTTGAATTTATGGTGTGTTAACTCTCCACATTAATTTGTTATGTGTAAAAATCTGAAGCTGATTAGTTATCACCTATAAAGACGTTCCTTTTGGGCACTAGATTGTCCACATGGGAGTCCAGCAGAAATACCAAATACATGCTAGATACACAATCTATCCAACAGTCTTCTGAAGAAAAAAAAGTCTCCCTATGGGCTTTTGGCCTTCAGAAGATATTTATACTAAGCTATTCTATCTCCTCAGAGAGATGAAAATGTCCACAGTCTATATTGATCTGAGTGCTTGTGTAAAGATTTTATTCTTTAAGGTTGAGGTGTTGTTCTAGGCATTATTAAAAAGTTTGGGATTTTTACCTGCCCCTTAGGTTTTGCTCTAGTCAGAGGATTAATTTTGTAGGATATAATAGGTCTTAAGCTTGTCAGTCTGCACTATTTATTAAAGCATTAAACTGTTTTCAAGTTGTTTAATAAATAAATGATGTCATTTAAAATGTCCACAGGAGTCAATGAAATCTTCCAGACTCAGAAATTATGTGAGCTCTAAACATGCTTGGTTCTGATTTGTCCAACACAGAAGTGAGGTACCTGTGCACCTTTTGAAGATGCAGGTTAAAGATCCAGTATTAGCCCTAGTTACACTTGATGTGGCTTAATTTTCTTGCACTGTACCTCTTTATTTCAAGTAATCTCATATCAGTCATTGCAAACACCATTAACAGGAGGAAAAAAAACCCCAAAGCAACAACAAAAAAAACCCCCTCAAAACCCCAAACCAAATAAATAAAAAAAACCAAAAAAAACAACAAAACCCAAAAACCTAAACCAGTGGAGACCAGTGATAGGAAATGTAGCACCAGGTTAATTCAGAAAATTTATAGAGGCAAACAACACCTGAGCTTGGAAGTCTTTGTATTGCTCCCAAAGCAATGGAAACTTAATGGAAATGGAAGTTTGTAGAAACCATTCTTCTCCTTCAACCTGTTAGAGTCTGCAACACTGATACAGTAAATTACTAATCTAAATATTTGGCTTTTCGAGAGACCACTGCCTTTTACCCAAAAGAGAATATCCATCAAATTTTATTTTGATTTGCTTTAGTCATCAAGATGACCAGAGGGTTATCTGTACTGTATAACAGTTACTTCCTTGCAATGAGCTTGCATATTTAACGAAGGCGTCATGGAGACTTGTTGCTGTTCAAAATGTTGTTACCACTTCTGCTTCCTTCTCCAGGCCCATTAAATAGCCATTAATTTGTTTTTTTAACATTTTTTCACAGCTGATACCTTGCAATGTATTTTTCTCATTAAATATAGTATAAAAATGAAACATCAAAATGCTATAATACATTTTTCACTCAATTCTTTTGTTGTCTGAGCATGTTGGTCTTCTGCAATTAAATAATTACTTTTCTTTTTCAATATCTAGTGATGATATTCTTTGCAGCTGATATTTCCACATGAAAATTCAATTATTTTTGTAGCTCTGAAAGATGTGGGGTGCATAATAACTTTGATAATCAACCCAGTGTTTCGCAGTATATTGAAAGTGATGTTTAAGGATTACAATTCAATTGCTTTTTGTTGCAGTCTTTGTTTGCAATCTTACAGCTGACAGGCATTCTTTTTGTTTGGTTGGATATTGTTTTGCTAGAGGTCCTGAAAATTCTTAAATATAATGCCAGTTTTCCATAACTGAACAACAAGGTTTCAGTATAGTCCTTTTTGATAAAATAATTAAGCAATGTGCAGGGTGTAAATGCTGAATAGCATATTTATAATATTAAATAAATATTTAGTACAAGAAATGGCACAAAAAACTAGGTTTGACCTACCTTCATGCAGTCACCTGCTTCATCTGGGAGAAAAGATGATTAAATATTGCATTGGAGGATTTATTGCCTAAGACTATTTGGTCTGTGAGAGAAGGGGGATATTAGAAGCAGCTGCTGTTTCAAATTAGTACCAGGTAGAAAAATATGTTTGGGGAGCTGTGGTTGACTGTAAAATACAAGAAAATTGACAAAAATTCAGTTAAGTAATGAGATTGGCATTTCCTCATGGCACACTGTATTCTACTACTGAAATCAGGGAAAGTCCAGAGGCCTCATCATCTAAATAAGGACCAATATTTCCTTAGGATGTGCAATAGTAGGATCTTCATAAAACCATTAGTCTATAATTCCTAAAATGCCTTATGATTTTAATGGAAAATTGTGAATGCTCTTCAATAGTTGCTGTACCTAATAATGGTGGTCAGCCTGTTTCTGTTAACTGAAATAAGCTATACCATACTGGTACCTTCTTAATTAAAAGGTGCTTTCCCTCCTATCCCTAATTTCAAAGATGCTCTGTCTCACCTGTTCTCAAACTCTTAAGAAAAATCCTAGTTCAGAAGCACCACAATTTCTTCTCAGGAACCTGGTGAGATTCTTGAGCCATTGATGAGGGCTATGAGCAAGAACATGCAGAATGTGCTTAAATGTTGTTGCTTCTCCTGGATTTTGTAATGTGAACTAATTTTTGGAAGAAGAAATTGATGTTTATCTCAGAAGTGAATGTCAAATGAGGGGCACAAACATTCTCTGCAACTCCTTGTACATCAGGCTCTCAGATGGATGCCTTTTATTTCACCCATTCTCCAACATCAGGTTAAACTGCAGAGAGCTGATGTATAATGTGGATTTGATATTGTAATGATCTTTGTATTCCTGTGTATTTATGTTGGAATCTTTGCAAAATAGAGTAAGAGAAGCTTAATACTTCTGCTGAGCTGCCTGCAAGACACTGTCAATGGTTAAACAAACACTTTACTTTTAAGTCTGTTCATATCTTTCTTCAGATATAATTTCCATAGATGTTTCAACATGTGAGCTTTCTAGGAGGGAAGGTGAACTTTTTACCTTAATAACCCCTGAATCTTTAGAAAACTCCTCTGGAGAAACATTTACAATCCTCTTCATTCACAGAAATTAATGACCTAGCACTCCAATTCTCAATGGTGCTCCTGGGCACAGGAAAGCATTTATGTATTTACTTTCACATTAATGTAGGATAACTCATTTTCAGCCTCACTGGGACAGTCTAAATACTCCTTATTTCATTAGAAAATGATTGTTCTCAACATGTCCAGGAATGTGTAACTAACAGTTATATATAGCACATACATCACCTTCAGTGAGAGAATAGCAAATATAATTAAAAACATTATAAAAAACAAAGGTTATGTCAGAAATAATACTTGTTTACATTCTCTAGATGTTTGCTAATATACTCTGGCAACTTAGTCTTTTCTTTTTTTTACTTCTGAAATACATAACACTTTCTTAGTTTTGGGTTTTTTTTTTTCATTTTCCTTTCTTTTTCTTTTTTTTTTGGGGGGGGAGGGGTGGAGTGGTAGGGGTCATTAGGGAACTTATGTAGGAGCTAAAGAATCAAATATGGCCCTATAGAAGTAGTTATAAAATAGTTCAAAATGCAAAGAAATGGAACATATTTCTTATTTGTATGAATAAGACATGGATTCAATTACAAAAATTATAAATAAAATTAATAGCTATGGGTTCAGAGAAAAAAAAAAAAAAGTACAAACCAAAATTTTTCAAAAGTAATTTTATTCGGTATTTTAAAGGATTTATTGAAGGAAACAAATGGCATCTGACACACGCAATAATAGCACATGTTTGGATTAGTGATCACCTGAATGCTCCCATACATTTTGTTCTCAAATAAGTGAGCATTACTGAAGAATGTTTTTTTTTTCCTTTTTACTGAGGAAAATAGAATAAACAAACAGAAGCTTGTGATTTTCCCACTGGAATCTTAGTTCAGGAAGATCAGTGTGGTTTACAAGATACTAAACTTGTTTCAGCAGTTATTTTTCCCCCATACCTGTTCAGGTAAATGTTACTGCGAGTTCATGCTTAGGAACCTCACACAAACAAGACCCCTTATATCCTTATGAGATAGATCTACTTTATTTCTTTCATGTTGCAAGCTGTGAAGTTGGAAAGGGTATAGCTGTTTTGCTGAGGGCAATGGAGAGCCAGGAGGAGGCAGGCTTGGAATTAGTTCAGATGAACAATTAAGATCAGTAATCACCTTTTCAAGAACTGCTTGTGGCCAGAGTTTCACACCAGGATTGTGGGCTGATACTTACCTCCCTGAGTAGTGGACAAGGACAGATGTTCAGGAGAAAGGTTGCCTTGGTAGTTGGGATGTGGGGGAGAAACACAATCTCATTGTTATTCCTGCAGTGTTGTGAGAGGACCTTCCATTTGCCATTGTCAGATGAAGACATTTCTCTACCTCTGAAATAAAATGGGCAAGGGATATTTGAAATGAGCCAGTTATATGAAATTTATTAGTGTAAGCCAAAACTGCCTTTCCCCAATTTTTCATTTTCCTTCAACATAAACCTATAGCCTATGCAGATTCCAACTTGCTTACGATTCAGGTAACTTCTACAATGGAAGAATAAGCCTCTTAACAAGATTGAATTTGCTATTGTGCAAGTTGCAAGCTGAACAAACAGAGATTGGGCAAATTTCTGTTCATTCATGTGCCTCTTTTAAAAAACAAATACCAGTTTAATATAAATGGAAATGAGAGCAATGTTAGTGTGGACATAAATCTTGATCTATTGTAACCTAATAATGAAAGCCACTCTGTTCAGAGTCTAGATAAATGAAATAAAGTCATAGGCTGCTTTGGGGTTTTTTTTAATAAGAATAAGAAACATCACTTTTAACTTAGATTTGTCTCCTTTTATTTGCTCACTGTGGTTTTGGACAAAGCCATTATTTATGGAAAACGAGTTGTTACTCTCAAAAGAAAAGTACGTCACCCTATTATACATGATGTGTAATTGTTTCTGTTAAAAGATAAAAATAATGTGGTAAAATATTTGAAAAGAAAGTTTCCTGGCTGACTTCATAAACTTTAATATTTATATAACCTTTAAACAGTCAAGAGACTATGCCTAATGACAGTCAACTAACAGCTTGACCTTTATTGAATGGAAGAATGGTAGCACACTTACAGGAGTTTCATTTCAACAGCAACCTAATGTTGAATTTCTTTGGGTTATTAATGTACAGTGAGCACACTGAAATTCATCTGGAGCCTGGAAATGTATTATTTCCATTAAATAAGTTCCACACAACTGAAGAACAGAGGATTTTAAAAACAGTCACCTTCAGATTCTGTAATTCTATTTTGATAATCTTGTTCCAAATTAAATGTGAAATATCTCAACTTCATAAAAATATGAGAAGGGATACGTATGCAAATTGTCTATTACCATATCCAAAATATTTATGTTAATAAGCAGTTTAAGCATTTGTATGTGTATGAAAAGCCTAAACACTGTGTTATTTTTCCCTGCCTTTCATAGAGGAATTAATCATACTGTCACAGCGGTTTGAAATAATTATAAAAGTGAGTTTGAAAGATTAAGATTAAATACTTTCAAAATGCTTAACAGAGATGTTTTCCTCAAAATTACAATAGAAGGACAAATAATATTTGAATGTCACTGAGTCCTTTGTGATGATTTAGAGCATAGCAAAGCAATTATTTTCTGCAGGAGGCTAGTTTTAAATAACTATTGCTAGTTCAAAACAGTAGTACATAGACAAAAATCAAGATCTCTTACTTCACTTGATGAAAGTGTCAAGAATGTGGTTGTGAGGTGTAAGGAGACAGTTACAGGAATCATTTGCACAGTTTGGGTTGGCATTTGGGTATTTTGTTGTTATTTGGGTTGCTTCTTTGCACATAGTTCATGAGAAAGTCTCTCATATTACCAAGAAAAAGTCTAAAGTATCTGAGGAATCTCGCTTTAATGTTCTTGGTCAAGACGACATGGGCACTTCCACTAGGAACACAAAGACATTTCAAGTATTTTCATAAACTTGAATGCAATGTCAAAGTAAATTAGTGAAAATGAAATACTGCAGGAATGCTGATGCAGCCATTCAGAACAGAAAATACAGCCCTGTTTCACAGACACCTCGAGTGTTGTTCCAGTCTTCTTGGACATGGTTACAGCACAGCAGTACAGAGCAGGTCAGGCCCTTTGCAGAGAAAGCCTAAAAAATCTGAAACTCTACACTTTGGAGGGAAGAAAAGCTGAGAGCACTATAGAATAAAGGTCTATAAAACTGCAGAGGGCTTTGTTAAGTTGAATACACAACAGCTGTTGACTTCTGTAAGAGAAGAACTCCAGTATTCAATGATGCCATTAGGAGAACAGCATAAAGCAGATGGGGGGGAAACAAGGTTATTTCAGGGATAAGTAGGGTTTGTGATTCTGGTACCAGGAATTTGGTTTTCTGGGAGCCAGTGGGCAGCATCAGCAAGTTCAAAAACCAAACTCAGTTTATGGACTGGAATCCAGGAATTAGTCCTGTTTGTCCCTTTCTGTTCCTTGTATCCAAGACAGACTCCAGGGCTAGGTAGACAAGTACTCTGACTCAGAGCATTTTTTAACTCTTGCATATTGTTTTAGTGTGACAATGAAGATGAAAAGGTTTCTTGCCATCTAGTAGAACTTAATTTAAAACAGTGTTCATAGTAAATCTCCATTAAGTCACTGGAAAAAAAAATACTTTAGCTGATTTATAAAAGAACTGTTAGAAAACTAATTTTTGAATGGGCAGTACTTTCAGGCTTGAGGCTTGTAACTATTCTAAAGGAAACTGCTCTCTATTGAATTTAACTGACTGGAGTACCTTTATAATACATTACACATTCTCTAGCTTTCATTTTGGGGAATAAAATGTCATGAAGAGGCCAGAATTGAATAATCTTCTGAAATTGTGGATTTCCAAGTAGGAGAATAAGCCTCTTATGTAAGCAGGGACTCTTAGGAGTGGACCATTGCCATCTATTTACTGCTATGATTTCTGCTGAGGAGCACATCCTCCCCAAGCAGCCCCAAGCAGGAGTATTCCTGGTTCTGGAGGTTGGGTGGTGTATTTTGGCTAAGCCACCCACCGGTCTCATTTTGGAATTGCATCTGCAGGTACCTCCAGCCCCTTGCTCTCACTGAGAAAGAGGAGAAGCCAAATATAAGCAGAAGGCTGTCTGCTGAAAGTACAGTGTTTCAGCTTTTTTTTTCTCTTTTAATTCCTAATTCTGCTTTCCCAGGTTGCATTTAGCTTTCACATAAATTAAATCTTTACAGAAAGCTCTTTGAGCAGCCTGCAGGGAAGGTATCACTGTGTGAGCTGAAATGGGCCAAACATGGCTTCATAAAGATGCTCTGACACTTTAACATGAGGAACTTTAACAAAATTAATGCTTCAAATTATTGTTTTATTACTTCATATCATGCTACTGTGTTCCTGTAGTTTAAAATGTTTAATAAATCAGAAGGCTATAACAAAAGAATTGCTTTGCAATTGACCTTTCATTACTTTGACTTGCACTTGTAGGCCTCTAATATATAACTAATGTGCACAGTTTAAATGTATATAATGCAGAAGTTCAGAATTAAAAATACTGTAAAAGTAGCTTGCTATTTTTAAACACCTTAGTTTAACTTGAGTATTTTTAATTTATAGGGTTTTCAATTTATGACTATACTAATACCTACAGTATCTTCAATTAGCCTTTGAAGACTCATCAACAACTGTAAATGTAGTCCAAGATTAAAATCCCATGTTTCCCAGTAGGAAAATGCAGCTAGGTCTCCTTAAACTTTCTCCATTGCCTGGAGGAGAGCTGGTCATGTATTTCTAATGCAGTCCTTCTCTACCTGTCTGAACATGCCATGCTGTTCATTGCAGAGATGAGATCTGACTCCTGGAGTCAAGCGCTTGGCTTTATACTCCTCCTCAATATGCTTATTAAAATGAACCAGAGGTTAGTTCATTTTAAAGGCCTGAAGAAGAATTATTAAGGAGCTGATTAAGTCAATTATGCTGCTTAGGGAATCCTTTTTGCTGTGTTGTTGTTAGCCAGGAACCTTAATAGGACAATTAGGATTAATTAAAATCAGCCTGATTGATTAGGATATATAAACCTGCACGTGAGCTGTAGCTGTGTGGTTGTCTTTGTGCAGTCTGCAGAGGGAGGTAGTGGATGCTGAGGTTTGTGTTTCTGCAAATATTACCTGTTTGCAGACAGGAGCAGGCTGATTTGAGGGGGCAGTTGGTTTTGGCAGGGACGATTCCACATCAGAGAATTAAATTTTCTGCATCTCCCTATTGGGATTAACAGGACATGGGACTGAAGAAAGAAACAGCAAATGGATTTTGCTGTATATATGTTGTAGTGGTTTTGGTAAATTTACATATGTGTAAAATGATAAGAGGATGGGGAATCAATCCTTCTTTTGCCTGTAAGATGATGTGATTTAAACTCACCATGATCACTTGCGGCCAAGGAGAAATGATGGCTTAATGGCAATGGAAGGTGAGGGAGAAGGGCACTAAAGCACTGTACTGCCTCTTGAGAGAGCCTCTCTTCCAGTGGATGTAAACTCCCAAATTAGGTGGCTGAGTTGCCATCAGGAATCATGCAGCATTTCTGCATGCAGAATGACCATCTGACTGCTCTTGTGTCTTCAGAATGTTATTAAATGGATGATGTCCAAGAAAATTTGAACACTTCTGTAATGGCTGTTTTAAACTGTGCCAATACCACAGTTAATAGATTCAGCCATATGCTCACACAGCCCTGGGATCTTAACCTGTTTCAGTGTCATACAGTTTGTATGCAGACACATGATGGGAAAGGACACCACAGGAATGGTCAGGTGGCTCTTCCTCTTCTGGGGAAGGTAGAAGGGTGTTAAGTCCCTTGCTTTTTCAGTGACCAAGCAATGTCTCTGTTTAAAACATGGCTCTGCTCTCGCCTGCTTTTCATACATTGATTCATTTTGATTACTTCTGGAAACTTTTTATATCTGGTGTTTTGTCTCTTTGAAATAGCTTTCTTGTAAAAGGAAACTGATCTCCTGTGAAAAAGGTTATCTGAGGAATGCACCTTAAAACTTACTTTGTTTTACTGGCAATGAACATAAATAGCTCCACTGTTTGTTCTGTATCTTTATCCAAGATTTTTTCAGACATTTCCTATGTAGAGAAACATACAAAGAGTCTTCACTAGACATCAGCAAGGCTTTAATCAGCAACAGCATCTTTTGTTCTAAGCAGTTGGATCCTAGATAATTGTTATCAGTCAAAATTTCTTTCTTCAGGTGATTCAAAAGAACAAGTTATTTATTAATGATCTAGAAAATTAACTAGTCTTTCAAAACAATATTTGCAAGCATCTCTTCATTTACTACACTCCTGACCTAGTGCATATCTAGGTAAGTGTGCTATCTCAGGTCTTATTATTCCACGTACTGGTAAGATCCATTTCCAAGAATGCTTATTCCATCTTATTAAGGAATATCTTCAAATATTATCTCAGATGTCAGTCCAAAGGAGAATCAGATTTTCTATTACTATTACATTACTATTTGAAACTGTTACAGTTCTTTACTTTTATCTCATGATGTTAGGAAATACCAGAGGAATCCCTGTTTTCAATAAATAGCATTTAGCAAAATTTGGTTCAACTAAATTGCATATCCTGTGAAATGTACCATCTGAAGTTATCTAAGCAGTCCTGGGGTGTCTCTTAATCTGGACTTTCTGCTGTTAAAGACAGTGATAGCTAAGGAGAAAGAGATAAGCAGGAGATAATGGTGTCACTGGAAAAAAAAATCTCATACTATATTAATCCTGATAAAAATATTTACTTCAGGGCCTAATACCCAATAAGACTCAGTTAAGTAAGACTATCCTAGTTCCATAATCTAAGAAGGCAAAAGTAATCATCCACAAGATTATTTTTCTTTTCCTAAATTATATTGGAATGAATCTTAGTAGAATCCTCACAACATCAAGATATTAAGAAGATACTGGATGCCGTCTACTTTTATTCAGCTCTTTAAAATCTAATGCTACTCTGAGAAGTTCCTGTATATTGTCATGACTTGCCTGAAAAGTCATAAATCTCTTTCAGGGATTGTAATTGTGGTCATCTCTGACAGTAAGTAACCCTTATTAGGTCTTTCTAAACTTTAATAAATCCCAAGAATGAAAGAAAGAAAAAAAAAAAAAAAAAAAAAAAAAACCAACCATATGTTTGTGGTATCCCACTCCCAGTTTTCATTACTGATGCAGAAAAAGATTATAGAAAGCATTGGTACATATTTCCCTTAATTTTTTAAGGACTTCTTTACAAGCCACCTGTCATTTTCAGGACTTTATTTACTCTTAAATATCTTTATCCAGTGTTTGCAATAAATTGTATCTGCCCTTTAAAGCTGAAGTATTAATAAGTACAAATTTACACATGCAAGTCAATAACTTAAAATTCTCTGTTTTCGCCAATAGGTGGTGGTGCTAGCTGGTTCTTTATTTGTTGTTTCTTCAAACTTCATGGCAACTAACTGTAAATACAGCTGCATATTTCTAGCATAAAAAAATTAGACATAGGTAATTTGAGATGCTTGGAGCCAAGGTGCCATGGCTGCAGGATGAAACGCAGACCCTGTGAAAGGATGAGCTGGAGGAAGATACAGAAAGTACTCTTCAGTCTCTCTCTTTCCAGACTGCTTAGAAAACAAGCTCCCTCTGGTTTTAGTTGCTATTGCAATGTCTCCCATTGAAGAAACAATCTTCTGAAAATGTCACCTGGGCTCTCCCCTGGTTGCCAGATTCCAGTTTATGAGATGGGAGTAGCAGGATTTGTGTGTCCACAGAGTGAATGCTTGAATTGCAAGAGCAAAACAATGCTCTGTGAATGGAAAAAGGGCTGTGAAAGAGAGTGCTCTCTTTCCAGCCAGTTAACAAAAGTACTGAGAGAAACGGAGGTCACATCTGAAGTCAAACACAAGTGCACTTCTCAAAGATTATTAGATTCACACATACAATAAACAAACATTTCAGTAGGTAAGATACAATGCAAAAAACATTGGAGTAAAAACATGCATGGCATGTTGAACACAGGTGGAAATGAGTAAGAGAAACATTGTTCCTCCCTTGAATTCCCCCTATGATGGGAGCTTGGTTCCTGGTTGCAGAAGAAGTGTTTTTTTGGCCAGGATGTGTTCTGAAGTCAGTAATATCACAGGCAGTCTGATGGGTGCCACTTGGGCTTAGCTGTAAACCTTGTATTATAATAAGCAGTTTCAGCAAGCTACGAGTTCCTCTAAAAAAACAATTAAAAGTTGACACACTTCAAATGAACTCAAGAACAAATTAAAACATGCCTATAGCAAGGACCATGTTTTTAATTTTGTATAATCTTCATTAGAGCCTGGGATAAAGTGACACAAGAATTCTTAATGCTAAATAAAGCATCAGGAGTAAGAACATGTTCATCATCTGATTGCTTTCTTTGTTGTGGTTTTTTTTTTCCTTCTGTTGTCTTTTTCCTGTATCTCTGGCCTATTTGCTTCCCTGTTTTTTCTGTGGTCTGCTCTCACTGCAAGGAGTAAGAGAACTCATGACTGGCAGCCAGCAGCTTGGAGTGAGAATTCTCATTTGTCACATTCTGTTACAAGCTGCCAAGTGAGATATGCAAAACCTTGTTTCAGAAAGTTCCAATATTGTCAGGTTCTCTTGGCTGCTAATGTTTCTCATTCTAGTATTTTGGAAGGGAAAAAACCTTAGGTAAAATATTTGAACTTCTCCGGTTTTCCTTTGGAAGAAAGAAGAAAGAAAAGAACAAAAAAAAAGAGGAGAGAAAAGATGGAAATTTATTGAAATTTTAAAAACACCTATTTTTATCTGTTTTGCTTGTAGGTAACAAGTTTTCAGTATGCATATAAACTCTGTAATTGCTGAGGTTCAAACATGCAATTCTCAAAGTATCTGACAACTTGAGCTCATGCCTGACTACTCTGAAATGAGTTTATAGACCCACTTGCTGGATTTATATGTTGCTTTTCATTCTATCACCTTATCTTCTTTAAGGGCTTCTCTTATACCCAAAACTGGACCTAAAGACTCACCAGCTTTAAACATTTTTCAGCCTGTCTATCCTTCCATACTGAGCCAGCCAGATTTTGATTCTGTCTGGTTCTGATGCAGTCTGGGTTTATTTTTACGGCTTCAGCTTTCTCAAAGATTATTTCCTACCTTTAACACCAACTGTTGCTCTTTTCTAAGTGTTTCTAGATGAGTGCTGTGTGCATTTGTACTGTCTGTTTGATATGATGTCCTTAAGTAACTGTGTCATGTCCTTAAGTAACCATGATGCCACCAGCAAGTGCAACTACACAAACTTTTTCAGTGTTGACTTGATCCATTTCATAATCCACTTGGAAGCATCCTAAGGTTTCACTGATTTTAGTTTGCTCTGGAGTGATTCCTGGTATCACTCTGCTAATCAGAACCATCTGTTGCTCAAAACTAACCAATGAATTGAATGACAATAATGATAGTAAAGCATCAAATGTCAAAATTCTAATGATAACTAAAAAAAGGGTGGCAGTGAGGAAGAGGGCCTTGGGATGGTAGGGGAGCACTGAGGAAGAAGGAACAATGCAGGGAGATATGAAGAAGAACAAAATGAGGAAGAAAATTGCTGCTGTAAAAGGTTGGTGTGGGTCTGATGGAGTTAGAGCCTGCTGTTGGAGCCTGCAGTCACAGCTGAGCCAGGTGAAAGCCTGTGTTCAGAGTCTGCAAACCAATATTTGCAGTCATGGTCCGGCAGGAAATAGTCAGCAGATAGAGTCTGCAGTTGGACCCTACAGTAGGAGCTTGCTGTAGTCAGAATCAGCATGGCTAAGCCATAAAGAATAAACTGGGACCCTTTTCATGCTGTTAAATGAGAGTTTGTGTCCTGGCTCATTTCTACCCCTAAGGAGAGGTCTGATGCAACAACCAATTCACCTTCTGGCAGCCTCCTAATATCACCCAAGTGTTGTTAACATAACAGCATTAAAATAATCTGTTGTATTTCAGTGAAATACCCAGGATTTCAGTGATGTAACTCAAGCTGGGACATTATCTACAAGTTCTTGAGAAAAAGCAGCAGTAGAGGAGAATTTGCAGTGCTGAAAGGTAGACTTGAGCATTAATGGTTGAGAAGATGGCAATCTAGGAGCTTCAAGTGTCCAAATCCTGAAGTACAGTATCAGCTAAAGAGTAGTAAAATATGGGGTCCTGGCAGCACTTCTGTGGCTTTAAGCATTGATAAGGAATAGTGCATTGAACCAGCTTAGATAATATGGTAGTTCTGTAATGTAACATAGAAAGCATATTACTTAACAGCAAAAGGATGTTTTTATTCTTATAGGAAGTAAAAAATCTCACTTTACGAGGGTGCTGCTGTACAGCAAACATGGAGAGCTAAGCATCTTTGTGATTATTTAACAGGGATAGAGCTAAATATTTCTATAGATATGTGACTGACACATATGCCTGTGGAGTTAAGGGGGCCTCTTTCCATTCTGAGTTGAGGGAGTGTGTACACATATACATATATAGGGGAGAAGAACTGAGCTGTAGTTTTAACTTTAAGAAAAATAAAATTGCCTTTGGAGAGTTAAACCACCAAAGATTTTTATTGAAAGACTTCCAGGAAAGAAGATGTTTTTCTTTTTGTTTTTAAGTGCAGATTCTACTTTTTATTCTGTTCTCTAATGCACGTTGTTTTTCTTTATCAGTATGAAGTTTTCTGAACTTTAGATGATTAGCTGCAGGACTTAGCTTTGGGCTTGATTCTGGCACTTGTGGTTTTCCTGGAAAACAGAATACCACCTCTGGCTTAGGAAGTTCCTGAGCTGCACTGGAGCCTGGGGAGCTGTACCTGAAAAGAGCTATTGTGTAGTTGCCTTTCTCCTAACTTCTTTCTCAGGCACAAGTTTCTGGCTGTTGCAGGATTTGGAACTGCAGACCAAATGGACTTTGGTCTGTCTCAACATGGTCATTCATTTAGCCATCTAATGATAATGTTCTCCCAAATATTTTCAGCTGAATAAGAAGACACAGGATGGGGAGTGTAGAGGTATCTGGGCTGTGCAAAGCTAGAAAGGATCAGAGCCACAATGTAATGCATGTTTTGAAAGTAGTTAAGAAATAGATGAAATTTTGTCATGAATTAGATTGGTTCATGCATTTAAGGCTGTGTAATATTTGCTGGAAGTTATAGGGTGTTAAATTAAACATAACAATAAGGGTTGAATTGGTACCTGCTTCATAACTATGCTAATGTACTGTTCTCTGAGCTGGGCATGAAACATCTGAGGACTTGAAATTCAAGAATGTTTTATTTCATTTGTGGTGGTGGAATTTTGATGGAATGCCAATAAAGTTAATGTAACCACTGCATTTTTCTAAAAACACACTCAAAAGATGGGTCTGCTTCTTTTATGAACTTATGTTGGCTTCACTCCCAAGCTCAGATATACTTCCTCATCTGAAATGAGGACATGCTTTTTAATATGAGGAAGCTCAAAAAGGTGATTGACTAGATGTGCAAGGGGGAGAGACTGTGAACATGAGAGCTTATCACAGACACATCGCTATAAGCCAGGGAAATCAGAATGAGCTTTGAAAAAAAATTAGTTCCAAGAAAATTCTAGAGAGGCTTTTTGGTTGGGTGCTGTGTAAAAGAGGGCTATGAATAAAAAAACCCTCCCAGCTCTGTGTTAATCTTTTCTTGCACTCATGAAAGTGAGGCATTACTGCAGTGTTGCTTATTTATAAGTAATATATAAAAAATGAGTGATACGTTGCCTGTTTTTTTTAATTATTAACAACATCTTTTCCTAATCCAGAATAAGGTGTTCTTGGAGAACAAGGTTCTCTTTCGGTATGTATTTGGTTGCTTTGTGAGATTTTGGAGGTTTTTTGGTTGGGGGGGTTTGGTTTTTCTTGTGTTTTTTTGGTGGCGAGGGATATGGGTATTGTGCTAGGTATTTAGTAAGACTAAATGTACAATTATGAGAACACTCCCTTAAATCTTCACCCTCATCTGGAAGGATGTAGCTTTTGTACCAAAAGATATCTCAAGGAAAAAAATGCATTTAACAGTTGCAGCATTGTCTGTGAGTGCTGACCTTCTGTAGATGCTTATGCACCATTCCTCTGCTTTCTATAACATACCCCATTCCTAGGAGCCAGCAGAGCTTTACAACTGAAAAACAGTGTATTTCACAATGACCTGAAGCCAAAGTTGCTTTCTAATTCATAATTGCAGCAAATATTGGTTGGTCACTGTTCTTGTGACTTTTATTGTTTAGTAGTGCTTTTTTAGCTTTTCAGCTGTCACAGACTGGTGATAATCATCTTAATTCATACCCTATCTGACTTCTCTTAGTGGCAGAAAATATACATTTTGTAATTAGAACAAGAAGTCATGTGGGCTGCAATAAATGCCCTATTCTTGTGTAAGCAAAAGCACTTCCAGCATAATGTTGGAAGTTAACAACTCAAATTCATGTTTAATAGTTGCTTATTCCAATATCTTGGTGCAATCAAGACTGTACTTTCAACAAGGAAGCATAATATATGAAAAAGAGTTCCTGTCCATATTTTCCTTTCTTCTTGAATTTGACTTCACACCATATTATCCATATATAATATTTATATCATGTATTTATTGAATCCTATAAACATCTTCCTCAGATCTTGGCATATGTTTCATAGAAGGCTATTTGGATTAGCTATTAAAAATAATGAGGTTAACCTTTAGTTGCTGATCTGAAGAGGAAGATCACATTTTGATACACTCATTTCTGGAGATGCATCTTCTGAACTTATTCAGAGTCTCTTCAGTTAGAAAAGAACCCTGTTGTTTTCTGTAATTTCTTGAAGGGGCCATATATGTTATGGTTCCTAACATTGCCTTCCTTACATCCATTTCTTATTGTTAATTTAAATTTTCATGTCTCTACAATGGGTTTCTGTACCTGGCACAGTTGTTTTGGGTAGTTATAACATTTTTCCCCAGATGGATTTTCTTTCATGTGCATCCCACTTCAGACTTTCTTCTGGTAGAGGCATCTGTCAGAGATCAAAGAGAGGATTAGTTCTCTGTGCTTCCGCAGATAAGGATATTTCATGGAGGAAAAGTATTTTATTTACTTACAGCTGAAAAGTAGCAAATGATAAACTTGTAATAGCTTTATTAAAATTCTGCCTTTAGGATGAATTATCAGTTTCCCAGTTCATTACCAAATGAGCTGTTGCAATGGACAAATAAACTTGGTCTCCTAGAAGCTTTCGGAGTCCTCTTGTGTTGTTAAAGTGGGACTTGTTTTCTATTTATATTAAAATATTTCCTTGTCTAATTTTTATGAAATAATTCTAGAGGCAAAAACTAGGACCAAAAAAGTAATTCTTGATTATTTGAAAGAGACTAAGAAGGAAAGAGTGCTTTATGTTCACAGCCATGCTGGAAGAAAACAGGTTGGAATGTTCCCTGCCTCAACCCCACTGAAAAAAAAAAAAAAAAAGAAAAAAAAAAAAAAAAAAAAAAAAAGGCAGTCAACAGCCAACACAAATCTAAAAACAGCAACAGATCTTAAACTCTAATGTGACATTTTGTAAATACTTCAGTATTTTGCAAGTTCATTGCACCTGTGACTAGCAATACCAGCAAAGCCAGGAGCACTTTAAATCACTTCACAGGAAAGTGGTTCAAGGAAAATTAGAGGAAACTAAAGTGGTACCTGATATAAAGTGGTGGACTGTAAGAGAAACGGCTTCAAGAGCAATAGAATTTGGAATATGGCTGTAATTGCCAACGCAGCCAGTTGTTTCATCCCAGGACCTAGGTTGTCTCTTTTGCCTTAAAGCCTCATCTCTTGAATTACTGTGAACATACCTGTAACTTCTTAAATGTTAAACCTAGCAAAAAACCACTGCTATGACAAGGTAATCACCCTGGTTATGATAAAAAATTAAAAAACCACTGCTATGACAAGGTAATCACCCTGGTTATGATAAAAAAATTTCTGAAGCTGCAATGTTTCAAAATATTTCAAACAAATTCTTGTTCTAAAGTCCTGACCTTTAAAATTCTTGGGTTTAGTAAGCTGGTCTTATTGTCTTCATTTTGAACTGACCTGGTAACTCAGCAATACTGACAGATCTGAAGTCTAAAATACATTATTACACTCCTTCTTCTAGAATAGAAATAATTTTCCCTTTCCAGCAGCAACAAAACAGGCAGAGAAAAGTATGTCTCTTTCAATAGTACTCCAGTGTTGTTTGAGAGGCTTGTTCCCTCCCTGTGTCTGATAGAAACATGTAGCCATGTTTTAGCAGGAGTGTGAGAGCTGCACTCATCATGCAGCTGGAGGCACCTCATTTCTCACTGCAGTTTGCCCCTAAGGTATGGGGAGCCAGGGAGGAGGGATATTGGTTTCTGGCTTGCAATTTAGTCAGTATTCAATGCAGTTTTTGTTTACTGACTGCTGTTGCTGTATAACTGTTTCTGAGGTCTGCAGAGAAAAAAATGTGCAGCTATTTAAATAGAGCAATGGTATGAGGTTATATTGTGAACAAGAAGAACCAGAAGTGATCACTTCTTACAGGCTGTTCCATTCTCCCTTTGATGAACACTTCACTGTGATGTGGAATGTGTAGCTTTGAGCAGTTGCTGAAACTTGTTTGGAAAGCCTCTTGATGTTTGTGGTGTTAATAGATTCTGCCCTCATGTTCAGTAACTGCATTTTAAAACTTGACCCTCCACAGGACACAAGTCACTCAGAAATTTTGTACTGGTAAATGTTGAAATTCTGTACATTATTCACAGTTTGTATATGGTTTCCTTTTGGAAAGTATCTAAATGTGACTATGCTGCTGAATGACTCTCAGAATAGAATGTCATTTTGTGCATCTGGTGTTCTGTTTAATTGTCATCAGACTTGGGTTTTCAACAAGATAATTGGTGAGCTGTCTTTGGTGCTTTGAAAAATAAGTTGTCTTCAAATCTATTAATGTTGTTCAAATATGTACTTTTCTGAAAATGTGTTTTCTGTCATAAGGCTTCAGTGGTGCAGAGCAATTTAAGAATTTATCAGGCTGTTATTGTCAGAGATGAGAAAACAAAATGTTACAGATAAATGTCTTATGAACATGACTCTTGTCTTGATCATTGTGGAGATTGAGAAGCCTATTTCATTTATGTTCCGGAAATTAAACTAATAGACATAATAGATGAATAGGATGCTACTTTTTGACCTCTTTCCTGACCTCTCCTAGAAGAGCAAATGCAAGGATTAGTTCTCAATACCTACATTACTTAAAGACCTTTCTTTACATAGATTGTCTGGTAAAATGGGGGACTATTCAGCAGGAGAGGGAATTGTAACACTTTTTAAAAGGAACTGTAGTGTTATAATCACTCTAGAACCAAATTTCTATCAACAAATAATGCACACAATTAACAATGTGGGATAGGTGTTGCACCATGCAATGCTCCTTTATTTCCACAAAAGCAGAAAAAAATACAAAGTCTTGACTGAACAGCTCAACAGATGTAGAAGATGCATCTTGTTCTTACTTTCTGGTTGGCCTTGGGCTGGCTACACCCAGTTCATTGGCTGCAGGGTTTTTTTCATCCTTTGTAATTGGACAAGTACAGAGAAAATCTTGGTATATAAGTCTGGATGACCTTCTGATGTCTCCTATACATCCTGATTGTGAGGGGAACAGTGTTGTACTCATTATAACTTTCAATTCAGCATAAGTGCATATTTCAGCTACCTTTATGTAGCTTTATTTAAATTGCCAAACTCTACATAGATTCTTGTTAGATCTGAATTTCTGTTGCTTAATTATGTTCCACTTGGTCATGTGCCTCCTGTTAGCAGTTTGGATCTGACATGGTGCCCCAGGTTTAAGCCCTGCAATGTTTCCCTCTTCCCCATACAGAACAGAAATCTATCATTTACCCTGGAGATTCCATTAAGCACTACCTTGTCAAATCTGTACTCTTTGGAGGCAGAGTAGAGATGTAGCCTATTTTTCACTGATGGCTAATCTTGGGTCACCAGGCCGTATCATTTGTGACCTGAAATTACTAAAAAGGTCACTGAGGATAAAAGGAAAAGACTGACTTGAAGAAAAAAGGTTTTTCACTTTGTCAGTAGTAGATTGGTGTGATAAAAACTAGAATCTTCTTTATGCTGAAGATATAGAACATATATTTTTTTCCTTAAAGTTGCTGGATAAGTTGCACTCTTATAATAGATTTTTGTAACCATAGTAATGCTAATAAATCTAAGAAATGATGTTGCATTTGAATTCAGTGATGTGCTATGTAATGTCTTGCCTCCAGAACTGATCAGACAACATTTGTACTGAAAAGCAACTATTAGAATTTCATTTTTCAGCAACAAGTAAATTTATCACAACCTAGAAAAAATATTCATCTTTGGTAATGAAAGTGTTACTAAAATATATTGTTTTGATGCATTCTTTATCCTAATTTATAGTTTGAGACATCCCACTGTTTGTTGTGCTATAATACTTTTGGCATCATTGCATATAAACCAATTAATTAAGTGAACGTGGGTGTGGAGTGTGTGCTATGTGTGTTGTCCAAGAGTTAAAAAAATCACATTTGAAAAGAGAATTTCTATTGAAAACATGTTGCATGCGTTATTTGAGATTAGAAATGTGTCTGTAGGGTTTTTTTTTCCTGTTCTTGTGACCTAATTAGAATACAGCAGAGCTGGAGATATTGCAATTTGTGAGAACAGACTTATAATAGGATCTATGTATAGGAAACAAAATACATTTATTTCATTGCTTCTAAGAGATGCATGGAGGCACACACAAGCTACAGATTTTCTATTTTTTTTTTTCATGGCACAGCTGTGTTAAATTCTTTTTAAACAGAGAAGCAAAGCCCTGTGGCTGTTGAAGATTGGCTTATGGCACAATAATACCCTGATATTGTATGCATATTTCAAATTTTTTGGTAAAGCATATACTCACTGAAAAACAGTAATTGTCATTCATGCTGTATTTCATTTTTAAAATACATGCAGAGAAAATAATTTTCATACCTTTCTTATAATGAGGTTTCTACATATAATTACGCCAACTTTTCCCTAACTGAATTTGTGCATATCTTTTAGTTGTGTTTTTCATAAGAGTGACTTTGGTAAAAAATAACCTGCTTATAAAAAACCCCAACCTGACATAATTATCATGTCTAGTCATGGAGATCAATACCTCCTTAAAGGTCAAGATATGTGCACCCTCCATTGTCTCATGGCAGGTTGGAGATAAAATGGTGTAATGGCCTTTCTTCCTTTCCACCATCTCTGGGGGGGGTTCCTTCTCTTTTATGGTTTTTTGTAAGTTCCCAAGTGTGTGGGATGCAGATGAGACTGGGTCAACCGATGTGGTCATTAAAGGATGGTTTGTAGCCAAATCAGTCTCATGGAAGGGTGAGACTTTTAGATTGTTACATTCAGCACCATGACACCAGAAAACCATCTTAATTTTAGTTGCAATGTTTTTTTATAAACTTCTTATCCAGTTAACTACTTCCACAAAGTTCTCTAGTATCTTAATTAACCAATCATTAATTGCTATGTTTCTACTGCAATGCTTCTCTTTATCCAATCATATAATTCTACAAAAACTTACTGCTATACCTTCTACTTTTAACAACTCTGTAACAGGCTTTAGTAATAAAGTGTAATATTTTCTAATATCTTGCTTAACATATCTATTTGCTTATATAAAGCATATTTCTACTTGCCTAAAATATACTTCCATATAAACTATAAATGCCAGTTTTACTTTCACTGTTCTAAAACCCCAAGATTTCTCCTTACATCAGACATTGTCCATCTCTATCTCTGAGCCTGAATGCTGGAGGCCTTGGGAGCTCTCTGTGCCTACATTTCTCACACCCAGGCTGGCTCTGCCCTCCCTGCTGTGGGGTTTGCTGCTCTAGGGCCCCCCTCCCATGCCATCCCTGTGATGCAGCCAATGGTGTTGTGTGCTGTCCTTGCTGCCCATTGAGCTGGGACCAGCTCCCATCCCATGGGCTCCTGCTGCGCCTGGCCACGGTGTCCTCTGCCCTCCCATGTCCCCGTGAGCTCTGCTGCAGAGCAGCAGCCAGCACAAACGGGCAAAGAGAGATCTTTCTGCTGTGCAGATGTCCTTTCTCTTTACAAAACGTGCAATATTTGACTTATACTCTGCAGTTTCAATTTCTTTATTTTCTGTGCGCCCACCTAATGAAAACTGTTTAATACTCGCTTGTGCACATGGATGGGGGACTTAAATCTGGGTCTGAAAATTATTTGCCTAATGGTAGGATTTACTTTATAAATATGCCTCTTTATAAATATCTCTTGGCTCAGCAAATTTGTTGACTGTTTTCCAGTATTTTAAGGTAGTACTGCAAAATACCTGAGGAAATAGATTATTACAAAATCTAATTCCTTGTGCTCAGCACTGAAGCAGGGCTAAATTTATTTTACATGACAGAAGCAGAGTGAATATCGCAATGTCCTTGAAATCCAGCATGTTTTTAATTGGATTCTATCTTTTTCTAATGCTACTGTGGAACACAATTTAAATCTTTAGGATTAAATTTATATGACAGGCTGCCATTCTCACTAAAGTGGTGCATCATTTTAATTTATTTATTTTGCTTTTATGTTTCTTGACAAGTAATAAAGCATTAGGTCCTTAGTGGCGAAGGTCTTGCTGCTATTTTTTTTCTACAGTCCTTATGTTTCAGAACCCTTTTGCTGACACATGGCAAAGTGCAACAACATTCATTAAAAAAAAAAAGGACAACTGTTCTTAAGCTCAGCAAGAATTCTAGTGAGATACAATTTAAGATAAGGAAAGCTTCATTTATGTATTAAAAAATAACCCCTAGTAAATGAGGTTTGGAATGCATTATCTTCTTAGCCTTCCACTGGGTCCATAATTATACAGAATATCTAATGTACTCTAATAATCGTATTTTTAATTTGATAGTCTCCTCACTTTATATACAGACTAAAGCCCTACAGCCCACTAGATTAGAAAATGAAGACACTGATTGCTTAACTGTAATAAATACATGATGCTATGAAGGTGAAGATAAAAGCATGATGTGCAAAATAGGAAAATAAATTAAAATGTTAGGAAACAGGTGTGAAGAGACTTTGAAAATAGGTTCACATCTTTCTTCATGGCATCATTGTGGTTCCTTGTCCCAATCACAGTCACTTTTACTGCTCATAAGAAGGTAGATAAAAGTAAATCATTCCTAGGTTAATAAGCCTATTATTAAAAATTAAATAAAAAATTAAATATGGACACATTGGGAAAAATAGAATTGCTATAAATTAAATTATAAATGCTCTTTATCTGGAGGGTTTAAGATTTTAAAAATATTGTGTTTCAGTCCCTCTCTTCTAGGCAGCAAGCCTATTTAGTTTCCAGTGTACCAGACTCTTGTTTGCTAATACCAAATGAAGTGCATTATCTACTATGATGGCTTAAATCGATTGTACTGTTTTATCAGCTGGGATTGAGCAAATGGCAGGGATGCTGATGAAGCACAGGTTTGCAGGTCTGTCTGCAGTTTCTGTTGGCAACATCTCCATTTGCATGGCTTCATATGGCACAAAGAGCTTTATGTATGTGTTAACCTTGGGAAGAGCAAAGCAAGTGAACCAAAGGATTGGGCATTGGCAATGGGTGCAGAGATTATGAACAGACTGGAAAAGTCAAGAGTCTAGTTAGAGTCATTCTTTTTCTCCACAAAGTTCATCATAAAATTACTAACATAATCAAGTCATCTCCTGCTTGGTATTTGAAGCCCAGTATTACAAGCACAACACAACCAGTGCTGTTCATCATTGCATAGAAAAGAATCTGCTGTATCCAGGAAATGGCCCTCTTCTCTTTCATGGATGTGCTCTTTGGTTTAGATTTTCGTTGCTTGCAACCAGTGTCAAATCTTTGTTTGTATGGCTGACTGGGATCAGGTCTCACTGTAAATTTTTTTTTCCCTCTCTGCAGTTACTACACAAGAAAGAAACTGAAATATTAATGACAGAAACTTAGAACTTTGGTGGAATTCTGCCATGTTCAAACCTTAAAATGCTCCCAAGTGTTTTTTGTGTGTGTAACAACTATTTTGCCATCCTTCCAATTTGCTGGGAGCCTGCCCACTGGTGGAAACAGTGCATTGCTTTATTTCCTGTGTGTGGAACATCCCTGTCCTTTGATTCATGTGGAGGGTGACAAGTGGCTGTGAATCCTCAAATCAGCACAGCCCCAGGACACAGAGGGCTTCTTGTGCAATTGGTCTTTGGTATTGAACTGTGAAAATGATTTCTAATAACTGTTAGAAATTTTTGACAGGCCCCTTCATGTAGACCACTGATAATTAGAGCCTAAATGTTTTTATTTTGCTTCCTACAATCTCATTTGATCTTAGCAATCCATGCTATTAAACTGTTCAGTAAAGTCCTGTGTCTTTAAATCTGATTAGCTGGAAATTTTGAGGCCACTAGTGAGCTAATTCAGTCTTGAGTTTTCTGTAGATATAAAACTAAAGCCACCAATATTTCTCTTAAGAAAATTTTTCTCTTCAATAAACTTTTGACTAGTTGTGAGTTAATGTCTTCTCAAGGCCGAGTATGTTTTTGGAAGGCATGTGCTGGGCTATATTTTAAAATAAAACTTTTTTTCCCCAGAATTGTGGAGGAAAATCATAAGGTGAAAGTATAATAAACATATAGTAAATTTTGTGTGTGACTTCTTAGCTCACAGCTATTTTTATTATTGTCTAAACTCTGAACCCTTTAAAAGAAGACATGATAGCATCTTACTGAGCAAGTAACTTGCTGCAATCTGAAAGTTCACTAGGTCCAAACGGTTGATGTTTTCATCCCCTACCTATGCTGTGCTGTATTGGTTTCACCTGTGTTTACTCTGGTCCCTGATATGAATAATTTCCACAAGGTCTCTTTGAGGCTATCCAAAAAAAGACCCTCATTGCTTTAGATCCTTATGTCTGCCTTGGGTCTTGGAACATATTTAAGGATCCTCACATGGCATTTCTAGTTTAGTTTCCTAAAGAGAGAGTTTGCAGGGCAGGCCACTCTGCAAATTTAGCCAGTGGAGACAAGTGGAGATATGCAACAGAACTGCTGCATGAGTCCTAAACAAATCGGGCACTTTGTCCTTGAGTTGGTCTACACAGCTATTTGTGTTCCTTCTTCAATATGGCTGTGATGAAAAATGTGTTTGGATGAGCTGCACAAAACTTGTACCTTTGTTGTGGGAACAAAGGTGGTTCCAGGGTGCCTCTGTTTCTGTAGCTCTACTTACTCTGTGTACCTGCCCATGTGAATTCGCTCCTAGTAGAGCCCGTAGGAGTGTTGGGAAGAGATGAAGGGAGTTCTAGAAGTTAGGAAGATTCTGTGTGGTCGTGTAACCAAGGTGCTATTTAGAAATTTTATACTGCTGGGGTTTGGGCTTCATCCCTTTGTCAGGGCCTGTAATGAGATGCTCAGAGGGCAGCTTGCTTACTGTCTTTAACAGTGTTTGCACTGGAGATTTTAATTGATCCAAAATCAGAGGGTTGATGCCCTTTCATTAGGCAAAGTAGTTAGCATTGAAGGTGAAGTTCTTATTTATAAGATTTTATTTCTGTGGAGGCTCCTCAGTCCAGTATGGATGTACATAATGTCTTGCTAGAGGGCAAAAACTTCTTAAATGGTTGGGGAAAGAGAGATCTGCTTTGAACAAAAGGATAGGTCACAAAATTCCACCTACTTTATCCTTTGAAGTCTGATCTCTTCAGCCTTTTCATCTCTGGATTATTCTTATAGCTAGACTGTAATTAATTGAAACTTTTGTTGGATATTAGAAACTTTGTATTTATAGGTGTTATTGACTGCAGTGGTGCAAGGCTCGCTGGGAACTCTGTTTTCATTGTAATCTGAATTATAACTGAATACTGTAAGCATTCTATAATGAAATTCCTGTGTTGCCTCTGAATAGTGTTGAACAGGCTGAAACAATTATTTGGGGAAGTTGTCTCAAGCTGCCTGAGGATATGATTTGATCAGTCAAGTAGCTGAAGGGATTGATCCTAGTCCTTGTGAACAGTCCCTAAACCTGTGCTTACTTATTGCATTACTTGTCTTCCTGACAACCTGATCAACTTGGTAAAGATCTTCGATACCTGACAAAGATGAATATGTGATTTTCTGTGGGCCTATTTTCAAAATAACTAAACTGTAGTCTGAAGCAATACCTGCCTAACCATGTCATTACATATCTGTGGTGATTAGGGATGAGAGCGTCACAGAGACTACAGTTCCAGGAACACTGGGGCTGGAAAAGGCATGCCAAGGTGATGGTGGCCAGGCCCCAGCATTGTTGTTCCTATATCTTTCTGATCTGGACCATCCCCCTGGTGAAGGTGTTAGGGTTAGGATAGTGATTACCACAGAGGTTTGGGTATTAGTTAGGTTATTTTGTAGGGGTAGTAGTTAGTGAACTTTATAGTGGTTATGGGTAGTTTTAAGGGTATTGGTTAGGGGTGGGGTGAGGGTAGTGGTTAGTGTGGTTATTATCTCAGTGGTTAGTGTAGGATTAATGTACTGTTTAGGGGTAGTGCTTGTCCTATATATATAACAAAGGTGAGAGTACTATTTTGTGTGGTCCCATTATCCAAATATCTAAACTGTGCGCTGAAGCAATATATGTTTAATCATGTCATTCAAAATGCATCTAAGACATTTCAAATTCAAATTCATTTAGATTGAGAAGAGAGATAAAAAAAATGTGGTTCATTTAGTTTTGGAGCACGTGAAAGAAGGTAAATCTGACATTAATCTTGAGTAGGTTATATTGCTATTAAAATATTTCTGTGATAAAAAATGATTGTGTGCAGTGGAGCTACCATTTTTTTTTTCCTTCCATTCTTCAAGTACAAATTACTGAATAAATCCTTAAAGGTTAGCCAACTTACTGAATGTCCTTATTTGAGAGAAGTAGACTCAATTAAAATGAGACTGGTGGACTCCTTGTGTATAGCTGGAATAAGTGAATGTCTGAAAAATGGAATATTTTGTCCCATCTTTCTTAACAAAGTTTAATTTCATTTGAGTCAGATCAGAGGAATTGGTTTTATCTCAGACAGCAAAGACTGCTTGTCCAAGTACTTCCTGAGCTCAAACAAGAGAATTCAAAAGGGGAGACCAGTTTGGATGGACCAGACATTCTCCAGTTTTGTAAAGATTAGGTTTTACTCTGGAATTTGATGATGCTATTGATGATTACTTTAGGATTGTTTTCCATTTTGTGCTTGGAAGATAATAGTTTTTACAACTCTGAAAATAACTTCTGAGCTAAACTAGCTAAGGCTCAGCATGACAGACTGTAAGGTGCTGATTAACATTTTAGGACAGAACATCTCATTTTAGTGGTAAATATGAGAAAATATGTGAAAAAGCAAGAGACATGGAAAAATTGTGAGTTGAAACTTAAAAATGCTCTTGGTAGATAAGATAGGTATGGTTGTACAACTTGTTTTAAAATATTTTTATCTATTCATTTATTTTAAATCGGACTGCGTTTATTTAATCTTCAACTGAAAATGATGGTTGTAAAACAGTCTAACCTAGCCATTAAAGCATCATAATTTAGAACAGTATTAAAGTAGTAAATTTAGAAGAATGCTAAATGCCATTTTAGATAGTAGCCATTAGATCAGCACAACTAGTCACAAGTACACAGAAAGGAAAAGATCCATTTGCTTCTAAAACCTTAATGGAAGTATCAACGTTT
The DNA here is from genome assembly GCA_018697195.1 of Certhia americana. Lineage (NCBI taxonomy): Eukaryota > Metazoa > Chordata > Aves > Passeriformes > Certhiidae > Certhia > Certhia americana. Next base: position 15,905,756 of record CM031880.1, read on the forward strand.
GCAAAGAATTGAGTGGAGTCGCGGGCTTTCCATTACACAATAACTATAACTCTAAGAAATTTCAACATTTCCCACTGTTATGCTTTCACAAAGAATGTTAGGCTGATGATTTTATTAAGTAAAATATTATTTTTAGTCTTAAAATGATACTAAAGAAGAAAGCAGCGATTTGTGGAACACTGTGGCTGAAACAATTTTAAATTTCCTTAGTCCTGACTGTGTTACTTCCTTGCTCATAGGCAAAAAGTAGCAGTAAACAGTTGCTACATTGACAGAGTAGGAGAGGTTAACTACCCATTGTTGGTGTTCGAAGACAAACAGGAGCACAGAGATCTCCACAAAATAATATTTTTTGTTATGCTTAGGAAGGAACAATGTTCAAGGCATTGCAAACTTGTTGAAAAATTGATGGAAGTGCATCAATTTACAAATCCTAGGGATTCAAGTATGGATACTCTCTTCCTGTGATATCATTAGATAACTCTGTCGAGGTGTCTTAGTTTGGAAAGACAGGTGTCTGCTAGGGAAAAAACAGGAGCCTCCCTTGGAATGAAGAAGTCAAACCCTCCTACCTTTGAATTGTTATAATTCTAAAATTAAGGGACTCTCAGGCAAAGATGTGCGAATAGGAATAACAGTTCTTTACTAGTGCATGTAACAAGGGAAAGAAAATAACAATAACTATAGTGTTAACAGAACCAGAACAGAACCAGGGAGACAGTCAGTGTTCTCAGCTGCAGGCACTTTCCCTTGTTGATGCAGTTTTACCATCTACAGGTGGCCGGAGTGAGCAAAAATTCCCAGGAGCTGGACGAGCTGTATCAGAAGCTCAGTGACAGTAGTTGGAGCTGTAAAAATGTCCCGGCAGGCAGGGGCGAGGGTTATGGTTTGGGGAACCCCAGAGTGGGAGCAAAGGAGCAGCGCGGGGCAGCGGCAGCTTGGCTCCCAGCAGGGCAGGGAGAGGAGCGGGTCTGGGTGCCCGGGGTGGAGGATGAAGAGATGGGGACACTCCCAGCTGAGCTCCAGTGGTGCCAGTGAAAACCTCCCCACAGTAAAAACCCACAGCCTCGCTGCTCACTCTGATAGCCAAACTCCCCCAGAGCGAAGTGCAGTCCCTCTCCCCCAGCTTCACCCACTTCTTCTGTCTTTCTTAAGTACCCAGTAATTAATACCCTAGCAACTTACAGGAAAAAATTCTATAAGAAAGAAACCCACCAGCAGCAAAGACGCAGCAAAGATGCCACATCCTGATATGAAACAGTTGATTTAAGCTCTGACTGGTAAAGTTGGAAAGTCAGATGTACTTGCTCGCTTAGTGCAAAGAGGCTATTTCACTCTATTTACACTGCCATTAGTACCTTAAAGTCAATTTTGGCTGATGTAATTGAGAAAACATTTGGTTCTTGTTCAGCTAACAGTAGAGTTAGTGAGGTTTCATGGAGCTAAGAGTCTGAGAGTAAAAGTCTGAATATTTGAGCAATTTCTCCCTGAAGAAACACCATTTCACTTTTTGCCCTGAAAAACAAAGCTTGAAGTAACCATATGAGGTCTGTTGGCTGTTTGAGATAATTATACAGAAGCCTAAGATTTATGCTGGTATTTTCTCAGGAAATCATCAAAACCTTATGTGTGTCTTGGCTTTGAGAGAATTATTTAATATCAGCAACATATTACTGTACAGTAAATATTTTATATTTCACAGAGAAATAAATGTATTGTAACTTGTGATATACATACTAACTCTGCACAACCCCTTTGTCAGACTTATACTAACATAAAAAATAAACTACTTAACAGATGCTCTATTGCTAATCTCAGGGGTTTATTGCTTCTACATATTTTTATGAAGACATTAATTTTCCAGAAGTATTCTTCCTGGAGTATTCTGAAGTATCTTCAGAAATTAGCAGCTATCAGTCTAATACATTGCACCTTCTGGGGTCTTGATCTATAGCCTTATTTCACTTTCTTTTATTTGAGGAATCTTTTTGATTTGCCTGAACTATATGTGTATTTTTGGGGATTAGTAGAAAATTATAAAACTTAAACATGCATACTGGACTATACTATTTATTTAGTTTCTATATTAGTGTTGCGAAGAGATTATAGAAAATTGTACTTCTAAAATTGCAGTGGGTTAGGCCAGTCCATTACTTAAAATATCTTTTGCAATTCTAATTTTAAGGCATAGGCTTCTTTAAATAGAGGGTTTGTAGAGGGACTATTATTTTTTTAATTATTATTAATTATTATTATACTTAGAGATATTGGTATTTCACAATCCATATGTCAAAATGGTTTATACAAAAAACATTTATTAAACGGTGATTGGGGCTGAATCTTTACTTGTAGGGACAGAGATGGAAGTCAAGCTCAGGTTGTATTCCACATGAATGTCTGAATAAGCAAAGCTTGAGTTGGTTTTAACAGTGTGTGTGCGTGATCTTGAATGCCTTTGTAGCAGAAATCTCAAAGTCATGCTGTCAAAGATTGTGAAATCCAAATTTTGTCTCATTCTTTCTCCACTAACATTTCTTGGAAATTTATCTGTTGTCAACTCAAATATACCTTGTTCTCCTTCTTCTTTCTTTAGCTATTATTTCTAATAAGAAAACAAAATGAAAGACTTTGGACAGAAGCACAAATGGCAAGTTTGTAATTGAGACTGGACTCAAATAGCTCAGTAGTCAGAGACAGTCAGGTCGTGGGGGTTTTTTCTCCCTCTTGACTCATAATTTACTCTTGATAGAAAAATAAAATTATTTTCTAAATCTATTATACCGTCAGTTTCATGATATATTGATCATATGAACAAGTTTTCTGATTTAACTGTAATTTTCATGGAAGAGTTTGCTCTACTGCTGTGTCCTGTATGGGATGAAAACCTAGTCAATATTAAAATAATACTAGATTTTTCTCACTGTTCTCCCTAATTTTCTTCCAGTTGGCAAAGATGCAGTAAATATATCTTGTTGTGGTTTATATCCTGTTTTGACCCTTGAACATCAGGCCAGACTGAGAATAAGTGGCTTATGTTCTCACAGTTTTAAACTGAAATCCATGGCCATACTAGAGTGGAAGCCAATAAAATAACCCAATACCTGGATATCAAAAGTATTACTGAGTGAATACAAGAGTTTCATAGATGAAAATTCATAATTCATAATTCAACTAAGGCAGAATTTTTCTGACACCTTAACAAAAGTGTTGAAAAAACTTTTTGGTCAGAAGCCGTTGGTGTTGCTTTTGTTTCAGTTATATTTCTCACAAAAGCTGTGTCACTAAAGGCTTATCCAGTACAAAATTATCCTGCAGTTTGGGAGCATGTAGCTAAAATTAAAGGGAGTAGCTAAAATTAGGATTCGTCTGTTTCTGTAAAAGAATTGTCTCATTGATTTTAAAATAATTGTCGTTTCCTATGCATTTCTTACTCTTGGAATGTTTAGGATCTTTTACATGGTAAATGTAAAAGAATTTCTGGTAGCTTGGGACTTGAAATAGATATTTTTAGGCAAAATTATGCAGTTATTGTTTTGTTCAGTATTTATTTCCAGAGCCCACTAGAGCAAAAGTCGCATTATATGGCTACAGGAGATAAGAAAAAAGGAATATGATACTAGTCAATCCTAGAGGATTGCTGTGAGAGTGGAGCCTTGATCTACTCTGCATCTGTCCTGCAGGTGTCTCGTGCTCTTCCAGGAGTAGATGCACAAGGGGCCAGGAGGGAGCATGGCCAGCACAGCTGGCCTGAACTGACTAAGGATACTCCACACCATAGCCCTGCCCAGTTTATAAACGGAGAGTTGGCCAGAGGCCACTGATTTCTGCTCAGGGCTGGGCTGGGCATCAGTCAGCAGGTGGTGAGCGACTGCACTGTGCTTCATTTGTGTTCCTTGGGTTTCCACCACTCCTTTTTATTGCAATGATTATTAGCAGCATTCTAATAATTGCTATAATTACATATACTTTGTTTCAATTAAGCTGTTCTTATCTCAACCCACAAGGTTTAGTTTTTGCTTTATTTTCCTCCCTCCCTGACTTCCCTCTCAGTCACATGAGGAACAGCTGCATGTTACTGAGTTGCCAGCTGGGGTTAAACCCTGACAGATTTATGTTGGATTACTCTGGTTTTATGCATTTTCTGTATTAGGCATGAAAGATTATCTTGTGATCTATTCTTAACTTGTAAATAATCTTATCTGTGCTGAAAACCATAAAAGGATCCTATAAGTATCAGTGCTAAATAATATGTACTGAATGCAGGCAAAAATTCCTCCTACCCTCAGAACTGTAACTGATTTCCTGGTAAAAGCATGGTCATGTATATTAGTAACTTGAAGTGCAGATGGGTGTCTGGTAGTGTTTGTCCATAAAAATTCTCTGATTTTAGATGTATCTTTCAACACAGAAATAAGTTAAAAGTTAACTGTAAAAAGAGAACTTCTGATTAAATATATGCAATTCATACCAAAAGCATAATTTTAAAATAAAACAATATTTTAACCTTTGAATCCATGTATTTGTAAAATAAATGCTTCAATAGAAATATTTTGTTTTATTAAAACAATTCCAAGAAATAACTAGCAGATTGAAAGTTGTTTTGCTAATTAACAGTACCACCATATAAACCTTTATTTCACCTCCATTCACCTCCGTATATTTGTTATGTGATATTTACCTTTCATACTGCCTGCCCAAATGGATGTTTGAAATGCATGGAATAGCAACTCAGTGGTGACCCACATGTGTTGAGTCTGTCTGTGAGCACTTTCTGCCTTCACAGTTATTCATGCGTGTCAGTAAAGCTTAAAAGCTCCTGTATGAATGTTTCTTGTTTGGGGGTTTAATATTGTGTATTATGGTGACAGCTCTTCCGGTATTTGTAGGGCCAAGACATTCAACTATGTCCCTTAAAGCAGGAAAAAAGAGGGCAACAGGGTAGGAGTTGTTGTGAAAGAAAACAGCCTCAGACAAATGGTCCAGAAAAACTCCCCAGTGCTTAAAGCTATGGGATTTTGCACAGAAATTGCTTAGAAGCAGACCTGATTCTGAAATCAACTTCCATCTCCAAATCACAGTAAGATTTGTGGGCTATTTTTCCCTGTGGATGTTTGGGGTTTTTTTTAATTTCTTCATTGTAGAGTAATGCAAGATAAATTATAATTAAAAATTTCCATAAATTTTACCTTCTGACCAGGATGTACCTTCTTCATTAAGCACCTTTCCTACATTTTTAACATCCAGAAGTGTCCATGTGTACTTTTAAAGCTTGTTTGACAACATAGAGAAACACTGGGGACTTAATGGTGATTGAGGTTCTGGCATACTCTGGGTTTTGGCAAGTCATGTTCAGTTATAACTGGGATGAGGGGAAGGAATAGGACATTCCAGCAGCAATGGAAAGGTGACACTAAATCTCAGACTTTCCCAGCACATCAATTCAGCAGCAAAACAATTTGTGATTTCTTGGGCCAGCATTCCTGCACCTTTTCCATCTCCTACCATGCCTTATTAATATTTCTGCAGCAGCCTCTTGTTAGATCCATGATCAATGTTATCTCCCCAAAGGTTTGCGTGCAACCAAATTGTGAATTGTTTCCAGAGACCTCTGTTACTTCTCCATTCTCTCAGAGAAGGAGGGTCTCTTTCTTCCCTTTTTCTTTCATGGCATTAATTTGGTGCCTAGGAAATGGACAAGCTTTGATGCAGTCCTTTGTGGTGGTTCAAAATTCCTCCCCCCTCCTGCTGTGAGAGATTCTTTCTCTCCTGGCACTGCGATTCTGACAAACCCATACATGGAACATGAAAGCTTTGCTAAAATGCTGCCTTCTGTGCATCAGCAAAGTCTGTCAGGATCTGCTCTGTGGTAATAGCAGGGGGATTCTGAAAGGTGAAAAAGGCAATTTGAGGGTTTGAAAAATGAGGCCACTTGCTTAGATGTTTGGCTCACTCTCACTTCAAGGACAGTTGGACATATCAAGATTTGTCACCAGCTTCAAAAATCAAAGGTTGTGCAACTGGGTTGTGGCTGCAATGTGGCTGGAAGATAACTGATGCAAAAGCCCGATGAGTCTCACATTAAATTTTTGTATTCGTAGAGATTTTTAGAAGTTTTGCGATTGATTAAATAACAAACTTCTCTCTGAAAAATAAAAAGAGCTAAAAATGAATCTGAAACTTTTGTGCAAGATACACTCAGGCAAAAGTGTGTCACGATGCTGTTCTCAGGTACCAGGCAGCCTGTTCAGGCAGCGTGGGTTGGAGGGGTCCTGCTGTGGGTAGAGAGCTCAGCTGATGCATCTCACTGCTCATAAACATCTTTCTTTCTCTTTCTTTCTTTCAATCCAGCAAACACTGCCACACAACTAACTAGTTCTTGGTATTTCAGACATCTTCAAAAATAGCTGACTTTTAAAGTAGGTCTTTTACTACTTAAAGATTCCATTTTTCTAATTTTTTTTCTGAGGCAATATGTGGTTTACAAAGTTTGCTTTATTACACCCACTCTGTCCACTGAATTTGCTAGTTTTCTTTACTATTTATAAGTAACAATCAATAAAATATTAATAAATGACATCCTTTGATTTACTTTACAGTGCATCTAGATAGTATTATGAAATCATTCCACTACACTTTTTTTTCAGTTTCTCTGTGCTGTTTACCTCATTAGTAGTCTAATTCATGCAGATGTGGTTAGTCTCTACTGAAAAACAACAATTCTTGAATCAGAAGCCCCATGTTACCTTTGATTCACTTCTCCTTGAACTACAGTAGATGCTGTGTCTTGGGAAACAGGGGGTTTGAATCAGGCCTGTAAATGGGAAGGTGAAAAAGGATCTTTATTTTATACATAAAATAAGAAATGGTTTCCATCTGAAAATAATTATGAGGGTTTTTCTACAGGACCCTATTAGATGCTACCCTGATGTGCTCTGTACACAGTGGAGAAGCTGCAGAACCTATTTCTCATAGTACCAGAAAACTCTCTATTATATCTGTGTCACATCAGTGACAGAACACATCCAGTGGTTTGCTTTATAATTGGGCTGATGGAATTTACACTTCACGCTTGTAGTCTGCTGGTAGCATTGTCCAGTAATGTTTTTCTTTGACCACTCCAACACTACATTCTAAAACAAATCTCTCTAACAAAATTATGCTGTAGGGGCACATAGATATTTCCCTTAAAATTACTGCATGATTCATGCATCATGTGTTGCCAAGTCCTCTGCTGCAGTGTCTCAAAGGAAATGCTTTCATCTTCTAAATAAAACTATAAAAAATAATTTGCACAATAGTCAGTCCCTGTGTCACTGGCATTTATCATTTTTTGGTAATGCAGAATTGCTGGTATAGGCTGGCAGATGCTAAATTAGGCCCTTTTTTTCCCCCAGTATCTGATAGTCTCTGATTTGTATATTTCCTATGTAATGGCTGGAGGTAGGTATGACTTGTGACCAGCTTACCTGGGGAAATTACTTAGGCATATATTCACATACTGTTCTTTTCTTGCTGACCCCTTCCAAACATTTATTGTCCATTACCAGTAGCTCACTGTAGTCATGGAGTTAGAAAACTGATTTGGCTGAGGCTGGGTAGAAGGAAAGCTAGTGGAAATTCAGGGCTGATACTTTTAGCTTATCTGTTTCTTATATATGTACTTTGATTACTTTTCCCAATCCTAAACCATTAATTATATTCATGAAAGAAGAAATTACTGTCTTTTCTTGTGTGATTATCTTTAATAATAAAGATGTGGAAGATCTCTGACTGCAGTTGAGGCACACATTCCCTTCCCCCCAGATTTGTCTCTGACTTTATTGCAAATTAAATACTACTGAAACAACCAGTAAGTGGGGGTTTTGCTGCAGAAAAGAATGGAAATGGGATTTGGCTCAATCCAATTGCTGTGCCTCTTTTCATAATGAATGAGCGCTGTAAGTGAATGGATGAACAAACCAGTGCTTAATGCATTCCTTTATCTGGGATGGGTGTAATTGGAAATGGGGTCCTTGGGAGACCTGTATGACTTCTGTATGTGATTCATAGTAAAAGAGATAAATGCATTAAATTTGTTGTGAAACTTTATTCATTTTTATTGAATTTTACCTACTTGCACGAGTGATTGTATGCACACTATGCATAATGTGAAGAATAGTCTAGTGACTCCAATTAAATTATACCTCATATTTTATTTCCCCTTTGAAATTACCTTTTATGTGCAACATAATTCATTTTTGTTTGCATCCCTTCTTTTAACCCCAGCTTTACCAGTTTCAACTTCATCAACGTAAAAATCAGATTCAGTGCTAATTTCCTGGTCAGGTCAAATGTCTATTTACCCGATTTTGCACTACTGACAGCCATTCCTTATTGTGAAGAGTAAATATATTTTTGGAGTTAGCAATGAGAAATTTGAAACATTTCTATAGGGTTTTCAAGTCACTTATTTTTTTAATTTCTGTTGATAGAAATTTCTTTCCCTTTAAAGCTTTCAAAGACTTTAGAGAATGGAATTTTCTGCATGGGAAACTTAACACCTAGGTGTCCTCAGCCACTTGATTTTTTCTATAGCCTAGGATAAGTGTGTGCCTTTGATTTAATAAGAATGAATGGATATTGCGTTGGTCCTAATATGGCTGTCTGCAGAAATTTTTTCAATAAAACAAACGTTCTGGCATGATATTTGATAACAATCTTTATTAAACATATGTATCAGGTGCTGCATTACTAATACATGTTGAAATAAGTAAAACCATGATTGTGACACACCTGGCTGGTGCAGATGGGCCAGTGAAGTAATACAGGGACAATATCAGTATTCAGTACAGGTCGAACAGAAAATGTAGCCCTGTGAAAGTTGATTTACCTGCAAGCATATGTTCAAGTGATTTGTTGGATTGACCACTACTTGCACAATACACTAGTTCTGTAAAATAGAAAATGGAGGTTGTTTTATTTCAATAGAGGAAAAAAATGCATTCATTTTAGCAGATATAACCTTTGTTCGCTATCTAGCTGATCTACAAAAAAAAATTTTGCATGTCAACTTTTGAAACTGTGTATTCCAAAAGTGTGAAAGTTAACCTTAACAGCGCTTATTTTTGTTCCCTGTTGCCTGAAAGGCAGAAACAAAGCTGCCAAATTTTCCACCACCAAGTAGGAAAAGAGGACAGTCTTGCCTGAGTTCAGGCAAGAGCAAAGCAAGAGGAGAACCACTTAGATTGACTGGTCTAAGCAAAATAGTTTTGATAAAACGTTCTATACTTTGGCATTCATTTGCAGTAGAAGTTTAACTTCAGTTAGGATTATGCCCTTATACTTTGATAAAGTAGTGGCAGTCTCCAAACTGGCGCTATCTTACTGTCTGTTCTTACTAGAATGTCTTCAGAAAGTGAAATGCTGATAATACAGGATGCATTTCCTGCTTTGAGAATTTAGCTAGAGAGTTACATGTAATTTTTATTAATAAAAATAATAAAATTTTCTCAGTGCTTTCTGTATAAAATATACAGGAGAGCTTCAGGGTGCCACATCTTAATTAAATAACTTTTTCACTCTCTTGTGAGAGTGAGATTTTGCTGCTTTTATTGCATGCAGTTTGTCTACTGTGAGAAAGAGTATGGGATGTCTCATAAATCCTTACAGTGCCTCCTTCTGGCTTCTTAAGTCACAGTTTTAAGAGTGGTGAATGGCCTCAGACACATCTTGGTACTAAATGCAGTCTGTGTGTGCCCAGTGTAATCAGGATAGCCTTGATTTATTAAAAGCAAAATGTTGAACAGTCTATGATGCCAGATACACTGGTGTCATGTACTTTCTTCTGCTTATAATATTCTTCTAGCTTTTCATTATCTTTAACTCTTGTGAAAATATATTCAGAGGTATCTAACCTGATATAACCCCATCTTCCCCTCAGACATGGTACTGGTCAGAAATGGAAGTGTTCCTATATATAGCTCACTCACTTGAACTGTATTACCAGAGTAATAGTTATGTCGTGAATACTTCACAAATATATCATCCATTCTGATTTTAAGTTTCGTAGTCTGAGTTTTTGCCCCTGCAGTGGGTTCCATTTTGTTTGGTGTTTATTTCAGCTATAGGAAAACAGATCTGTGGTTTTCTAGAGAGGTCAGTAATTAATTTAATTTGTGGGCACTGCTACAAAGTTTGGCTGTTGATGTTTATGTAGCAGATTCAGTGTCTCACAGTGGCTTCAGTGACTCCTAAAAGCTATGTAAAAAGGATATATTAAAAATAAAAAGTAGAGATCTGAGGAATGTACTCAGGTTCCAGACTTCTGCTTGGGTCCATTCTTTTTTTCAGTGCTGTATTTATCCTGACATGTTTTACCAATGTTTTTTTATCACAATGCTCCAGAACACTGCACTCAGCAGTTCAGTCTTTTTTCTCTCTTAATCACTTTCTTGTTTATCAGACAAAAATCACTTGAGGAAAAAAAAAAAATTATGCTGGAATGCTGAAGAGCTGGTTTGTTAGTAGATTAAAGAACAAATAAATGCATATATTGAGTATGAGAACAGAAGAACAAAGCTCATTTCCTTAGTCATTAGTTTTCCTTGTTTTGTACGGACACTTCGAGGGGAATGTTACTTGAAGACGTAGGAAGAAAGTGCAGAATTTTTACCAGTACTGTTGCCTGTTTTAGGTGACTTTCCATGGGATGCTTATGTAACTGGCTGATACACAGGGACAGCTTTGGGAGGTGGGGGTATGACTTTGCCAAAAAAAATTAAGCCAACCCCAATCTCTCAAGACGAGTGAGAATCTTTTCTATTTGAGGTTTTTACTTTTGCCATTATAAAATAGTGTATTTTCAAGGAATTTTTGGGAATTCTGAGTTGTTGGTCTTAAGTGAGACTAGCTTTATCCAAAGTGCCTCCCTTTCCTGCTATCACTTACAGAAGTTTTACTGTTTTACATTTACTTCTAGTTTTCTATCCAATAACTATGTGGGTTTATTAAAATATTTTAAGGTTCAGCAGACCTATAATTGGTTTTTTGTCTGTTCTGTTGTGTAACACACACCTAGAATCTGCTGCAGTAACTATTGCATGAGGTATAATGTGGTTCCTGGTTGATTTAGAGCTCATATTTTTTAGGAGAAATTGAATGCTGATTTGGAGACTTCAAGTGATGGAGAATTCAGCACACCTGTAGGCAGATTGTTTTAAGATTTGATTACTCACATGATAAAATTGTGTGATTTATTTGTATTCTAAATCACTTCAACTTCAGCTTTAAGCTACTGGGTATCAGATGCAGAAATTCAGCTGTGATTTAATAGTTATTCCGGAAAAAATCCTAAATTTATATGGAGAGAGGAGAAAGACTTCTTTGAGAAAAAGATGTACCTTTTTTTGGGAATTATTTTGAAAAATTGAAAAGAACATGTGGTGAGCAATAAGTGTGAAAGTGGGGAAATGTAGGGAGGTAAAATCACCTTTCTCATTATCTTCTAGTCTAAGCCTATGATGAAATGGTAAAATGTAATTTCTTAATGGAACTAAATGCTGGGAGGGCAGAATTTTTTCCTAGGATGAAATGCGCAATTTCCCAGTGCCATCACTGAAAGGGACAGCCTCAGCATGCAGCAAGAATCCACATTTCCTGGGCAGAAAGGGAATGGAGATGCCTTGGCATCCAAGTTTTATGTCCCCAATAGATTTGTGAGGCTGCGCAGCTGAACTAAATCTAACCCTTGCTGAAATGCTCTCTGCTGTGCAGCCTACATTCAGAAATGTATTTCACATGTCCCCAAGACTTCCCTGTAGGAAAAAAAATCACCCTTATTGTGTATAAAAAGATTTGAACAACTCTCATTTTGGAGATTAATATAAGCCACTTTGATTTATCAGCAAAATGTGCCTCACATTAGGTGTTGAACCAACAGGCAATCCATTGGGCAAGGGAGAAGAAAATGAATACCATTAGATCATTTTTTGTCCTTTTTAACTGTCATTTTATCCATTTCCTACCATGTGAGTGTTGCTGTGACAATATTTGGTGCATTCAGTCATCCACTGGCTGTTGTGTATTTCATTTTTCCTGAAAACTGCTGCTGCTGGGGAAGAAAGAAAAGCAAAACAATTGCCACAGGTCAAACTGTGAGGAATCCAATTTTATCAAAAGAAGCCTGGAATTCAAAAGCTCTAATCTGATGTTTTAAAGTCCCTAAGGTCAACAGTGAAACAATCCAATAAAAGGAGCTTAAAAATGTAGATCTTTATAGAATTTATCTTGCTGGCCTAGCCTATTAAAAATCGAATGTGTTAATTGATTTGGTGAGTGGGGTTTTGTAAAGTTTTGAGAGATTTGAATTTATCTGGATTAGTAAATAGCAAAAACTAATGGCAACTGACATCAAGCTGTGTGGGAGTGTTGATGTGCTGGAGGGTTGGAAGGCTCTGCAGGGGCACCTGCACAGGCTGGATCAGTGGCCTGGGGAGGATGAGGTTCAGCACGGGCAAGTACTGGGTCCTGTCCTCGGGTCCCAACAGCCCCTGCAGTGCTCCAGGCTGGGGCAGAGGGGCTGGAAAGGCCCTGGGGGTGCTGGTTGGCAGTGTTTAAACAGGAGCCAGGTGTGGCCAAGGGGCCAATGACACCTGGGCTGTCCCAGCCATGGTGTGGCAGCAGGAGCAGGGCAGTGACCATCCCCCTGTGCTGGGCACTGCTGAGGCCACACGTCAAATCCTGTGTCCAGCTCTGAGCCCCATGTGTCAAGAAGGACACTGAGGGGCTGGAGTGTGTCCAGAGAAGGGAACAGAGCTGGGGAAGGGTGAAGAGCACAAGGCTGATGAGGAGCAGCTGAGGCAGCTGGGGGTGTTTAGTCTGGAGAAAGGGAGGCTCAAGGAGGACCTCACCTCTCTCTACCTACAGCCCTGGAAACACCATATGCACAAACAAGATACTGGCTTTTTGTTATTGCAGCTTCCCAATTTCAAAGGGTAGAAGCTGCAAGTAGAGGAAGATAAACAAAATAAATTCATTTTTTTCCACAGAATGTAACAAAGCCTGAGAGAGGTTGTAGACAGGCAGCAGCTGGGCTCTTCTCCCAAACCACAAGCAATAAGACAAGGGGAAATGACCTCAAGTTGGGCCAGAGGAGGTTTAGATTGGATATTAGGAAAAATTTCTACATCCAAAAGTTTGTCATGCTCTGTCACAGGCTGCCCAGGACAGTGGCAGAATCACCATTCCTGGAGGGATTTACAAGTTGTACAGATGGGACATGGTTTAAGGATAGACTTTGCCATGTGAGATCAGTGCTGGGACTTGATCTTTCATGTAGTTTCCAACAAAAATGATTCTGTGACTCTAAATCTAAAAATAATGAAAATTTTGTATTTCACTGGGGGGAGAAAGGACGAAATGTGAGCATAATAATAAACAATAACTTAAGAATATCAATTTAACTGTCATAAGGTTGACTTAGGGTTAGCCATGATTAATATATAGTATTTGCTAGTTTATCTTTTGTGTTATAATAAATTAGAAATATTCCTTCTACTGAGACTAGAAAGTTGTAGATAATGAAACAGCACAGTAACCACTCACAAAAAAGCTTTTGAAATAAATACTTAAGATAGTTTTAATATAATGTCATACAAAAAAACTTTCTAAGAAAATACTTATTTATGCAATCTTCATACTGACTGGCTGATTCATTCAGCTTAGGTCCTTATATGACTAACTTGAGGTTCTACACTACATCAAAGTTAAGTTCAAGATAGACTATTTTAAGTCCATAAACTTCTTCAAAATACTCCAACCATACTACCAAGGCAGATGCTGCTTGACATTTGTTATACAGTAGATCATTTATTCATCTTTAATTAAATGATAATAAAAAGATTGAGAAATAATAATTTTAATATATAGTGGAATGCAATTAATCCTAAAAATAACATTTTTTCTTTCTTTGCTCTATCTCTCGAAAATCTGTTTGTTTAAGAAACACCAATAATAATAACAGAATCCCTGCAGAATTTTGAGAGTAGATAAAAATAATCCTTGTATCTCAACTGAGCCAGCATTTGGAAACTGGTACAGTGTCAGTTGATGAGCGTGACTCTGCAGAGGCATCCCTTAAGATGAAACACAGGTTTAAAGAAACTTGTCCAAAAATGCTGGTGCTTCCTGGGCTTAGCTGCAGCAAGGAGGCAGAGCTGCACTGAACTAATATGGACTACTCCTCTCTATTGTTATGGTTGTCATTAAAGTCTCTCCTGACCTTGTGAAGCTGGTCTTGGATGGGACATATGCACCAGTTCATGAGTAGGAATCAGCTCCTTGACTGATGGTTGCTGCTGAACCAGAGTAATATGGAAATGTATCTTAAATAGAAATGAAGTGGAAAGTAAATCTGTTTTTTTAATCAAATCACTTAACATGAAGAAAACAAAAATCAAACCCTTATTTTTCTCCAGAACTAGGGCTTGTGAATCTGAAGGCAATAAAGTAATTTAATTCATGTCACATTCACAGATGTCATTTTCTTCAATCCTTACAAAATTATAACATGGGACTAATTCGTCTGCAAGGAATGCAGTGTAGAATGTTAGTCCCCTTTTGTTTGGAGTTATTAATTACAGGTTGAAAGTATTGAATGCCTCTGTACTAGAAGTAAAGGAGAGCCAATATTCAAAAAGTACATGTACCAAAATTATATAGAGCAAAAAATCTTGGCTTGGCTCTGACATAAACTATATTCTTCTGAAATATCAGCTGTAAGAAATTATATTGGGGCAGTGGCCAGTCTGGAACACAAATCAGTGTACTCTGCATTTATCAGATTTAGAAGAAGCAGAAAATGTTCACTGAAACTTAGTGAATGCATGCTGAGAATTATCAGTCTTTTTTAAAAAATTCTGTATGTTATTCAGCATATTGCTCTTCTTCCCTAAATAGCTGGGCACTATTAGCATTACCTTTTCATGTTTTTGTAGAGTACTGAAATGAGATGGAAATTTATATGCTCACTCCCTAAGAATTATTTCCTAAGCATTAACCTGGTCAGAAATGACTAAAACCAACCAACAAAAACTTTTCTAATGTTACTATTTGATACAATTGTTGCATAAAAGGCTGTGCTCCATTAAAATAAATGTCTTTCTCAGTCATCATAACTGTAGTATGGTTCCGAAACTAATGAGGAATAAAGCAATTCTCTTGCTCTACCTACATCCCTGGAAACACCACAAACTGGGCTCTGTTTTTTTGTTATTGCAGCTTCCCAATTCCAAAGGGTAGAAGCTGCAAGTAGAGGAAGATAAACAAAATAAATTCACCTTTTTTCACAGAATGTTGCAATGCCTGAATACAAGTCAAGGACTCACGGGCAAAACATTTCAGTCTAACTTTTTGAACTATTTTTGATATTTTAAACTGATTTAGGGTGCTCAAGGGTTTTTTGGTCCTTTTTGGTTTGGTTCTTTAGTTTTTGTTTTCTCTTTCTTTCTTTCTTGATTTGTTAATTTTGTTTCCCTGTATCCTGCAATTAGATTTTGCTAAGGCCCATGAATGCTTCCAAACAGGGACTTAAGGGGACATGTGTGACTCCTTAGCCTAGTAGTAGTCTGCATAATTTCCTGCTTAAAAGGATAAAAATAGCTCAAGAGTTTCTCTGCTGCCAACTTCCATTTTATCTTTCTGTTCTGTAGTCTGATTCACAGGTAAAGCAGGAGTAAACGTTTTCTCTGCCATAGTCGCTTTAGGCTTTGAGAAGTAATGCTCATTCATGGTTTCAGCTTCTAGTATTTTATCACTAAATGCTTTAAATACAGTGTGGTTCATGACAACAATGTGGAGAGCTCTGCCCTTTACATTCTCACATTTTAAGCTGTACTTTCTGGTTTTGGCTTTCCAGACTCTATTTCAGTGAGATGTAAAAGATAACATCCTAGCATCAATACTGCAACTCTGTGCCTGGATGCTGGTGTAATTGACTTAAAGTTGTTAAAATTCAGTGGACCATCAACATGTACCTCAATTAATCAATTTTTTAGAAACACAGAATTGACAGTTTAATGAGAAAATCTTTCCCAGGCTCATAGTCCCCTCCTCCTCGTTACGAGAGTCAGTCTTACATAAAAGAAATGGTAAATCCTATTTGATTTCCCTTTCATGAAAGACTGAGCTGTCCCAGGGGTAGCCTTTCTTTTTGCTGGATGAGGAGGACAAGTGCTAAAGTAATGAGATAATCAATAAGAGTTGTTTTTGAATTGTCCATCTCACATACAACTGGGATGTTATGTGTTTCCCTTAGTTTCTGCTCCTTTGCTAGTCCAGCCCATTACTGACAGACCCAAGCAGTTATTCAAGGTCAGGCCATTCCTTGGTTTCCAACTTTTCTTTGGCTCTTCTCCCGTTGTCATTTAAATTAGCCTGAGCTCATCAGCACAGCTTTTAAAAAATGCTACTGAGATTGTGGTTTAACGAACTGAGAAATGGATGTGTTGACCTTGCCTTTTTAAAGGGGATCATAGGATGGTTTTGCTCATGGCTTCATTGGTCTCATTGTGGAATAACCCCTTCAAGTAAATAGTTTTTTCCACAGGTCCCCTACAGAGTTGCAGGATATCTCTCAATTAGCTTCAGTGTTCTTCTTTAAGAGCTCAAGCATCTTCTAGAGTAAATTAGCTGACTGGTGTAATTTACTGGAGACTATATCATGTCATTGAAGTTTTAAGCTGTGCAAAATCAGTGTGTTAAAATCTTACAGATTTAAATAATTTAAATATCTGTATTTGAATATTACCTCCACTTGAGATTTTTCACAATTCATCTCTCATTTCTTGAGGACACTATTATACAGGGAGCTTTCTGGTGTGTGGTGGGAAGGACTGTAAGAGAGGAACAAAAAAAAAAGGAAAAAAAACCCCAAACCTAAACATTCTTCACCTTACTGAAAGAGAAATACCAAGTAGCTGCAACAAAACCTGGCATCCTTGTGTTTCAGCCCTGGGCTCAGCTGTGGGCATCCAGTCTTCTCTCAGTGGGGTTAAAAACTGCCTCCAGCACAGGATCATGGGAACATACCTGCCCCTACGGTTGGCTCTGACCTTTTATTATATGGACATTGTTACCTGGGAGCCTTTTTACTTTATTTTGATTTGCAGAATTTGGTGGGAGGAAATATTGTGGTACAGAAGGGAGCATCTGGTGAAGTATCAGCGCTATATAAGATTTAATGGAAGAAAATGATGGATTTTGCATAAAGCAGTATTGTTTACCCACTCCGGTTTTTTTGGTTTTTTGTTTTTTTGTTTTTTTTTTTTTTTTAATTTGAAATAAATTTCTTTGTGACCTACATGTGCTCTGTGCATGCAGGCTTACACAGTGACTTACCCAGACTGGGAGGAATCAAGCATATTTTGTGTTTTGAAAAGTATGGAAATACATTATTTAATTCCATTCATTCCAATTTAAGTACAGTTGGGTGTGTGAATTCTGGGATAATTGTTCATCTGTAGTATGAAAACTTTTCTTTTGCTTGCTTTCCCTATTCATGATGTGATTTGCATAATCTTTAAATTCTGGTCTCTGAATATTGTCTCATTAATATAATTACTTAATGTCTTGTTTTGTGAATTACAATAGGTAAGTAACAATAGTCTTAGCTTATTATCACTCTTTCTGCTGTGCTTTGTGATCACAGTAAACCGATGAGAAATGAGATTTTTTTTTTTTTAAAGGAGGGACTATTCAAATATCAGAATGATTATGTGACCCATTTATGCACATGCAAAACCCCCAGGAGATTTCAGCTACTGACTGCAGCATCCTTTTAAGTAGATACCTGAAGTCTAACCCTTCATTAAGGCTTTCTCTTCATCAAAAACTAGTTTTACCATATATAAACACCACAAGGAGCATTACATGCCATTTTTTCCTTTAATTTCAGAAAATTAAAACCAAATTATTAAAGGATTTTAGTCCCAGCAGAGATAAGTCTTAGGCACCTATGCTGATTTGTGGAGAAATTGTTGTTATAGGAAAAATAAAATGCATTTAATTGCAGTTGCAAGCTCATTTTCTGTAAATATTTAATGTGTAAATTATTTGCACTGGCATCAATAATCTCCCAGAATGCACTAAAACTGTTTTTGCATATAACATGTTTTGTGTATTTGCAGGACTCTCCTGCAAAGGGAACTCATCTTCAGACAGATCTTTATACCAAATTTTCTTTTTTTAATGTATTTGCCATATAATCAGTGCCGGAATATACAACAATACTTAACTGGGGAACCAAAACAATTACAGTTTCCAATTATATCTGAATGTATTTGGTCTTAAAAAAAACTTTATTTCAAAGTGCTTTTAGAGGTTTTTATATTGAAGCTACTGTTATGCAAGTCTCTGCAAGGAGATCCTGAGGTGGTTTTGAGAGATCTAAAACCTTGCTTTTTCCCAGAAAGTATTAGCTCTAATTAGACACATTGCCTGAAACCTAAGTATAGAATAAAAAGGATATTTTTAAGAGTAAAAAGCCATATATTATACAAACTATACTGATCTTTTCCAGTGTAGCCCATGAAGAAAGTATGATAATGCTCAAAATCCATTTCTCATAACTCTAAAAACAGAGAGGGTCTAAGATCAACTCATCAAATCTTTTTACAGGAATATTATCACTGGGTTTCCATCAGGAGTGGGTCCTGGATGTGGGTTTGATCAGCTGCATAAAGGAATGTTGGTGGCTGAGGAAAACAAGCAGTGGGTACATTTCCCCATAAATTCATAAGTGTCCATTTATGTGACCATGGCATTTTTTATTTGGATTAGGTATGTCCTATTTTCAACTAATTTATGTGTCTAATCCATGATTCTTTGTTTGTAGAAGAAATAACTTTGAGGAAGGGAAGATTTTCAGCAGATTTGTTTAACTGTGTTGAAAGAAATCATTATATAGCAAAGCTCTAGAAAGACCTTGTGAAATTTCCAGTGTCAGTTAAAGGTAAATATAGAAGAAAACTCTTCGGGACGCAAAGGGGACTGTGAGGTTTTTACTTGGCCAAATTATTTGCTCTGCAGCTATTTGATATGTGCATAAAAAAAGAGAAAATTTCATGAATATTTTGGGTTTTTTGTCTGTACCAAGTCAGAAGCTTCTCTGAGCTGGTGAAAGGACTCTCAGTCTTCATCAGGTGTGGTAAACAAGGAAAATCTATAGAAGGAAAAATCATGTAATTAATAAAAGCTGCTGGGGGTTGTTTTGTGGGGTGAACAACTGTATATAATAATATAATAATGAAAGATGTAATATAATTACAGAACCTGGGACCTGGACACACATGGTTTTAGATTGTAGCAAAACCTGAGGTAGATGCCTAATTTTGTTGTTGCATCTGTTTGCCTTAGTCTTAGTATTTTCAACAAGAAGGGTATTACTTCATCATGGAAACACAAGTTCTTTCCACTGAATTTCTTAAGAGAAAAATATTGGGATTTGGTTTTCCAATCAAGAATTTTTGACCTAAATAATAAATTTATAATGTACTTGCAGGGATTACATCGTTATAGTGCCAATTTTTCTAAGACCAAAGAGAGATGTTTCAAGAACAATAAAGCACTTTCCTCATAGAGGAGTGGAGATTATTGCTTAGTCACGGTGTGCTGGCATGGAAGCTGTCCAAAATTATACTGGAAATTTTGGTTCTTTCTTCAGATTGTGGACTCCTGTGACATTGTTGCAGCCCAAAGGATATCCATCCATGGTGTCCCTTTGAATTTTTAAAACAAAAACACAATCAATATTTTATTGTATTTTGAGTCCTGATAAACATAAAATGATCCCCTTCCTTGTTGTTTTGTTTGCACTGCATGTTCTTAAAGTGGACATCAATAAAGGCTCAGAAATAAGACCCTTTCTTTTCTAACTTCTGTAGGAAGCCTTTATTGCAATACTCTTCTTAAACACAGTATTTTATTGTCTGGATCAGGGAAAATATCCTCACAAAAGAAGCAAAACTTGAGATAAGCTGTTCACTTGAAATGTGTCTGACAGGAATAAACATGACATCTCTAGAGTGTTATCTCATTGAAATAAATATAAAAGACAGTGGCAGTAGCTTAATAAGTGGGTTGCCTCCATTCGTTAGGTCTTTGTAGTCAAACAGGCACATACTGCCTATGCTTAGAAATGCTGTATTACTAATTTGCAGTTACACTGGAGCTTCTGTTATTCACAGTGCTGAACAAAAGGGGTTGCAGAGTGGTGTTGTTGGATAAAATCTTTATAGACACTTGTGTTTGAGACCTGCTTTGCTCTTGATAGTGTGGGAGGCATTTATTGCAACAGACTGACTTGGGGTAGTGTTTTCTTGAGGGATATTTGAAAGAGCATAAATACAAAGTACTGTCTTACTTAATATGAATACAAGTATCACACACTAATGTAAGTGATTTTAAGATAAAATTCCAGTACATTCTCTCCCTGTGTTTGCCTTTTGATTCTAATTAAACTCTTTTTAACAGGAGGAATCAAAGTTAGTGCAGAAATCTGGCTTAAAAGGGGTAATGTATTCGAGTGTCTCAAATTGCAGTTTCAGATTGTGACCAGATTATTCATCTGTCCTAGACGTACAGTACATGAGAAATTGATTTAGAATTACAGTGTTTATGGGTAGAGGATACCACCTGAATTGTATAATTTAAAACAAGAATGTGAAAGTTTATTTGATCCAGGATTGATCCTCTGAACAGAAGTGATTTTTTTTTTAATTGAAAATTGATTTAACTTCCACAAAGTTATAAGAAATCAAAGCTTTGATTTGAGGACCAGAGGGACCAAAATCTGAGGCAAAGTTTAACTAACCCACATACTTTTTCTACAAAGCACGCAATCAAGAAAATCTTATTTACTTCAGCAATTTGCTAATGATTCTCTCTGAAAAAACTTAAAGGGTAGTGTAGATGGTTTCCTGATACATAAAATTGTATTGAAGTCTTTATCCTCTTTTTTGCAGGAATAATCTAGTGATCTAGGATATTTAATTAGGCATTTATCTATAAGCTATATAATTTCACAAACCTCCATTAAGGAATATGAATTTAAAAATTTGAGATGAACAGCATAAAATTCATCCAGTTGTTTGAACTCCAATTAAATGCTTGTTGATGCTCAGTATCTATATAGAATTTAAGTGAATTCCTCAAGTTTGTTTTACCTTGTCTTTGCTATAAACAGACGTTATCTACTGTGTAATTTTGGAGGCCATTATTTTATAAATTAAATAGATTTAGAGAATAAAAAAATCTTTTATGACTTTTTTTCAAGCAAGGACTAGATTAAGATTAGATGGATGTTATATTGATTTTTCTTACAAACAAGTCCTAATCAATTTAAAGGGTGAAGGGACAGTTTTCTAAAACACTGTTTAAGGTCAATAGAAACTGCCTGTATGTGAAAACAGCAACTTCTGTCTTTGTTGCTACAGTTAGAGATGATTCCTTTCTGAGAGACATTAACTTGTTTGGACTAATAGAAATAAACACTCATAAAAGCACACTTTTTCTCAGAGCAGATATATTTACTATGACCTTAACAGATTTTATGGTTATGGGGATGTTGTTTCAAAAAAAAATCATAATAAAAGTAAGGAGCCTTTAGTGGCAAGTGGAATCATCTTAAAATATTTCTAACTGAGAACAAAACAGCATGGATAATCTTCAGTTATCCTTCAGAAATATTGTAACAGGATTCTAAACACAGGACAATTATAAAATGTACAATGCTTTATATGAAATTAAGCAGGTGTGAAATGGAGCACCATAGTTCTTAATTTGTTATCTCTTCATGAAGTAATATTTGATTGTAGTTGTCCAGGTAAATTCAGCTTCAAATTCTAAAATCTTATTTGCATTTTTCAGCATTCATTGGCATGTTTTATAAAGCTTTCAATCCTCCTCTTTTTAAAGGACATGTGGAGCTAAAGATGTGTCAGTACAAATAATATTGTAGATGGGTGGGTTTTATGATTTCCATTTTGAGTTACCTTTTTCTTCTGTAAACATCTCAGCAGTAAACATTTCTGTTTCAAACAGTGCTAAACAAATACATCTTTTCTTATATTAAATACTTTAAACTAGGGGCTGACCTAAGTTCAAGTCATAGATTTTTTTAACATTCTTTGAAGTAGAGAATTCAAGTTAATATTCCTTTAAAACATTTCTGAAACAGTTTTTCAATATGTTCAATTATTTGTTTATTTTGGAAGTAGCATGAAGCCAGTCTTGTTGTTTATGTTGAATCTTTTTTGGTGTTTTGATTCTGCACTTGCAAGGAACATAAAATATATGATAAAAAGTCAATAAATACTCAATGTGTGGGACTGCCAGGAGGGGTTCACAGGAGTTTCAATGCAGAAACTCAACTGAAGTGACTACAGTAACATTAAATACTGTTAAATATTTATTTAAATTCCCCTCTTACAAAATTGTAACACATCTTCTCACTTTGTTCAGTAATATTTAATAAAGCTGAGTTTCTAATTACTGTCAAGTCTGGAGAAGGTGCTGGAAAGGAGTAGTTGGGACTCATGGAAAAAGCAGTGCTAGGAAATGTCAGGGTAAAGGTTATAGTCAAGTATTTTTGTGACTGACCAAGGTGAAAGAAACCTCTATGCCTATTGGAGTTGGAGGGCAAAAGAAGCCTGCCTTTTTTGTATTTAAATACTTTGGTTTGTTAACAAGTGGGAGTTTGTTTGGGGGATTTTTGGGGGCTGGAAGTAGAGGCAGACAGAGAAAAGGGTAATTGTTTTATTTGCTTTGAACACCTATTTAACACAGGGCTTGGAGCCATGAAGAAAATGCACAAAAGCTCACTTGTTATTAATTTTTTGAATGAGATTAAGAAGTAAGTGTGTTTAGTGTTGATAAATAAGAATTATGAAAGATGCGGAGAGGGAATTTCTTTTATAAATCAGCAGAGCAGTATGATGTAAACATTTTAGATTTAAAAAATCATCTTAATTAAGTGACAAATGAATTTCTCTCATTTCCCTTGCTTGGATTAAAATAACTGTTTTAATAATAGAATAGCTTTTCAGCATGACAGGAAGGTTAAGCTAGGCAAGTCATGTCAGTTCAGGCATTGGCAACATCATCTCAATGAGGATTTTACATCATGAGGTTGAAGTCTCTTTTGGTAAGTTATTGGAAAAGGAATTAAATTTCAGTTTCAGTGCTACAGTAACAGGCCTTGAGCTCATGTAATTTTTCTCCTTCAGTTTTGCTATGAAAGTGAATTCCAATTGATTTGCCTGTCTTATGAGAAATTGTATGTAACAATGAATTCATGCTGTCAGATTTGGACTTACTGGAGGTGGACACATCAAAACTCACATGTCCAGCAGTGCCTGTGAACTAAACTGCTTTAAGGATGAAGATTTTATGTACTAAAAGTCATGATAATCTATGAATAATAGATGAAAATATTTACAGACCATCTCTCATTCTCACACCAACAGAGGTCATTCTGACCCTTGGAAGTCAAACAGGAATTAAATATTTGTATGTAGATATCTCATAAATTAATTTCACAAAAAATCTAAATGTAATGATAGCACCTGACTTTTTACTGCAAAGAGGGGTCCCAAGAACTTGTCGTGCCAATATCTACTTGAGTACACTTTCATCCTGCAGTCCTTTCAAGCCTTGCAGCACAGAGCTTGGATGTATTTGGCACTTTACCTTCCAAAGTCCCTGTACTCCAGAAGCATTCTTAAATTAAGAAATAATTGTCTTTATAGCTTCTTTTAAAGGGAACGTGGTGCAATGTATAAATGGCCTCACATAAAAATTGTGTCTTCCCTTGACCTATTAGCATAGGAATGCTTGCAGTATTTTATCTGTGTACTAGAGTTAGTGCCCCATTACAAAAGGCAGGTCATGTTGCCACTGGTGCCTTGCCACTGGGTCCTGAGGGACATGATTAGAAGCCAAGACACGTTGACCTGTCTGGTCATGGCTTGCTAGAAAGATGTGTGCCTATGGAACTGATTTTTGGTACATAAACTTTTCTGGTTTTGCTGAGAGTGCAAGTCTCTGTTTCTTCCTTGTTATTATCTCATGCCTGGGAGCAGCTGTACCACTACCAGCTACAAGTGTAAGGTTTTCCCTCTATATTTATTTATGAAGTGGGTAGTTGTTTTAATATCTTTGGCTTGTAATTATAACAGTGGGTTTTCTTTCTGCCATTTAAGCTTGGAGGGATTTATACATTATGTTTACTTAGCAGCAGACACTAGGAAAATGCTCTTTGAAGATTTAGCCTTTTATGGGGCTTTGTACTTCCTAGCAAATAAATCTGCCAATTCTGTGTCACAGAAAGAAGTCTTGTGTTCAAACAGTCTCTTTCAGTTGCAAACATCAATGGAGAGATTGCATTTTTTTTCTATTATTCATCTATTAATCATTTCTTGATTTTTATTTGGCAAGTTTGTTTTACCTGTTTTCCTTAAAGGGCATTTTTTGGTGACTGGAGCAAAGTGAACATTTGTTGAAGAGTCTGCATTCACATAATAAAAAAGAAGAAATAACTGTAGTAAAGGAAATCATTCATTTACCACAATGGTATTGTATGGTAATGGTATAAGCAGAATTATGTAGTGTTTTTGCAACAGGCTGAAAGCATACTTTGCATCCCTGTGTAGCCAAAACCCAGTAATGTTGCCTGCTCATGTCAAAGGAAGTCATGATTGCAGGAATTCTTGGCACTTGACCGTACTGGGCTACTGGTTAGACTCATCTTAGAGGTCTTTTTCAACTTAAATGTTTCTGTATTTATATAATTCTGTGGTTTCATTTAGTTGGAATATATAACTTCAAAATTTTAGCTTGTGTAGAAAAAGATTCTTAATTGTTGGAAGACATTTCATCAAAGCAGAAAGTTAAACTGGTTGTGGTTTTGTTGGTTATTTCTTTTCCCATTCCAAGGTTAGTTTCCATCTTAGTAAAGAGATAATAGAAGTGTTTCCTTTTAAAAAAGTGTACATGCTGTCAAGAATTTCCTAAACATCTCCTGAAGGAACTACTTTTCTGCCTTTTAAAAGTCCAGGTATCTGGCATATTTCCAAGACTGCAACAAAGAAATTGCTTTTGTTCAGACCCATTTTGATTTAAGTATAAACAGAGAATAAAATAGATTGTGGTACTGGGGGCTGTGTAAGAAACTGAAATATAGATGGTGATGTAGTTCTTTGGACATCTTTGTTCTGTGTGAGTGTAAATAATACAGATTTATGGTGATGATTTTAATAAGCCAAAGTCATTTTGTCTATCTGGTACCTCCTCTCAGTTCATTTAATGATGTAGCTAGGGTTGAGAACTAGTACCCAAGGAGAACAATTTTTCTTCCAAAGCAGTAAGGTAGGGATTGGGTTTTCCCTTTGCCAGAGAGATCTATACCTGCCAGGTCAAGGACCACAGGTACACTTTGAAGAATCTCTGTTTTACAAAAGTAATTTTCTGATGTATCTGTGAGAAAGACAAAAGAAACAGAGCAAACTTGGGGTTCTTCAGCCGGCTGCAGATGCAGCCTAGGAATAGGTATAACATCTCTAAGGCACCTAAAACTTTTACAGGACCAAGAAAAATAGGTCTGGGAAAGAGGGAAGAGGAAGCACCCAGTATGGAGCACCCAGAGGAGCTTTAGGAGGGGGACACCTGCCCCATGCAGCAAAAGACTCAAGTTGTTTGGAGGATTTTCTTAGTTCCCACAAGAAATTTAGAATATGAATTTGCTGAACAGAAGCAATTTAAACAAATGCACTTATCAAAACTCTAATGAGATGAGAGACCTTTAGCAGGAAGGTTTGGGCCTGTCTTTGTCTTTGCTGAGATTTTCTGCAATGACAGTACTCCCTGTGCTCTGGAGCTGTTCATCCCAATGGTATTGGCAGAAGACATGGCCTGTGGGGTGTCATTAGACTCAAAACACACAGAATCTCTAAGAAGTCTGTTTGCTGCGGACATATAGACTTGCTTTCCTCAGACTGAAGGTTGGTAATCTCATAAAACAGTTACCAAGCAAATTGAATTTAATCTAAAAAATGCTTAATGAAAATTAAACTCTTTTAGTTATATCTGCCTTGAGATCACAGCAGTTTTCACATAGTCATTAGATTTTTTTCCTACATTACTAAATTAAATTTGGTTTACTATTGTTTAGTTCCCTCTTTTTACCTTTGATGTTCGAATGTTAAATTAATAGCTATTATCTTTCTGAAGATTTAATTTACACTAATTTAATTAACTTTGGTGCATCTTGGTAGATATTAATTGCAACATCAATTCTAGCAATCAATAGTGCCTGAAAAATAGACCAACAATTATTGCCTCAATTTGTAACAACGTAGGAAGCATTTTTGTAATTTTTATATTGCTCTATTTGATGGCAGAATTCTACCTAGCATGCTCAGGACTTCAAATAGTGGTCATTATTCAAATGTGATTCTTCTTCCCATACTATTGTTGCCTATTAAGCGTGGATGAATCACGTTTTCAGTTAATACAATATAGTTGTAAGTCAATGTACTCTGTTTAAATTGAATTTGTGCTACAATTAAATTTGGACTTCAGTGATAAATATCTACATTTTCAGCAGGTATTTGTGGAAGAATTGATTGAAATTACTTCTTTTTGTGTCAAAGAATCTCATTAAACTAAGCTGGTATTTTTGTTTATTTTAACCTTTATGTTCATTCTATTCAGTGGATTAGGCAACCATCCTTGTAATTGAATTATGAACTTTATCCCATCTCCAAATGAAGTCTGTGTTGCTGATAGCCACTGCAACCTAAGGGCCACTAGATATAATGACTCACTTGAAATGGCTTGGATGTGGATTCCAATTCAGATAAGCAGCCAGTATTTCATATTTGCAGCTTATCTTGAATGCTCTGGGTCTGGAAAACTAAGCTGTTGTCAGAATTCTTTAGAGATTTCCTGTGCCTCTGAAAACTCACCTTCAGATAAAAAAAAAAAAAAACAAAAAACAAAAAACAAACAAACATAAAGAGAAAAATTAATGGAATAAACTATTAAATAATTTTTTTTGTATCTTAGTGGAGTTTGATGACACAAAACAGCATAAATTAATTCCAAGTCATTCTTAAGCATTAAAATTCAGGTTGAGATATTGTATTCCCAGAATTTTAAAAGATCATTTTCTTTGGGCAAAATGGAACTATTTTTCCTTACTGTTTAAACATTCCACTACGCTGTAGAAAAAGATTTTTTTTTTCCTAATAATTGTGGGTATACATTTCATAAGTATGTAGAAAAAAGTGTAGCCTGGAGTAAAATATAATAAGCAGGTATATATTTTATAAATAATGGTAGATATGCAAATTAGGATCGTAGTTAACTCTAGTTGTGTCAAATATAATAACAGTATGTCAAAACAGAATAATTTTTAACCAGGTTGTATAGATCTTAGAATGGTTATTTTAGATGCATTTCTACTGTTTTCTAGATTTGTGTTATATTGTCCATACCTTTCAGCTAATACCCAAGTAGCTGGTCATCCGATTCTGTTAAATTTATATATAGTTGGGGGGGGTTGGTAAATTGAAATATAAATACTAAGGATATATATTATATATAAATAATATATCTTATTATATATATATGTAAATATTATATTATATAATATTATATAAATATTAAGGAGAAGTGGTTAACAGGTGTTCTGCATACAGATAATACTTTAGGGAGTGCTTATCTTATGCAGTTGATGAATGTATTTGTTCCATGGAGGCCGGGCTGGGATTACATGCATTAGTTCATCTAAAAGTTCTACAGGTAAAGAATAAATTTCCTAAGGCATTTTGCATTATAGAATGTTGAGTTAGTCTGTAAAGTGATTTGTTTAATATCCTGATAATGTGCTAATCAAATTTCTAGGACAGGTATTATAAGCTCTGCACATTTCCCTTGGGGCCCTTTTAAACCGTTATTTAATCCCCCTGAAAAATGCTGGCAAAGATCAACACAGTGCCCATCATTGTAGTGATTGCAGCAACAAAAGCTATATTTCCATTTAAGAATTAGTATTTTTGTAACTCAGAGATTTTATATATGTTTGTATTACCAGTTGATTCACAATTATTTTTCCTTGTGGTCAATATCCTTGGATTCTGAAAGGGCCGAACTTCTCCCTAGCTCTTTTGCTCTGCAAAATTAAACCACGGGTTTCTGCTGTGATAACTTAAATTTGTGTTATATATAATGACAGCAACTAATTTTTCAGGCTGACAAACCAATGTATTGACACAAGAGCAACATAACTTTAACTGCTGTGGAAACAAAAAGCAAATAAAAGTATAGTTCTACTCTGTGAATCTGGATGGGAGGAATGTGCTCTGAGATTCTGCCCCCTGAAATGGAAATTAAGGTCTTCAGCTCTGTACTCACAGAGACAAGTTGAGTTGTCAAAGCAGGTTTTTTTTAATTCTAAGTGGTGCAGTGTCAAAAATTAATATAATTGAGTTTCTAGCAGCATGACTGATTTTACTCTTTACTACCTCATAAGAGAGTAAGAATAAAAACAGGATAAAGCCCATAGCAATATAAATTTTTTGCCGTTTGATTTATGTTTACTTGAAAATATGTGTATTTTCAAAAGAAAACCTTTTTCTATCCTGAAAAAGATGACATTCAACATCCCTCAGCAGCGAATTTTTAGCACTTATATGTTCCTTTGGGCTACTATCAACTTAGGTAACATAGATGCATAGGTGCTCTTCACTAAACTCATTATAAAACGATTAGCCCCAAGGAAGACAGTGTGATATTGTAGCCTGCACTTGTTATAGGCACTTTTGCAGCTGAATTTTACATTGTCAAATTTTATCAAATGATGAGCATAGCAAAATCATGGAAGTAAACACAAAAGTTGTTAACAGGGATGCTGTGTAAATTATATTTGTAAGAAAGAGTATTTCTAAGGAATAATTTTTTTTTTCCCCACCAGATTTTCTTTTGCTGCGTTGTATCATGGTAAGAAAAGAACAGTGGCAAAGCATGAATCAAGTTATTAATGCTATTTGTCTTTCATTACTTGTTAGACTTGGCCCTTTTTTTAATAAAATAGCATGTTTATTTTGTAAGCAGAGCTTCCACATCATAAATTTGTGATAGGAAGGTGGGTTGTGGAAGGTACCTTTGGACCAAGAGTGTTTGTCATTTGAGTGTGGGCCTAGTTCAAGTTACAAACTTCTTCCAAAGATGCAGAAGTACAGTAACACTCTCAGTATGGCCCAAACTCCTTTAACAAAATTGCTTAAATGGCGCGGATATTTCTCGGTTAAGAATCAACAATAATTCTGAAAATATAATCTTTGGAGAGTGAGTGTTCCCTTCTAGGCAGGCAGTGTTTTGTAGTGCAGATTTTAACATGGATTTTGCAAAGTTATCTGTACCCAGGAATTGTCCTTATATTGTGAATATTGAGAAGAGAGCAAAATCATCAGTGCTTTGTCATATCTGTTTGGGAAAGCTCTGTGAGAGAGGTGGAAGCCAGGGAGTCACTGGGATAAAACATTCCAGGTCAGGAAAATCCTGCTGGTATTTAAACTGTGTCCTGCTAGATAGAGTCTGGAAGAGACCTTTGTCCAGATCCAGAGAGGATCTCTTTATTTAAAAAGAGTCTTTGGGTTAAAATCTTTTGACAAGGGGGTGAATCAAGTGGCTGAGGAGCAGGGCCATAGCAATGGTGGCAAAGGAGGTGTCCATCAAGATTTGGGGTATGACTGAGGGACTGCAGAGAGCATTTTTGTGGTTGTATTTCCTCTACCAGGACAACAACTGTGCACGTTTCACTTCTGTTTCTCTTTTTAGTCTACATAGAGGATTTAAAACACACAGACTGTTAGCTCTAGTGCAACATACTTCACTTGCTTTACTATGTGTGGGGCAGGTTGAGGGCATAAGAACAGCATTTAAGGGCTTCCAGAGGACTTTTAGACTTCTGGACTTTTGGTCTTCTGGAATAGCCTTCTGCCTATTTCAGAAACTTTAGGCTTATTATTTTTCTTTTTTTTTTTTCTGGAAAAAGTGTACTTTTCTGGAAAAAGTATATTTTTCTCCTCTGTATTTTCTCCTGTGGCCAAAGATAATGCCTTCATGACACTAAATAAATGAAGCCATTTATTCACCTGAAGAATAAATGTGCATAGCACAGATTATCTCAACCTGGGGAGTTGATTTCTTCATATATCTCACTTTTTGACCATATTTGTAACCATTTCAAATGTGCTTTTTCAAGATTCTAGACATTCCAATGAACACCATTTTTTGAATTATAATTTCAGTGTGCCCTAGCACTGTCAAGTGTTTTATCAAAGAAAGGGCAGTAAAAATTTCCTCAAAGCCCTGGCACAGGAACAGACCCTTAACAGTCCCTAATGAGAAATCCACCTCATGGACTAGAAGAGAAGCTGAAATGTCAGTTCTGGCAGCTGAAAGGGTACAGTTAGCCCAGGATTTCCTCTAAGACAACTGTCTGAGAGGGCAGATGTTTCAATAAAAATGTTAAAAGTAAAGCTTCCCGCCTGTGCCCCAAAGTCCCTAATTAATTAGTGGAGTTATTGGAGCTTGGTGGTAATTCCTAGCCCTACCACCTAAGCACCTTGGGGCAGCTCAAAAGCAGGCACTGAACAAATGGTAGGCGACTGTTCTGGAGTGAATCCAGGTAAAGAAAGCATTGCCCCAAAGAGCTCTCTGAGGAGGAAGAAATGTACAAATCAGAGAGACAGTAACTACAACTCTTGCTTTATTAAATAGAGCTGATATGGACCTGTCCTGGTAAGAACTGCTATTTATGGCTGCGTCATCTGTCATTAGAAGCAGAGCCAAGATTGTGAATCATGAGGGGAAGAGGGAAACAAAAGGATTTTTTTTATTATTTCTTATTCCTGGTTTCAGATAAATGGCCATTAACTGACTCACTGCTGTGTTTTATTTATTTGTTTGTAAGTGAAGAAAGGGAGCAGTGAAGGAGCGAGAGGTTGGTTTGTGGGATTTTTTCCCCCTCCCCAGAACTGTCTGGGAATTCTTTTGATGTGAGATCAGCTTTCTTGTCCTGAAAGCTAACAATATATAAATGTGTGCACGTGCATAACAAAGGTCATTTGCTCCTGCTGTTCAATACTTTATTTTTTATCCAGGAAGCTTCCTTAAAAATAGCTGAAATATTGATGTTATTAGCACATGTTGCATCAAATACCTAGTGAGTTATTTTCTGAATATATGAAAGGATGTATCCTAATATATATGTTCATACAGTGCAATCAGTGTCAAAATGATTTTGCTGATTTGGACCATAGCTTTCTTGACAACAAAAGAATTAGCTTCTCAGCTTTATTATAAAGTCCTTTTAGAGCAGGAGAAAGAAGATGGATATTAGCTAGAGAAGAAAAGAACCAGTTGTTCACTATATGTCACTAAAACTTCTCCAGCCTGAGTGACTGAGGCCTTTAGTCTACCCATGTGCCAAGAACCAGAGCTTGCAGCCCTGCATGATCCCACAATGATATTCCCCTTAATGTAGCTCTTTGTCATGAGAATATGCTTTAAGACATTGTTTAGTTTTATCTTTGATATTATGACAACTGTTTGCTAAATTTCCTCTTGCAAACCTTTTGTCCTTTTCAAACAAGCCAAAGTTCAGGAACAAAAGATTTGAAATCAAATGTTTATTTCTTGGGTATTGCTTGGTCCAGTGGTTGCCATACAGTGCTATTCACAAACAAAAAGCTAAAACCAGGAAATAAAAGTGTTATCTCAAATACAATTTTGGGTGAATTTTAGTTTTTGAAGGTGAAAATTGAACTTTAGTTCTGAATTGTTTGCAGCCAATAAGAAAATCATCTTTAGACAAGGTAGTGTTGTCCTTCACATTGTTTGCTAAATCAAACATTCCTGCCTTTTACATTTTGGTTCAAGGTCTTGAAGACCACCAAGAACAATGCTATTTGAACTATGAAGTAGAAATGCCTTCCTTCTATGTATAGATATCTTAAGAATTTTTTTTTCTTGTAGCATGAAAAGGTTTGGTTTCTTTTCTTTTAGCATATGAAAGGGGTTTTCCCCAATGAAGGTCAAATGATCTAATTTTAGTAGGCAATGCTTGCAGTGTGATCATACCTAAAGATGTGACTGCCTTAATAAAATTTAACTGGGTTGGCAGTTTTCATCTCTGAAGCTATGTGTCACCTTGTGAATAAGTCTCTAATGTATCTACAAGAGCTTGCTTATTCAAGTAAATTTTAATTTACTGGTCTTTAAGATTGGAACAGTATCCTTGAACTTCTTAAGGAAGAAATATTAATATAATTCTTTTAAACTTCCCTAACTCTCTGTGGTTCAAAGTCCAAACTTTATTTTTCCCACCCCCTCAGTGAAATCATTCACCAAGGAAGACTGCTCAGACCAAACTTATTATCCACAGTTTGCTATTTTTCTCCTGGTGAGATTAGAGCCCATCAACTTCAGTAAGTTCACTGGACTTATCAATATCAACTGCTATTGGCACGATAAATGTTGGCAATCTTTTAGACACTTCTGCTTGTGATTCAAAGCCATAGGAAACTTCAAATTTGCATGATTTGGTGTGAAATCATAAATGTGCTGTGAAAACATAAATATGTCTAATCATGCACTTAAGGAAGCCTTCTGAGGAAGCTAATTTACCGTAAATATAAATCTCTAGTTTTCTTGTACTGATTTGGTTGTGCTGAGTTGTTTTTTTAGGAATAATTCACCTCAGTCCTATGAAACAATGTTAGCACATTTCCATAACATTAAATTGAATAGGTGATTTGTTTACTGTAAAGTTGCATTTCATTACTTATAAATTATTATTTATATTATATAACTATAATTTATATTTAAATTATAAATATAATTTCTTATATCAAAAAATGTCATTATGTGTATTTACTGAAAGAAGAGAAGCATTTGATTCAGGGTGCAAATTGAAGGCTTTAAGTTGGAAGTTCCATGATATCCTGCTCTTCCATTGGGATATATAAATACAACATCTGTCTCAATGTTAGGACACAAAAATAAGATTGGTGTGGATGAAATCTACATGGTTCTTAAGCATGCTTTATGTTTCCTAAAGCGTGAAGGTTTAAGAGTGAAGAATTAAAGTAAAAAAGCATGGAAGTTATGCACTGTTATGTGCTTTTATATAGTTTCATTTGTTTCCCATGTATAGGAGGAAAAGTGTGTGTCTGTATGGGAGGACAGAGAGAAGCTCCAGTCCCTGCACTTGCCCCATCTCCTGCTTTGTTGCCCCCCCAAGGCTGGAGCAGATGGGGACAAGGTCATCCCTTGATGTGTTGGGGACAGGCTCATGTGGCACCAGCAGTGGCTGCAGCACACAGAGGGTCTCCAGGTGGCTCTGCCCTCCTCTGGCTCTGCCTGATGTCAGTACAACTTTCCCCAGTCACTTGTCCCACACAGGGAAGTTGTGTAATTTGGATGCTACTTAGGCAACAAAAAATTTCCTGAGTTCTGACCTAGATAAATCAAATAATGTCCTAATTGGATATACTTAATTGGTGTTTGGAGGCATTTTTAGACAGAGTTTTCTATTTCCACTGGGAATATTTTCATTTTTCTGTTTATAATTTACACCACAAATTTGTTTATTAACAATTCTTGGCATTTCTTTCATCTTCTTATGAATTTCTGCTTGAGAGCAAGGAAAGTATATCTTTGTTCTCAGGAAAGAAAAGTTACTTTGAGTTTTACTTTGAAGCACCCAATGATATAACTGAAATGTCATGAATAATTTAAGCAAACATTGATGCAAATGTTACTAGAAATAATCAAGGAACTTTAGAAGTTGTAAATAAAACCGATTTAAAGATGAAAATTGATGCAACTTGCAATTCTAATTTTGTATACATGCAAAAGTAGGACAAAATAGTATATTGGAACATATGGGAATGGAACAAACAGCACCGACACTACGTGGGTGACTCATTTATGAGTAAAAGAACTTAAATATCTTACTCTGGCTTGCATATATACAGCAAGAACACTGAATTTAAAATCCTTTTAGTTTTCTTCATGATATTTCGAAAAAGATGCATCATGGAATCACAAAATGATTTAGGGTGGAAGAGCCTTGAATGCTTCCAGGGATGGGACATCCACAGCTTCCCTGGGCAACCTGTGTCAGTGCCCCACCACCCTTACAGGGAAGAATTTCTTCCTAATATCTAACCTAAACCCACTTGCTTCCAGTTTGGATTTAGTAGAACATATCTTGCTAATAGCCTGAATGTAAATAGTTGTTCCATTTACATGTCTGTATGCTCCAATATTCTAAACTGTCTGACCTAAATGGCCTTGTGCTATTTGTTTATAATATTATCTTGTTTCTCATAATTTCATCAAGGAAATTGCAGGGGAATTAAGTTGGTGGGTGTGTCATTCATCAACCATGATGTCAGGTTTTCTGGTATCTGCAAGTCTTTCTTTGTTGCTCTGAGGTTTTTTTGGTTTGTTTGGGTTTTATTTCTCTTGGTATTTTGAATATTACAGTCTATCTACTAAGCATATTTTATGCTTTGGTACACAGTCTGTATGTGTATGTGTGGGAATTAGGAGTTCTGAGAAATATTTTTTTGCATGTTTAAGGAATAAAAAATCTCTGACAGACAGTGTTTTCAACCTTTTGTACATGGAAAGGGCTTTTTAGGCTCTAGAATGAATCAGAACTTTCAAGAATGTGTATTAGATAGTAGCATAGTGTGTAGTTTATCACAGGGTCAAAATTCTAGATTTATGGGGTTTCTAGAATGGCAGGTAGGTGAAGGCAAGATGGAGAAAACCTCGTAGTTTCTGGGCTTCTTTCTTCATCTGCTCCATTTTCTGCTGTGAAGGTGGCACTTTCTGGTTGGCTTGGAGTGGAATCTGACTTTCTAACATGAATAATAGTTATTGGAAAATTATTGTTAATACTGCTTGTGTGGGTTTTAATATAAAATGTACACACCACCTTGAAGGCGGGGAGAGTGCCTGAAACTGACGTGCACAGCAGAACTCTGCTGGTCGGGAAAAAAATGTTATAGATAAGCAGGAATAAACAATCATGAAAAAAAAAACAGAAGAGACGGCTCACAACCAGTTCTTCAATCTCTGGCTGGATAGAAAAAAGACTTTTACATTCTCGAGTTTCTCAGTGCACCACGAAAAAAAAACCAACAAAAATACTTTTTATAACACCTGAGATGTATGTAGTAGATAATCACAAACCTGATATTTCACCTCAGTGTTTCCATGTGCTTCACGTGCTTCTTCCAGCCCCCCAGTGATGGTTCTGTGCAGGGGAAGGCTGTGGCCTTGCCAGGGCTGTGCTGGGCAGCAAGGCACAAGCTCACAGGGGAGCACCGTGGGTCCAGGACTGTCACAGCCACAAGCACAAGCTGGGAATCCACACACACAGTAACCCATTCATGATTTGCCTAAAGAGTGTCTGAGCTGTGAAGCTGGACTCCACAGGGTACCCACAGTCCTCTGGATTGTGCTGAGTTCTAAGTAAGATACCAAGACCCTTCCTTCTGAATAGAATTTTTCAGATTGGCTAAAGGGGATTTTTCTCAAATATTTTTGTGGAGTATAAATAAGCTGCAGTGAGACTCAGACAGCATTTCAATCAATTCAGCTCGCTACCAGTCAGTGGATCAGTACTGGGAAAGCAAAAATATGGAGAGAAGAAAAGAGTTTGCATGGATAGTCTTTTTAATAAATAGTAAAGAATAAGTTCATGAACTCCTTTTGGATACTTTTAAGACATTATGGTGATGATAGGGAAAAGCTATCTGATTCAGATATGATTGTGTTCCTATAGTTTATTTCTCAAAGAGAAATCTCAGAGGAAATTATAAAAAAAAAAAACTTGAAAGATTTAATTAAAATCTGTTCCCTCACATTTAATACTGCCTAATACTTTTAATTAATCTGAATATTCCTAATTGCTTCTGTAATTTTTGCCATGTGTAAATATCTAATTAAAGTATTAACCACCATAAAATGTCGTCTAAAATTAAATATATAAATGCTCTGTTGCTGATTAAGAGGATTACATGAAAAAATAGTCAACTTTCAGGTATGAATGCTTTCTGACTGCAAATAATGGCAGATTAGCTGTAGTAAAAGGGAAAGCAGACGAAGGAATTTCATGCAGATTCTTACTGAGTTTGAAGTTTCCTACTGAGCCAGCGAGTATAAGACTTCTGTAGCTCTAGTCATGTTTAGAGAAGTTTAGAGGTTGTTTGAAACTTCACCAGTTAGTTACAGTTCTTGAGGGACTGACTGTCAATGGAGAGTGCTGGAATGCAATATATTCAGCCTCCTTCACCAGGTTTCAAGGACCAGATGGTAGGGGACATAGTTTTGACCTATATCCTCTGAGAGAACTTCCTTTCTCATTTTCAGAGTCACGTAAAAGGTAGAGAGAGTTCTTGCTCCTGGAGGTTGCACTACAGAATAGCCTCATATTCATTTGTGAACCAAAAATGGATGGTAACAAAATCAGTGTAAAGGATGAAGGAGAATAATTTGACCTTTTCCTCATGATCAGCTTGGGAACACCATCAACACAAATTTTCCATAAAGATATCCTCTGGCATAACTATTTGTTGTAATGAAATACAAGCCAATAACCTCTTAGCTTAGACCAACCTGAACCAGTAAATTCCCATGAGTGTCTCTGTAGTGTCTCCTTAGCCATTATGACTCTGGAATCAGCTCATGCTGAACCAATCCATCCCTGCCCCATGGCATGGAGTTGCCATAAGCAGGAACATAAGGAAATTTCGCAGGTAATCAGGTGTTGGGAATTTTTAATGAGGCAAAAGTAAAAGCTGCTTTTACTATAAAGAACAATAGAAAGAGTTTGCTGGAGGAAGCCAAACCAATGTTTTTATTTCAGTTTCCACTGGAATACGATTATTCTAGAAGTACAAACTTCAAGATTTTCAGAATTTTAATTTCATGGATGCATGTCATTGCTCCAGGTCCTTATGTTACTTATGACAACATTCCTCCCTTATAAATCTATAGACTAGAGATAATCAAATGAGATGTTTCAGTATGGAACACTATTATTATTTTTGATCCCCTGAAAGGCCTCTATAGATAAATTAGACAATTAGCTCTTTTAGCAGTCATTATTCCCAGTGGTCCTCCTGCGTTCTATTTAAAAAATGAGATCGTGTAGGCTCTTGAGTTGGCAAAGCCTCAAACCAGTAATGAAAAGCTCTTCTCTTTAAAATAATCTCCAAAACTGACAACATTTATTACAATATATAGAAAAATATCATCAGTTTTGTCTTTGTTATTTCAATCATATCTCAGATATAGTATAATTTGCCTCCTTCATGTATGTTCCAAGGGCATTTCTGTATACTTTTTCCTGTTAAAGTGACAGAGACTGGGTTTAGGTGCTTTTTGTGCTTTCTTTTAATGGAAAACTGAGCCAAGAGTAGAAGAATTTCACTCCTTATTCTGGTAGTACTTTCATGTTATCTGAGTGCTCACAAATAGGAAACATTATTTCAGGTACAGTGCTCCTGGGAAATCTTCCCTGTTACGAGTATTCTCCATAGATAGACCTGCCACTGTTAGAGAGGCATGAATTTTGGGAATAGGTAGTTTATATTTCTGTCCTCTGGTTTAGAATTATCAACCTCAGCCTCATATCTCAGTTTTAGAAAGATGATACCCAAAGGATAATATTCTAATGTTTGCCCCAGATGATTTTTCCTGTAGTCCTTACTCACTACCTCTAGCTCCCCTCCAGAAAGTCCTCATCCTGAACAGTGGCCTTCTTTCTAATAGACTATATAAACAATTCTACAACTTCTTCTGGCATAGAAACAACATTTTAACTGAGAATTGTGTCCAATTTTTGGTAAGTTGGTTTGGTTTAGTTCAGTTTTCCCATATAATGCAAATCATGAGTATTGGTATCAGGAAGTGTCATTTGGTTCATTAAATATTTTATTGCTGCTGAACTATTAAACATATTTTATGGCTTTGTAGTTTAATTAATGTAGGCATAAGTTACAAACAGAAAGTTAATATTATGATAATTCTTTTACATAAATCAGATATTTTAATAGAAAATTACCAGTCTAACTTGACTAAAAATTGTTCTGTTCTTA
Source organism: Certhia americana (assembly GCA_018697195.1). Taxonomy (NCBI): domain Eukaryota; kingdom Metazoa; phylum Chordata; class Aves; order Passeriformes; family Certhiidae; genus Certhia; species Certhia americana. The sequence goes on from CM031880.1 coordinate 15,943,972, forward strand.
GCCATACTGAATATACCAATGGATACTGCACTTGAGCTTTTGAAATCATCCCCTGAGATTCCAGAAAACTTGCATAAAAATGTTAAATTTCCTTTGTTTTCACTGACATTTTGACTTGATTAGCTGAAATTATAATATCTCCCTAAAGTATGGGTAATTGTATTCACATCATTTTTGCTTTGAGTAGTGGCATGTTGCAGATCATTATTTTTGTTCTGAAACATGTTGGCATTTGTGATGGTACTGTCAGAATCATAGGGTTTAGTTGATGTACATTTATGAACTTACTGTTTCTGGCATCCTTTAGAGAACTGAACTACCTTCCATATCAAACAATTTCAGTAAACTGGAATGAGTTCTCTCTTCTTCCTTTTGCAGGCAGAGTCTGAGTACTCAGATGGGAATCACAGGCAGGTGTATCTCCTCTCTATTATTCCAAATTTTTGGTTACAGAATATGGACAGTGTTAAGGGAACAGTGCAGCTGATTGTAAGGAAAAGACAACCTCGTGAGAGGGAGCTGAATGTTCTGCAGCAGAACTGGTTATGACCCAGCCTCTGCCAAAGTTCTCATGGCATACAAGGGAAAAAAGAGTTTCACAGAGAGTCACCACCTGTGTTTTGTTTTGTTGCTTTCTAAGTTAGTAACCAAGGTCTGACTTACAGAAATACTGAGGGCTGGGAGCTGTGCTTTGAAAGCATAAAGTCACGTAGCAGAAAATATTATTATGGAAACAATGTGGTCTCACATTCCTGAATTCCACATCTAAAATAAACAGACATTTTGTTTACTTGATGCTTAATGTGCCTCATCCAATAAATGGGAATAATATATTTACCTGGAGCAATTATAGAAATTGTTATCTCTTAATTAGAAGCCATGTATGACTGGGTGAAGAACATGGGTCTCCGTAAACAAATTCAGTCTGTCTGTGATAACAACTGGAGCTGAGTTCTGCAGACATTGTATTTGAAAGGTCGCTCTTTTAAATTCATTGTTTTCTGACACTTCATGCCTCTGCCCTCAAAGGTCTAAAATTTATTCTTGAAATCATTAAGCACACTTGATCAGTTTATTTTTCTTTTTTGCCCACAGTGTAGGAAATTAGCAGACGATACTAGTTACTTTTCATTCTTTTCCTAGAGATGAAACTTAGAACTTGATTGTGTGTATGTAGATTTAATGAGCAGTTACATACCTTCTAACTTTGGAAAATAAGTCAAGTGATAAATAAGTACAGAATACATGGAAAGGAAAAACAGAAAGAAAAACTACTTTTCCACTTAACTTCCCCTCCTGTCTCATGCAGTCCAGGTTGGAGGTGCTCCTTTTCCTCTACACAGTAAGAGTTTGCCAATGAAAAATCATTTGGTAAATCAGGCAGAAATGTTCTATACATGTATCTCTGTTAACAGATATTATGCAGGCTGGTTTAAAATCACAGTGAGAACGAGCAGTAGGGCTTTTTAGGGATGCTAATGCACAAACATTGACCAAAAAAACCAGTGATAAAACAGCACAGAAACATGTCACAGGAATGATGGATTCCTAAAATGATAATGATGTCCAACTTGTCTCATGTTCTTGTCCCATTTTTCTTTTTTCTGTCTACAGAATGCGGTGAGAGTTTTACATAAATGCTTGCAAATAACATGGGAAATTCAGGTCAAATAGGCAGACTAGTAATTTGTAAAACAAAATGAGTGTTTGCCAGACTTAGATATTTAGTTTATGTTGGTTGGTCTTGTGTTGAGCATCTCCTCAGACTCTTAAAAATACTTCAGAGCTGGAGAATTGTTTTGGGGGTTTTCTGTTGGGGTGTTTTTGCTTTTGTGGTTTTGTGTTTATGGGGTTTTATTGTAGTATGCTGTTTAAGCTTTTCTTTGTCCTCTTTTTTTTTTTTTTTTTTTTTTTTTTTTAAACCTGAGGAATTATACATCTCTGTAGGTATATACAAAATATAAAATACTGTTAGATTTGGGAGACATCCTGTTCACAGCAGAATTCAAACCTATAATATAAACAACTGTTGGATTTAAGAGATTTTCTGCCACTACAGATTCTAAGTCAATAAGTGCATTGTTTTTTTTTTTTTTAGTTCTTTGCATGGGTTAATCATACTTTTTGACAATTTTGTGAAAGGACAATTCTTTGAAATTTATACTTCACCTTGGTTTGATTATTTATGCAGGAAAAATAAAAATGAAAGTCTTGGTTCAAGACCAGGGAAATTTTCAGATTCATGTTGGTGGTCAAGGGTGTAGGATAAAGTGCATTTGTTCTTGGTTAATGACACAATCACTGTGGGTATAAGCAAGTTCATGGTGAGGTCAAAACATAGCTGCTTCCAAAAAGGAGTATATGACTTATATAAATATATTTGTACTTAAATTATTTGGGTGATGCAATGCTGTTTCAGAAAGGAACAAATCATCTGATTTTGAATGTGGGTTGGCATTGAGGAAATTTGGAACATGGAGTGTTCTGGCACTTCATTGGAGTGCCAGAAAACAGCAGTAGGACATGACGAACATCTGTCTGTCCAGAAAACTTCTGTTAGTATTTTGGAAGCAGCTGAAGCTGTGGAAAATGTTCAGCTTATTTTAATAACCAGCCTCTAGAAATGAGGAAGTTATAAAGAGGAACGTGTGCAATGAACAACAGGAGAAAATAAAAGAAAGACAAATGTCTATTGCTGCAGCCTGGCTACGCTTGCACCTGCAACATCCTTGTGATTTCAGTACTAAGAAATGAGTACAGACCTTCCTCTTCTGTATAATATCTGGGCTAATTTTGGAAATAACCTTTCTGGGTTCTTCAGTGCATCCTTGGAACAGGTGTCCTAGACTCTATAGTTCAGCATTTCTTTGTGTCATCTGACATATAACTTAGCTGAGATGAGAGTGATGCATCATTTGCTGAGCTGGAATTAGAGAATAAGTTAATTAGATGTGATAAGTTTTGCCTTTTTGTAAAAGACTAAAAAAAATAAAGCCACGGTTGATGTCCAATTGTGCTCTGTGGTGAAGAAATTTATTTAGAACTACAGTGCTGTAATAAATTCAGAAGTTTTACATCATGTGTATATTAGGAAGAATAGAACCATGGAATTGTTTAGCCTGGAAAAGATATTTAAGATCAAGGCCAACTGTTAACCCTGCCAAGTTCAATGATAAATGTCTTCAGGTGCCACACCTACACGTCTTTTAAATTCCTCCAGGGACTCCACCACTGCCTTTGGTGGCCTGTTCCAATGCATGACAATCCCTACAGCAAAGAAATTTTTTTCTAATATCCAATCTGAACCTCCCCTGACACAACTTGATGCTGTTTCCTTTCCTTCTACCACTTGCTATTTGGGAGAAGCTAACCATATGGCTACAACCAGCAGCATTTTAACTTCACTCACCCCAAACACTCTGCTTATTATTTTTATTTTTTTTTTAACTACAAAGAAATCAGTTTGCGTCTTGCCATGAGATGTGTATGGAGAGATCTCTGAGCACTTGGGGTCTCACTTGTGCTCATTGTGGGCTCAGCAGTGTACAGGAATTTTTTATATAGTTCTGTAATTTACAGTCCTGCAAATATAAACCTCACCTGTATTCACACTTAAGTGTAGAATTCAGACATATGTTTCTTCTTTAAAAGAATTTTTAACACCAGCTTATTTCAAGCTACTTTTTAATCTTCTTTTCACATTTATAACTTCTCTGTAGGGCAGTTCCTGCCTGATGGAACAAGAGGATTGTATGAAAGTAGATATATAATGTTTGGATTTGTACAGGCTGCTATGGGAGAATAGAAAAATTCCAACTGAAGGAATAGCATACTTGAGGGGTTTGTTTGTTTGTTTGTTTTAAAAAAGGTAAAGGCCCTTTAATAATGTATTTTGGTGATTCTGCAACATTTTGCTTCCCATTACTATTTTTAAAGTAATTGCCTTCATTAGGATGGAAAAGGTGATTTCTTTATTCTTCTGACAATTACAGGTGACCCAGGAAAATTGACCTTGTTTTCCTTCCAGGGAGATTTAGCTATGGAGCTGCTGCTTGCTTGGCTTTGGCATTATGTAGCCTGGCAGGCTAAAAGCTGCACAGAGGCCACTGCACTGAATTCATACTGTCCTACATGGAAATTCTGCCTTGGGTGAATTGGCATCAGAAAATGAACCAGAGATATAGGAGTCTCACACAAACAGTCCTGACTTACCCAATATCTATGAAAAATGCTCCTTTTAGATACTAACTTACGGTTTTGCCACATACATCACCTTTGTGTATTGTAACTAAAAATCTAGATTGATATCCCCCTCCAAAGGGCTTTTTTAGCCTGGTGTAAACCTTAAAATGGAAAGTTTGGAGTCTCTGTAATCAGCCCATTTGAAGTTCCATATCTGAAAAATCCAGCAAGTGAACCACGCTTTAAACACTGATACATTTTGAATTTTAATAGACTTTATTACAAGCCTTCAAATTAAAAGCTGTCAGGAGAGATAAAAGGTTGGGGATTTGGATTCAAAGGGACTTTGATTAGACATAAAGGTCAGCAATGGTGGCAAAAAGTCGATGCATCTAAATTAAGCATAAACCTCTGGAAGAGAATATGCTAATCTTTCATGTAAAGTACTTGTCAGGATGATCTTGGCTCATATCCACAACAGTTAAACTATTTTCTGTGATGAAATTTTAACAAATGGTAATCCATGTGTAATTTGCCTGTCAAGTGTGTGCCATTTGTTTTTACAAATGTTAGATTTTAACTGCTAAGAAATCTTATTATACTACATAATGTGCTCCTGATTAAAGATTTTGTTTTAGAATCTTTAGCTCAGTTTTTAACTGCAACTTTTTTTTCCTTGGGAATGTAAAATGCAAATGGGAAAAGAAGAAAAAGAAAGAAAATCAAAACCCTAAATGTCATTACTTTGTGTAAGACTAAATGTAAATGTATAAATTATGCTTTAATTGAGCAGCTACTTCAGGAGCTTAAAGTTATAGTAACTGTTAATATTTCTGAATGTGAAATTAAGAATCTACACTGTTAGTGAGCAAACTCATTAAGGACGTAAAAGCATGACAGGATGAAAAAGGATTTGCATTTATAGAATCTTCTGTAAAATTATAAGAAATGACAGGCTCCATTTTTTGATGCTGAAATCAAGGTTGCATGTCTAAACCACAGTGACACTGTGGTTGGATTTTGCATAGCTGAGAACTAATAGGAAATTAATAGAGTTTAATACAGGCCTATTGAGTTCAGTCTATCTTTGTAGCTTTGATGAGGAAGAACAGAAGGCATAATTTCAACCTTTGTTTAGTGTGCTGGACAGATAGCTCCACTAACATCTAACTATGGTCAGGATTAAAACTGTGATGGATGGCACCACAGCACATACTTGACAGCTTTTCTGTTCAAATACAAATTCCTGTCACAGTCCAGAATGTTTGAAGGAACATTCAGAGATGAAATATTGTAGCTGCAACAAGTCCAGTGTGAAGTTATTATGCTTTGAAAGTAAAAATAATTACAAACTGTACATCTCATAGGCACATATCTGTATTAATAATGAATAGTAGTAAATACACTGGAGTACACTAATTAAATGTTATTGAGCACAGAAGTTTTGGAAACCGTAAGGTTATCAATCTGTCAAGAGAAGTGCCTGTGCATCTGTCTGGTTTTTTTGGATTTTCTACCTGTTTTAGGCAAAAAAGGATTTTGAAATATTATTGTAGATCCTGATTTATACTACCTTTCATAACACCTCTTTAGAATATTTTCTTAAAGATGTTTTTTAGAATTTTCATCAGTTTCTGTATGAAAAAAATGTTTCCTTTCACTTAAGACTGTTACTATTGCCTCCAAAAAACTCTGGTTAAACCAATGCTTTTATTGAAGCACTCTGTAGATGGCATATTGTCCTTATTATAGCAGCAAAGTAGGTCAAAACCTCACTGTTTGACAGATGTGACATAGAAAGTCCCTACCTCCACATTAGTCATGAATAAAATGAAAAAGAAGCTGATTAGTGCAGGAAAATGTCTGCATTTAAAGAGCTAATACCTGTAGTGATTTTATCCTTTGTGCTTAACCATTAATTGAAGGAGAGACTTAAACTTTATCCTATTGCAACCAATTCCCACACAAGCGTGGGGAGTCCAGCTGCCACTGCAAATGGCATAAAGCTTTGTAACATGAGCCATTGATTTTGCACAATAAGAAAGAAAATTTCACTCCATGAAGTGAGAGTAAATTGTCTGACTGCTAAATGTCTGTCATGAAATCTCATCTCTTGCTCACGTGTTGTTGGATGTGGTCATTTGTCAGTTTCCAAAGAACTCCCAGTTGTCCTCTGGGGCCATTGTACTCTGGGCTACCTCAGTTATCTCAGCATAGACAAACACAGGAGAGGTTGCTGTTCATGTTGAATAGTCTGTGGTCACACTTGTCAAATTTAAGTATCAAAGAACTCAAAAGTGGGGCAGAAATATCTTAAATGTGTTCCACCACACTATATGTACTTGTTTGAGGTAACATCAATGAAAGTATCATTCTATTTGAATCCAAGGACTTCTGTACATCATTGTAAAGGTAAAAGCATAGGCCCAAAATACATAATAGATAGACAATTAACCTGTCTCAGTGAAGTCTTGGTCTTCTTTGAATTTATTTATGTATTTCTAAATACTGTTCCTAAGTGAGCCTTGACTGTGCTCAGAGTGATGACTTTGTGCAGTCTTCTAAAGCTGTTCAGAACAGAGGGACCACCTCATTTCGGACAACACTGGCTGCATCCTTGCTGCAATAATGTACTGGTTTTATTATTTATTTAATGTACTTGGCTTAATCTGTCAACCATATAATATTTATACCAACACTTGGGATCCTCCCTATAAAAGTCATCAGTTAAGAAACTGCTCAAGGAGGCTGAAAAACTGAAGTACTTAGAATTTATTATAGTCAAAAATACTAATAGCTATATATAAAAGAGAGTAGGGGAATGGCAGAGAGACTAATGGATATTAAAAACACATTTTAATGTTTATTTTTAATAAAATGGGGATAAAATGACCAAGATGTAGTAGCTCTGTGTCTGAGTAGGGCCTGAAAGCAGGAGAAGTATTCTACTAGTAGCTCACGTCAGGAGTTGTTAAGTTGCGAGAAAGAGGTAAGCAAAGAAAACTCACCTCTATCTCCTTTATTCTCCAATTCTGTCAGTTTTGTGCAGTTTGCTGTCTCTCCCATATATTAATTAATACATTTCTTTGAATGTGTATTTTTAAAACAGAAATTATCCAACCACATCTGTCTAAAGAACTGAAAATTAAAAAAAAAAAAAAAAAATCTTGTTCAGTGATTGAAAATATGAAACTTAATATAAGCAACCAAAACATTTGCTGGCTAGAGATAGATAGGAGATGTTGTTTTAAAAATTCAAAATATTTTTGTTTGATTTTGTAGGTTTTCAGGAGAGCCTGGAGCAATCTGCCTGGCAGGTCTTCCCCAGAACCTTCTGCATGTCACTGCCACAGAAAGTAGTCAACCCAAGTGTAAATTTTGGCTCTGCCAAAGTTTTCAGGACAGCTTTCCCAGAGAACTTCCTAGAAGTTGCCTTATTGGGGAAGCTATTCAGTTATTTATTTAAGTTGAATTTTGCACTAAAATATCAAGTAACAAAAGTCCCTGAAGCTCAGTTCTATTCTTTCAATTGACTCATCTAACCCCTGTCCATCATTTTAACTGAATGTCATTGTTCCCCATTTTCTGAGGAAATCAACATTGTCTTATATCACCAGAAACTTGTATTTTTTTCACCAAAGTAGAGAGAAGAAACACACTGTATGATGGATAATATCTTGACATTAATCTCTTAAATGGAAAGGACTTTCAGGCTTGAATACTTTTCTTAATACCATATTTTATGGAGAATGTGATTCTTCAAATAGGCAGGAACCTGTACATTTAGATTGTATAAGTAAAATGAAAGACATTAAGCTTAATTTAGCAGAGAAAGGGCTGCAAGGGGGCTGTTACCTGGCTTGTGGTGGCGCACGTATGATGTCCTTGTTTGAGTTTCCATCATGGGCCAAGGTCAAGAGCTGCCTGAAACAGGTAGTAGAAGAGTACGGTATTTTAAAATATTTTTTAACTTAGGCTTATTTAGAAAAAAATGCAAGCTTAGAATATAATTTTGGCTTCCATTTAGAAGTGTGCTATATTACATCAGATCTTGAATGACTGACCTAGTGCGCCTTTCTACCGATGTTTAAACAACATCCTGAGCAATATTTCTGTCTGTAAGACACTAAAGTTCAGAAATGAGTGCATTCCTTTGCTCCCCAAGACACCTGTACTAGGTAGATGACCTTTAGCTTGAGGAGAAAGGATGTCTGGACTCGCAGAATATCTCACTGGTGCCAGGTGAGCAGCACATTTGATCTCTGGCAGCAGTGAAGGCACACATCCACATTAGCTGCTCATTCTTTCCCTCTCTTTCCAAAAAATTTGGAAGCAAATGAGTTGGTTGATATCAAAACATTTTTCTATTCTGCTGGCGCAAGTATGAGTTTCTTAATTTTACTTTTTTTCATCTCATCTTATCCTCTCTGAAGTTAGAAACAAACTACTTTACAAAAATTACTAGGAACTAATACCAAATGTATTACAGATATAACATTTATGAATAAAATACTTATTTTTTAAAGCTTTTGCTTTGTGAACCTTGATGATGTAAGAACACATAACCTTTGGTATCTTCTTTTCAACTATAGGAATTGGGTAGGATTGTGTGTTTGGGTTTGCATTGTCTTCTCAGAATGCCTTTGTGACTAAAAGTAATCTGGGGAATGAGAGTAAAGTTGTGTAAGGAAAAAAAAAAATGAAATAAATCAGCTTCAAACGGTTAGAAGTTCTTTTCTCAGCATGGTAGATGAATGTGTGCACTGACCCATGCAGCTGGTGCTTGAGAGTGTAACCTGCTGAGGTGAGAGTCTGTTCATGTTTTAAGGAAACACGATTTCTCATCATAGCTGTGTTGCTAAGGGATAGCTTGTATTTCTCCTCTTTCTTATTCTCTGTCAGATTTCAAACACCAACAGAAAAAATGTTGCACTGTGTCTCAGTATTGTTGCTCATGGTGGAGAGTTAAGAATGAATTGCAAAAGCAAGAAAACCTTTAAATAGGTTATACAATATGTACCTCAATTCCTCTCTTCAGATATTCCCTTCACTCACTTCTTAGTGATGTTTTCCAGATTTCAACCCTTCTCCTGAAACCAAACTTGGTGATTCCATGTTAAAGGAAAGTAATTCACTGGCATATCACCATCTAAATTAATGTTTTCTACCTTGCACCTTGGTGCTCCTTGCAGTTCTCTTTTTTTCCATCTTGATAGCATGACTGATCCAATGGAAATATAACACTGAAAAAGATAATGTTTCATCTCAGAAGCCAACTGACTCATCTCTCAAGAAGTCATGGATTGGCAAGAAAGAGCAGAATTGTCCCCTTCAGTTTCATCTCAGTGTAAAACTGGCTTAGAAGCAGCCTGGAAATGTACCTGCAGAAATACGAAGTCTCAAACACCACAGTGGATGCAAATTAAAACAGTCTTCTCTTTTAAATACTTCATTAACCTTATAAATAACCTGAGAAAATTTTAAAAGAAAAAAGTCAACTCCATTTGGACAAACTCATAAGTAAAATATATGAGCCCTAGAAGTGGAAGGAGAGCAGTGGAGCTTTCCCAGACTAAGGAATGCAAACCAAGGCTGGCATGTGGCTGCCCTCTAGTCCACCCCAAGATAATATAATCTGGGACATTACTGATGGACCAACATGAAAAAAAAGTAACATTAAAATTGTGTGCTGTGTAAAAGGAGTTTAATTCTCCATCTGACATCCTTAAGATACAATATTAATAATTTAGCTGAGTTTTAGTAGCCTTTTCAGCTATAGCCCACTAATGACAAGCTTGCTTTCTAATGTTTAACGCCTGCTGTGCAAGTGGTACTTTCAACAAAATGCATTTGCTGCAGGCTCTTTGACATGGCTTCACACTGAGACAAACACAATTAGCATGAGCTATTTAAAATGCCTTTCTCTTGTGCTCATTTATAATTGGTCTTTTAAGATCTATTTTTATTATTAATTTTAAGGAATGTGTAACAGATTTGATAGCACAGTGAGGGTGTGTTATTCAAGTGTTTTACTCTTGAGATATTCCTGGGTCATCCTCTGTTTGTAGTAGTGTATTCATATACAAAGACTCAAGAACTGACCAGATTGGTCCTTATTTTAACATGCTGTAATTGTAGCAGACCATGGAGGATAATCCAAGGGAGTGCAGGCAGGCTAGCTTACATAGCATAAAAATTTCATTAGAAAGTATGTCCAGTGAATCCTCTTTTGTATAAAAAGTCTTATCTTTTCTATATGTCATATCAAAATGTCTTTTAGTAAAAATAGTCTTGCAAAGAATGTCTGTTGAGGCGGGCTGTATTGAATATTCATAACATCTGAGTGTGTGCTGAGACATTTTAGAATAAATATGTTTTTTAGGTTAAACTAGTTCAGAATGTTATTGTTAATCTTCTTTACATCCTTTCAGGCAGCCTGTGTAAGGAAATTTTTGAATTAAAAAAGAAAAGAAAGAAATGCTGTCCTCAGTGAGACCCCACACGCTCCAGGTCTCATTAAAATCAGTGGAAATCGTCTATTGACTTTGCTGAGAGTGGGTCTTCTCAGCATGGTTTTGAAGGGGTAAAGGGAAGAAAAGACATACCTCAGAAAAAGACAAATGTCTGTTAGAGCCCTCAAGGGCAAGGCTATTGCAAAGTATGTTTTGTGCTCTTCTTTCCAAGCTGCCACTTCTGCTGACTGATTGAAATATCTCTACCCACTTTTTGTAGGGTTTAGTCGGAAAGCACTGCCCTCACGGCAGCATCAGAAAGGAGATTGTTCCTTGCATGTTCCTCAATCTGTGTACCTGGGCAGGTGACAACTATAATTGCTTTTTAATGGTTAGATTTGAAAGAGGCAGTGAGCTGATTTGGTAACAGGCAGGTCTTTATCTTGATAAATGAGCATAAATTGAAGCTCTCTGGTTTAGCAATTGAAATTCAGTAAATATTTCATATTTGGTTGTAACAGCCAGCCTTCCTGCCCAATGGAGCCTGCTGTTTGTGGGCAGTTCTGAAACAGGTCTGTTCCCAGATAGAAGTAAAATGCTCAGTCTGACAAATCACATAGGTGTTGGCTGAGCATTGCACTTAGGAGCTTATGTCTGAGTTTCAAGCCTGATTCTGAGACTGAGCCCCTCGAGACAGAGGAACTTGTTCCATACTTGAGAACAAAACACTCTGGTCATTTGGCAGATTGTGCAGCATGGCAGGAGGGCTGACAGGACCTGGGAGGCTGCAAGCTGGAAGGCTTTTAGAAAGAAGCCATGTAAACTGTTGTGATGGTTAAAACTTAAAAGGGTTCACCAAGGGCACATCAGTGCAAAGACTTCAGCCATCACAGCTTTCTGGCTGCTTCAGGGCCTGTGGCAGCATCCCAAGTTATGCCTCTCTAAAGAAGCTTTCAGAACACTATGGATTTCCCCATAAATCAGACCAAGCCATACTTAATACCCACAAGGCATGACAAATGATGGATTGATGGCTTAGCTTTGCTTTGAATATCTCTTATGTCCTTTGCTGTAACTGAGTGTGTTGGCATTAGTTTTGGACTATCCCAGTAGCATCTGCGGCTCAAGAATTGGGGAGAAATCATTCTGGGGACTATGTAAATGGTAGAAGCCACTGAGAATGGCTGGAGTGCAAAAAAAGCCCAAAGGAAAGGATAACCCACCTTCCATGCACTCATGGACATGAAAAGAGGGAAATCAATTTGATTTGAAACCTTCTGTTTCATTTGTCACACAGCAGTTCTTCACCACTGGGACTCCACCCACTGTCTTACTCCGGGTCATGACTGCTGAGTCCTCAGTGCTGTGAAAATACTGCATCTAAATCCCTTGCTTTGAACCCTGAAATTATTTTGATGCATGCCTGCTTCTATCTCTCCTTTCATCTAGGTTTTTGAAAGTAAAAAATACGTGGCTGAAACATCTCAACTGATGAATAATGTCATTACTTGGTTAATTTTAGTGACTTGGTGTTGGGGGTTGGGTTGCTTTCTTATAGAATTTTTTCCCAGAAGTTGCTAAGAAGCTGATTGCTGGGTGCTTGTGGGTACTCATGGGTACTTGGGAAAAAAAACCAAAGGAAGCAGCTAAGGCAGAGACAGGGTGGCACCGACTTCACTTCGCTCTGGGCAGTTTTTTTGCTCTCAGAGGGAACTGCCAGGACTGCTCGGTTCTGGACTGCAGAGCTCTCACCATCCCTCACCTGGAGCTCAGCTCAGAGTGATCCACCACCGTCTGTTTGTGTGTCCCCTGGGATTTCAGAACCTGTTCTCTCCCTGCCCTGCTGAGAGCTGCTGCCCCATTGCCCTGCACCCGCTGCTGCTTCAGTTTTGTTTGAGGTTTCCCCACGCTGTGTTCTGCACCCCCTGCCCAGCCAGGACATTTCTACAGCTCCAGCTACCGCCGCTGAACCTCGGATACATCTCATCCCCCAGGACTGCTGCTCGCTCTGGGAGCTTGTGACAGTACTGAGTGGGGGGGAAGGTGCCAGAGGAAAACTGTTACTGGGTTGTTGGTTTTTTGTTTGGTTTTTTTTTCTCTCTAGTTCTGTTTGTTGTCAACATTATAGTTATTGTTGTTAATTTACCTTGTTAGACTCACTAGTAAAGAACTGTTATTTCTACCCTCACATCTTTGCCTGAGACCCCTTTAATTTTAGAATTATAACAAGTCCAAGGGAGGCTTCCATTTTGTGGTTCCCTAGCAAACACCCCTGTCTTTCCAAACTAAGACACTTGGTTTTGGAGGTTCCATGATAAGTTATAGTACCCGGGGATATTTATCCTATTAGCTTTAAACACGTACTGGGTTTTTTGCTCTCTCGAGTATGTTGCTGTGATGACATTAATGGAACTGTATCCTTTGACCAGATACTGAGTCTTGTACAAAGAACATCGAGATTTCAGAAAACAGTTCCTTTTAAAAATAATTTGTTGATATAACAAAACAAACCATTTGAAAAAAATTATTTTGGAGTGTTATCTAACAATCAGAACTGATTTCTTTAAGAGATCTGGTTTTGCTCTAGTCAGGCTATTGAAATCCTACTTTCATTTGAACTCACATGTCTGGGATGTCTGTAACATTTAAATATTTATAGCTTTGAAGGTTCACCAGGTCTGTAATAAGCACAGGGCAAAATAAATACATTATGCAAAGGGTGATTAGTTTTATCACATAGTCTTCCATGGGGCAGCTGTTTATTTTCAGTGTTCATTCTCTTGGATCAGTCAGGTAGACAGCTGTTCTTTTAGGGCATTTTTGTTAATTTAAGTAACTTCTTTGAATTGCAAATCTACCACCAAATTCGCTTCTAAAAATTCAGCCTCCAGCTCATAATTATATCATCAAAAAAAATCTTTAGATCACTAATTCAAAAATATCTACTTGTCAGAGATATTTCAAACAGATGCAAAGCATATACACTCTAAATCATCTGATACATCAATGTCTATATGAAACTGAATATAAAATGTTCAGGTCTGCTAGATTTCTGAAATAAAAAATATAATGTACATTCTGTACATTCCCACAAATCCACAGCAAGCTTGAAATACTGTTGTCTCATGTATGTGACTTCATAAACTGTTGTTAACGGTAGAAATATGGTAAGTGGTCAGCCTGTAATTAATCTTTTTATTTTTTAAATTGCCTTGGATTCTTGCCCTAGTCCAGAGGACTTGAGGAGCATTACAGGATAGGGAAAGGAAAGGGCTGCTACAGAGTGGGATGGCATTTATCACACTGTACAGGGACAGGGCTTTTTGTGCACTGGAGCTGTCAGGAACCGCTGCAGTGGAGAACTTGCCAGTGTAGTCATCCATAGAACCCACGGTCTTACAATAAACTTGGAGTCAGTGCATGACTATTCAGTTGCACGTTTTGTATTCACTCTCTCAGACTTGTGTTGTAAATATTTGTGTCCCTTTCACTTCATGTGAAAACATAGCTCTCAGCTACCATAGTTTTATGAGGGCATTACTGGAATGTTGCATTGAAATTAATTTTTTGTATTGCAAAATGCTCAGCTACAGAAATGAAATATTAGCACTCCAGTAGATGAATCATACTTGGTGTTGTAGGCACTTGTGCTGAAATTGCCTTCAGAAATTTATTGACTGACATATTTTGACCATTTTGGACCAAACTGTAGTCTACTAAAGCTTCAAGTGCAAAATAATTTTTACTTTAGTGTGAAACAGAATTTGTTCCATTATGAATTTAATACTGACCTACTTTTTTTCTGAAATATCCTCACCTGAAGTGTCTGTTCCCAGCTCAGCCCATTCTGGAAGGCAGTTTGGGGTGGGGATAGGAATAAGGGGTGGTGGGGTTTAGAAGGGCAGAATTTTGGTGTTATAACACCTATAGCAAGTGTAACATGAGCAGGAGAGAAGTTAGACATGAGTAGTGATGGCACATGTTCTGTGAGCTTCTGGTAATACCCAAAGTGTCCCTCAGCAGCACTTTGAATCCAAGCAGGGAATGGGGTTTTGTTCATTCACTTTTACAGGGTGTTTTTCTCATTCAAAACTGTTACTGGTGTATAAAGGAAGATTATCTCCACTGAAATTTTGGAAGTTGGCAAGAAGAGCAGCTAGGTCTAAATCAAACAAATCGAAGTTTTGATTGTAAAAGCAGAGAAACAATGAGCTTTTTATATATTTGGTGAATGTAATTTCACCTTTTATGTAATTAATAAGCTTTGTGTACTTATTTTTAGGGCTAGAAGCTTTTGACAAAGTACACAAACATTCACTTGGATACCTATCATTAATACATGTGTACCAATACCAATTGTTTTAATTTGGAAATACTTGACAGAGTATATCAGAGCAAATGAAGATGTTATTGTGAGGTAAGTACAAATGGTGTTACACTAAATCAGTAGATTGTTGTACGAACAGTTAATTGTAAGATTGTGACTACTATATCTAAGTAATTAATATGCTAATTAGCTAGTTTAAAGATAAAAGGGGTATTAAAAGAATGCAATAAAGAGCTTGTATTTTTCTCTTTTGCTGTGCAAACACAGCTCCCTGCAATAACTTAATGAGGGAATTTCAAAGGAACAAAACTAACAACAAATGAATTAGAAGCTTAACTAAGTAATTACATGGTATTGCTGAGACCTTTTGGGTAAGGACTAGCATAAATATGTGTTTAGATTGTCATAACAGCAAATAACATTGAGAGTTGGAATTATAAGAAAATCTATTTGTAGGAAAATTATTTTTCTGAAGCAGCCTAAGAAAAATTTTAATTAAATGGCTAGTATTGAAAGAAATTGTTTATCGATAGTAATAAGATTGAAGATATTTCTAAGGTAGAAGGATGTAAGCTCTTTGAGAGAAGAGAGCACATATTTTCTCTCTCTGAGAGAAAATAGCACCAAGTGCTATTTTTTTTTTCTTTCAGTCAGCCTTTAATATTTTGGTAAAAAAGGGATTGGTGTTCAAAAACTACAACCTATGTTTGTTCAGCATCCTGAATTTTGAATATGTTCCAAGGGCCAGGTTTTCATCTGGCCCACAAGATTGCTATAAAATCTTAAGTGTGGCAATGCTAGAGGAAACATCCTTAAGCACAAGGGAAATGTGCCTTAAACTGAGCTTGAAGACGAATTGTGGGCTAAAATATGGTGTCAGAAAAAATTAAGGCAGGTATTTCAAGAGAGAGGGCAAGAGAGAAGAAAGTGTAAGAAGTCAAGAACTTTTGGGTTGGAAAAATGCTTTCAGAGCTTTAACTGCTTTATTAGTGTTTCTTGTCTCTAAACACTTTTTCTCAGCTGGAGAAATCCCAAGTTTGAAGCCTTCTCTTCTGTCAGGAAGCCAGGCAGATTTAAACTTGTCATAATCATGACATTCTCCACACTAGAAAATGCAACTTGAAATACTCTGTATAGACTCAGTGACATCCATACTTGATAAAGACAAAACCAGTATATATTAATAAGTTTAGTTTACTACTAATGGGCTTATTATTAATAGAAAATTACTGTTATAACTAATATCAAAAGATACAAACATACAAAAAAAAGCATGCAACAGATCTTCTGTTTTCTTTTGTATTTTTATAAACAATTCAACAGTTCAAAAAAAAATCTAGCAGCTGCTAAATGAAAGCCAGAAGTTGGCTTTAAAAAACAGTAAACATTAGTCTGAGAATAAATAATATCAATTGTAGAACTTATTATGTGAAGAGATTGCTTTTAAAATATTAAAGCATCTTGGATGCTTTGGATTCAAATTTAAGCCTTATCACAAAATTATTGTTGAGGAGCAGCAAGGGTGGTATCTCAGTATTGATAACTGAGCTGCATTTGCAAGAACAGAGAGCGCTGAAATAATCTGAACATCCAAATCATCTACTCTCCTCCAAATGAAAGAGTATCTCCTCCTGGCTCTCAGCAATTGAGAACAGGGATGTGTCTCTAAAAGGTGGAATTTTTTCAAAAGTGTTGGAATGGTTTAGAATCACAGTGGTACTCTGTGTCTAAAAGTTGTGCAGTTCTATCCTCTGAATATTTAACTGTGCTGAAGTCAACATCTGAACTTAGTTAACTTCAAGTGGGTTAGGACATCACATTACTAAACATATCCTAGCATACAGTTTAAATGCAGTTTTCTGATTTGATTGGTCTTTTAGTTTGTTAATTCTAGTAAGAAAATGCGTAAGATGAAATACATTTTTGGTCTTTTTCGCTTAGGAATAGAGGTTTGTGCCTCACATCTCTCTGGTTTTTTTGCCTGGTAACTTTGAAACTATTTTGAAGCACATTTCATGAAGAGAGCGAGCTCACAAAGGCCATGAGTTCCCACAATGTGACAATCCTCTAAGCAGTTTAGTTATCAGCCTTCAAGGGTTGGGTGGGGAGCCCCTATCAGCAGCCCTATGTCTGTTTCCCTTGAGGCTGTACTCTGTGTGTGTGTGCCTTTCCTAAACACCATCTATTGCACCAGGAGTGAAATGAGATCAGCATTCACACTTGGAAAGTTTAGTCGTGAACTTCTTGGGAATTAAAAATTAGGCTCTGAACCAGACTTCATCAGTTTTCTGTTTAAGATATTTCTTGTTCCAAATGCTGTGGTTTCATGCTGGGTCAATCTCATTATTTTTTAAAAAGAACTTGTTGAAGATAATTTTGGATGAGATGAGAGCTGATGTAAATTGTGTGTGCATACACACACACACACATATATATATATATTAATGTGACCTGCAGCTGGCTTTATATCTCTATAGACAGTTAACTGTAGAACTGTCAAAAAGGAAATAAAGGGAATTCACAGAAGTGGAAAATATTCTGAAGCTTAGGAAAGTATATATTTAATGAAGTACATCCATTTAAAAGGCAGTGCTACAGAAAACGTAAAATAGTCCAGGTTATGAATCTCAATAGCTTTGAATAAGCTCAGATCATTGCTACAGAGCCATGTTAGTATGGCCCAGATATGGCATTGGATAGGAAATAGTCTAGGGGAAAAAAATTCTTTTTTAATAATGAATCATATTATATGTGGGGTTTTATACAGATTTATATATATACACATATATATACACACATATATATATAGTAGTTTTCTTTATCATTCAATGTTATCAATTTAAAATGGGTACATTTTAAGCTTTAGTCTAATATTATTGCAAAAAAATTATCAAATTCTTTGTAAACTTTGTGCATTTTTATGTCACCCACAGGGTCTCTGGTTTGTGGTTTGTATCTAAATCACCATGTTTTAAAATGCATCTTCTGTATAGTTTCAGTTATACTTGTGAATGACTGGCATGTCTTAAGTGAAAGATCTCTTGTCCCCAGTGGTGGTTAAAGTCAGAGCTGTCGTCTTTGAATTATTTTATTTCATGAGCTTTTAATCATACCCCAAGGACAGACATGTCAAGCTCTTGCATGCTCTTTCTTTCAAGCATATTCTTTCACAAATATAGGCTGTTGAGGAGATGCTGTCATTTCTTCTCTTGTTCCACTCCAAGCACATATTCATCATGGTAGGGTAAACTTACAAGAAATCCAATATCATAATAAATTCCAACTTGGTGAGGTATGGCATACTTTCAAAGGTTCAGATTTTTTGGAGGATGTAATAGAACAGCTAAAGCAGTACAGAATGTGTTTGCAGTAAATCAATCAGTGCAGTTGCTCTCCAAATAAATACTCAGTTTGTTAATTAGATGGAGTTAGTTGCCCTCAAAATAATCTTTGTGACATTTCTGTGAATGTAAATTAATTAGAAGACATTGTGAGATTTTTTCACCACTTCATTAAATTTTCTATATCTGAAGCATCAATAAGTATAGTAAAGCTACTGAACAATTTTGTTGAGGTTTCTTTTCAATTGTTCTCATGGATTCCAGCTGGCGTGTTCCTGTGTCTCGTATACAGCACAGCATCTGAATGTCCCAAGGGTTCATATATATTCAGAGGGGACCTAACAGCTGGTCTGTCCTGCTTTTACTGCTTTTACTCTCAATACAAGATATTGTCCTGTTTCTGGCAGGTTTTGTTACAAAAGTGTAATGATGACTATTGTGATTGTTGTTATTTTATAGCTTCATAGGTAAATAAATATTAGGTGGGGACTCAATATTGGAGTGTCATTTAGAACACCAGGCTCTAAAATTGCCTCCTGTGAAACTTCAGTAATGTCTTTGAATGGCTATGTGTTAAATGACTGACTCAAATGTTTTTTTGTGCTAAAAGGGAGCAGTGCTGCTTAGAGAGCTTGCAGTTTGCAAGGCATTTCTGAAATGAACACCAGGAAGCACAGTAGTTGTATTTAAAATTATTTATTGATGGAGAAATAAGTGAAAGAGTGATATTTGGATCAAGAATTGTTTTCAGGTAGGAATAGCCTGTTTTCCCCTCAAGCTCATTTCTGAATTTCAGGAGAAAAACCAGTCATAAACCTCTAAAAATATCTAAGGCTGAATTGCCAGTGCTGAGCATTGTTGCTTTCTGTTTGTGGTACAATGGTACAATAGAAATCCACAGGTGTGTCTTTAGCTGAATGTTAGGACTTCAGTTTTGTAGCTGGTGGAGTAGCCTGCTTTACTTTGGGTTCCACCTCTATGTAAGCTAAAACTCCTAGTGCTCATGCCAGCCTTCATTTAGGTGTCTTTGCACTTAATAAAGTGGGATCATCTGTCTCCTGTGTGTCACCTTGCAGGCTGAGGCAAGGTGGACATGCTGGGCAGCAGAAAAGGTCTTGCTAACTCAGGAGCCACTAGAATATGTGGGGAGCAGGATGCAGACACTGAGCTTGTGTGACTGAGCTCAGATTTGCCTGAATGAGGTGGGTACCAGCCATGCCTCATCAGCTAGTCTGCTCTGGCTCTGGCACAGCCTGTCTGCACGTCTGTGCTGCAATCCCCAGGCTTCTGGGAGAGCATAATGGGGCAGATGGGGACCATGCACAGAGATCTCATCTTGTCATTGCAGGTTTTGTTGACAGTCTCTATGCCATGTGAAGAATCTGCCTCTGCTTTCCCTCTGCAGCAGCTTTGCAAGCAGACTGTCACATATGCATTGTTGTGCCATTAGCTAATCAATTCTGGAAAGGAAATGATGTAAATCTGAGCTGTTATCATCATCTTGACCACAGATTACCTCTTAATTCCAAAAAATGTTTCTGATGCAATGCTTGGAGAGACATTTCAGTAGATCTGTTCTCCAGAAAAGAAATTTTAATAAAAAACATTGCTGTCATAGACATGTTTAAGCTTTAAAACCTACATAGCATCCTGCAGTCCTCAATCAAGAAACAATAAAAAATAAATTCAATACCCATGCAAGCTATCATCATGCAAGGAGCTTTTGTAAATATATGGTCTTACAGCAGTTTGAAATGCCATCTTCTGTACAGGCTTTAGATATATTTGGCATATTAAATAACTATGTATGTACTTGAACATGCTCAATGATTATTCCTTGCCTACTACAGAATGTTTACTGAATTCTAGTGGCCTAGTGTGACTAGGTCATGGTACATAAATCTGATTGTAATCCCAAATTAAACTTAAATATATTTGTTGTGCAATAACAGCAAAGTAGGAAAATGAAACACAGCCTCCTCCCCAATGTAGCTTTGAGAGCATGGAAAATTATAGTTCCCTGGGTCAGATTGGTTATGTGGGAAGTTTTTCCTGGTCCACTGAAATAATTGTATTAATGTCATGCGTGATCTTGTGGTCTTTCGAAATACAAAGCATAATTCTCTGACAAAAATATTAGAGTTGTTCTGTGATGTACCTGAGAATTTTTGTATTGTATGTCTGAATAAAAGTTACTAATGCAGAAGTACCTTATTTGCAGAAATAAGCAAGTTATTCATACTCGGGATTGCTTTATTTTGTTGGTTATTTGGTTGTCGCATGCCCAATGCTACAACTTATAACCTCTGACTCTCTAAAAAATTGCTTTTATGGTTTACTTTTATGGAGGTTTTTATGTTTAGAGCCCTTTCCAATCTTGAAAGAAATGAAATTTCTTTCAGTATCTTTTGTCTTGAAGCATGAATTGTTTAGCATTACGACTTGGTTGCATTTGAGTCATATTGCTGTATAATGGTTGTACTTTGTCACACGTTCGTGGGGCAAACAGCAGTGTAAGAAAATGGTATTTTGAATGCTACGCAGTGGGAAGATTCTTAGGTTTTACAGAAGAAAGTGCTTTTTGAACTTAAAGCTTAAATCAAGTAAATTCTGACATTACTAAGCATCAGTGGACTACTTCTCCACACCAGAACTAACTCCATCAACACCTGTTAGCAGTTGAAATCTTCTGTTAATGATTTTATTTCCAACATGGTTTGACTAGCAGGTTGTATACCAATTGAAATCAAATACACAGAAATGTAGTAAAAACTGCCTAAAACAGGATATGTGAAATCAGTCTGTCTGCTAGTAAAATTCAATTATTAATGGTTTAATTTCTTTTTTTTTATTTCCACAGGATTTGAGGTTCCAATTAAATCCGTGTTTGGGCCATTGCTTCGCCTGCCAGTACTTAATCTTTTTCGAAAGCCTCATCACTTATCTAAAACAAAAGAAGAACGAGGTAAGGAGAAAAAGTAATGAAATGCAGCATAGCACACCTGTCAAAGGAATGGAAAGTAGCTTTAAAAAAGACCCAGGATCAATGACATTAAAAAAATTATTTGTTGAGCACTAAATGTGTTCATGCAAGGCACGTTAATTGTAAAGAATCTGTAAGCACCATCTTGCATACACTGAGGGTTTTGGTGTTTGTGTTTGAGATTTACTGTTGATGTAGCCACAGGATACAAGTGACTGATACGAATAGTTGTTAAGTGTACCTTTCTGTACTACTGAGTCCTCTACAACATTGTTTCACTTCTTAATACTGAATGGTTGAATATAATTAACATTTCTGAAGTTATTTAAAATTCACTTTTGGGTAAGTCTTGATTTATGTTCTTCAAATGCACATAATGCTAATCTGGGTACTGTATTAAAAGACTTACACTGTTTCAGCACTTAGAGCTGTACTATCCTTTGTTGTTGATAATAGATCTGTCCAAAACACCTGGAACTGACTTTTGCTATGTCACTTAGGATTGCAATAACATGCAGCAAGGCAGGCATAACTAGAGGTGACAGAGAAGAGTAGTAGAGTGATTTAGCCTTGACAGGCTAAGGATGTAAGGCAGATATGGTTTGAAAAATATAAGCCTTTCCTGAGTTGCAGAAGTATAGCCTGCAGTGGCCACCCCTGCAGCCACTGCTGACATGCACAAGAGACAATATTGGGATCTCAGTTCTTTTTAACTTCTTTTATTCATTCATTTTTTCAGCATTCTCTGATCCCTTCCCAGGGTCAAGTTCAAACTAATATTTAGTGGGTGCAGAGCAGGCTCAGTGGCTCTTTAGTATGCTTTCACCTCAGGGTCCTTATATGAAAACCAGCAGGTTAGAAAGTTTGTTGGCCTCTCACCTTTTCAACATAAAATATCATGTATTTGGTTTGGGAGTGTTAACCACACATTTCCTCTAGGGTCTCTCTCAAAGATGCTGTTCATAGTTTTGCTTTTCAAGCTGTTTAAAGGATGTTATTAAGTAGGTGGGAAAAATTGTTTAATCATCAGACCATGGAAAGCCATAGGCCAGGCAGAAAATTGCCAGTGATATTTGTCAGCAATAAGTAAAACTGGGTTCAGGAGGTGTGTTTTTAAAGCATGTTTGTTGCTGAGGAGAGATATACCTCCACATCCAAAGCTGATGATGGAAACAGCTCACTGATAGAAGCATTCCTGAAGTATTTCCTAGAATTTCTATCAGAAATTACTATTACATGTGTAGATTATTGACTTTGCTATGTAAATTCTTTAGGTTTGCCAAATAACTTCCAGGTTTCAGAATCCTGTCTTGCTGTAACTGTGTCTTACAGCACAGTTATCTTCTAGGTTGCCCATCTATGGCCTCATGTCTGCTAAAATTTCTCATTGTATTGGTCTCTGAGACTGAGAAAGATGAAAATACATCAAATATTTGTATAATTTAGCAATAATTATTCTCTACCATTGCTTATGGAAGCAAGGTGGAGTGCTGGTATAGAATCAGTTACAAACAGGATCCATCGTCAGAAAAATTAATTAAGCTTTAATTTAATTACTCTTAATAGGATTTGAATAAAAAGAACACTTGTAGCTCTCCAACTTTCTTTCAATTCTTCATAATTGCATTTCAAAGTTTTTTTTTCAATAGATAAACATCTCAAATTTATTTTGTAAAAGATCCTCTTATATTTCTTGTTTAAAAAAAATTAACTTTTTTACCTTCCAAACCTTCCTGCTTCTTCAAAACCTTGTTGGTGTGGCACATTAACTTAAAACACATAATCTTAGTAATTACTAGCTTCTTATAAACATAATTATCTTATGATTAGTGAAGATGACATTAAAAAAATCTTTCACTGAAATGGTGCTCAAAATGGGTTATGTGCTAACTATGTATGCAGTTTAATTGGAACCCCTACTGATACTGAAAACAGTTGGTTTTGCTATGGTTTGAAACAAAATCAAGACCTAAATGATTACAATATTATATCTGGGAGGTCTGAGTGTTGGTATCCCCAGTAATATTTAACTCATTCAATGACATAAGGGAATTTTTAGCCCAATGACTGAGATTAACATGAAGATGGAATTTTGAGACAAAATTGTTCCTAGAATTCTCGTGAAAATAGATTGCTTTGAAGCCAAAAAAAGGATATTGAAAATGCCCTGACTAAGGGAAGGCCATGTTGTGAGCTTCTCTGAAAGATTATACAACAGAAAGAGACCTGATTAACGTGCCAAGTTTGGGAGAGGCATTTTAGTCAGAATCTGCACGTTTCCAACGTGGAAGGGTCCACAGCAAAAATTTGTGAATGCAGGGAATTTCCAGGGTTCTGTGCAGGGAATCAGACTGGCTTTCTCTTTGTGTGCTCTGAATATCTCTCTCTTCCTCATGGTATATATTTCCTGTCTGCCTGGAAGATGCTGATATTTGATGTGAAAACCAGTCCTGCAGCAAGAGGAGCATTTACTTTCAGGTTACACTTTCTGTGTTTAAAAGCAAACCCCATTGTCACACATGTGTTTGGCTGGGATCATGTTTATGGTTTATTATATTTACAGTTTTAACTGTAAACATAGAAAAATATCTGTTTTGCTTGTGGGCCAGCTTATTGTGCTTATTATACAGTAACAAACCTTGTGCTATGGATGAGAGAATGTGGTTTATTAGTGTTCTTAAATGTAGTAGGTATATGATTAGACATCACTCTCATAAACCATGTCTTATGCTGTGATTTTATAAATTTCTGGTAGCTTGTACTATCAGGGAAGTTTTTCAGCATATGAAATACCAATCAACATGTGGCTCCTTGCCACTACAAAGTCTTGATAGGGTTACAGCTCTTCAAGATAAAATGTGGTTGCCTGGACAATTCGTATAATGGATCTTTGGGGCATTCATACTTTCAAGACATATGTGGATTTATATGCCATAAAATATAAAGCATGATTTGCAGTTTCTATACTGATATAGCGCCATTTAAAATGCTTGAGATTACATCCATACAGTGGATGGTTTGCTCTGAGGATCTTAAACATTCATTTCTGGTTCTCATATCAGAGATTCTCTATTAATATTGCCATAGTGAAACAGGAGAGTGACTGCTGGGAATCTCCAGGCAATCAATGAAAAATACTTGGCAACAACACTGTTCTTTTTACTTTTATTAAAGGTTGTGAGAGCAATTTACAGACATTAATAACACATTACAGTAACCTTCTGAATCTCTGTGAGCATTCAGTTCTAAAAAATTTAACCTAAGGTAAAAATAAGTAGCAGTTATGCTATGACAGTGGAAACTAGCCATTCCTTTGCTGACTTTGTTTTTTTGTGGACTCTCTTGGACATCCATGGAGTTTAGTTTCAGAAAACCCTCATGGGTCACAGTTTCCAATCTCTGGACTCTACTTTTTGAAGCTAATCTTTGGTTATTCGTCAGAGCTCTGGTACATTTTAAGCTTTTTAACTTGACCTAAGTTTTGAAAAAATATGAAGAATGAGAAGGAAACAAAAACTCTAACAACATCTCCTACAGCAGTACTCACATTGTTGATGTATAGAAACTCTCTTAGAATGACTGTGTTCAATGCTCAATCAGTTTTACACTGTTGAAAGTCTAGACCAAATTTCAAATTAGCAATGAGGAGGAATAGTCAGCAATTTGAATGTCAAATAGCAAAGTTTTCTCTGACTTTGACAGGCTTTTTTTTTTTTTTTCTTTTTTCTTTCTTCTTTCTTCTCCCATTATTCAAAAAATATCAGTTTTACAGTGTATTCTGTATGTGAACATAAACCCTTTGATTCTAATTTGCTACATCTAACCATGATGGCTTAATGTAGGGTAGTAACTACTGAATTATCCAGTGTCAGAATGTGCTTGCCAAATTATTATGCTCATGTCTCATGAACTTGCCTCCCTGGAATGGAACCTCATTCCACCTTTCCCTTCACAATCCATTAGCAATTTACTTCCTAGTAATTCCAAGACATGACTACAGAGTCAGTGTAATTTATAAAGATACCAAAGAAGACAATAGTACACTTCATTTCTTAGTCTATGATACAATAAAACCTCAGTTTGATATTAATGAAAATCCATGACATAAAGGTGATATTTTTCACACTGTCCAGTACTATAAATCACATGAAAATGTACACTATCATTTGAATTGTGATCTCATGAACTTCCTTGTTTCTACTTATAACATCAAAACATAGTTTTTAAGGACAGAATAAAATCACTTCTTGGAGAAAACTTGAATTATCTAGCAGTGAAATTTCATTATTCCTTTAATTATGTACATAAAATTAAAAAACGGAGTTTCTGTATTTCCAGCAATGCAATTTTTCAGTAATACACCATGGAGACAGTTTCTTACAATATTCCAGAGTTCTGTCTTTTAAGATAAATGTATTTTAATACAGTTCAAATAATTTTAAAATCTTTAAAGTATTATTTTATAAATCACTGATTTATTAAGTTGGCTTAATCATTCGTCTGTGTTTAGTCTTCCAAAAGCACATGTGGTAGAGATGTTTTTTGGTTTTTTCAAATATCTGTAAACCAGTGAATCCATAACAGGAAAGATAAAATGAATTCAAAAGATCAGTGCTGACCAAAGTCCAGTATTATTATTTTTTTTGTTTGTTTTCTGCCTGTAGGCCATAATTTTAGAGATAAAACGTTTTTTGGAGTAAATAAAGCTGATCACTATATATTATAAATAATAGCAGTACATGTTTTTTCTATCATTAGAAGGATTGTGAGTATCTTCTGTGGTACATTTTGCTAGCATCAAAAAGGCAATAAGTAGTTAAATATACATCTTCTACCTGACAAATTTCACTTATTCTTCCACAAAGGCAATCATGTTCTGTTCTTTTCATCTTCTGGTTGCTCATGCTTTCCAGCAGAAGGGAGGCCTGTGACACCAAACAGCAGCTCCCAGGGTAAGTGAATGCTGCTGGAGCTGAACACTGGGGTCTGGTTTAGAAGAAAATCAGCAGAGTCTCCATCCTTAGGCTCAGTGGACAGTGAGGCCACAAATATCAAGAGGAATTCAAATTATGTTAGGCACAGGAAATTAAAAGTGACTCTTATCCCAGTGAAATCCTATCAAGGCTTGAAGTAAGAAGGTAGTTTTCAGATCTTTTTCCTCAAACTTCCAAGAGTGTTTGGGCCCGTGTCTGAACTCACTGCACTCTCAAGCTGGGGCCATGAGACCAAGCACAGCATTCACTCTGCTCCTCAGTAGTACATGATTTTTAAAATACTGCAGTCCAAGTTCAACTTCACTTAAGACTACACACAATAGTGGAGTAATAATAGTAATAATTGTAGTAATCATTTTTCTAACAGCTAACAAATAATATCAGAAATAATACAAGCAGCTGTTGGAGTGCATGAAATTGAAGCCTCTCTGAGACTCTCAGAGAGAGAAAAGAATGAAGGGATTGAAGAAGTGTAAGTTTTAGTTTTAAGTAAGTTAAAATTAAATGAGTAGAAACACATTTTAAGTGCCTTATGAGAGTGAAATGCCCTAAATCCTAGTTTAAAGTTCAGTAGCTTAGCTTTAGACATAACCAAAATATAGTGGAACATTGCTTACATTGTTAGATAAAACAGATAGAACCATATACATGAATAGATAGAAATATATGTGTAGATACCTGTAAAAACTGATACTGCTTTTTGTATTTTAGAATTGAATTCTAATAGGTACAGAGAAAACATTTTAGACTTATGTTTTTAGCTTATTGGATTGTTTATGAAAAAGAAGTCCCATATGGGGCTTGCTCTCGCTCTCTCACACACACACTCTCACACACACTCTCACACTCACACACACTCACACACATCACACACACACTCTCTCACACACTATCACACACACACACTCTCTCACACACTCTCACACACTCTCTCACACACTCTCACACACACACTCTCTCACACACTCTCACACACTCTCTCACACACACTCTCATACACTCTCTCACACAAGGAAACAGCAGAAGAAAGGAAGAAGACACAAAGATGAAGAAGCTGAAGAAAGGCCATGAGCTGCTACTGCTGCTTTACTTGGGACTTTATGCCAGAGCTGCTGCTGTTTTGCTTAGGACATAGCCAAAGCTTTAGCACTAACTTTTTTAACACTTTGAACTCTTGCCTTCAGACTGATGCATTCACACAATAAACAACCTTACAGCAACAAGCTACTGCTCTCATCTGTCTAAAAACCCATAAAATAACTCCGCAAGCAGCAACCTCTTTGCTTGCAGCAACATCTACTGCAACTCCTCTCTATTCCCAGAAAAATGATTTTGAGATTTTCTTGGATTTTAAATGTTACATAGCTTTCAGGTAGCTTAGTATACTAAAGTTCTGTCTCTAGAGACTTAGATAAAACTCTGTGTAAGCAGACTGATCTCATCTTAATCCCTGGTAGGCATTCTTCCAAATCTTAAAACTACAACTGTAGTCATGTCAAAGTAATTTATTTTTTTTGTTTAACCCAAGTAGCTCAATACCTGGATTAAAAAAAAAAAAGAATAGGTGCAGGAGGCCAGGACTTATGAAGGTGAGAAATTCGGAACTGTTCTTTGTTGCACATGTCAATTCCAGCTGAAAAAAAAAAACCCAAATGATAAAGAGGTGTCAAGTATGGGAATAAACTGTACAAAACCAAACCAAGACAGCATGTTTAAGCTCTTAATTTAATTACTGCAGATTTGTTTTGATTTCTATCTGAAACACAGCCGGCAGGATTGTATTTGCTGGAAAAATAGATCATTTCAATGCAATTAACTTGTCTCTGTATTTTCTATTCCTTCATTTAAGAAGATTTTACATGTAATTTTCATCACAAAAAACATAATGAGATAGTACTACTGAATATATCCAAACCATTTTAGCAGCGTGGCTTGCTCCTTATAGTGTCAAGAAGTTTAGGGACAGCAGCTTGGGGAAGTCTACATTTTTCAGGGCATCACTCGCCCTGACTCCTTCAGAAATCCCCTTGGAAAAAATTCTTCTCTCTCATCCCCAGTGTCAGGAAGACTCTTTCTTTCAACTGGACGGGTACAGACATGCTACAGTCACCCAGCTCTTACCTTTCATCAGTGGGATGTGTAAAATTTGAAGTTTCAGCACACTTGTCCTGCGGATCTTTGCCTATGTGCAGGCTGGTTGTATAAGCAGGAGAGGAAATTTCAAACCTGTCTCAGTGAATCTCACCAGAGTTCAGGCAGCAGCACTCTGACATCAGCATGCTGGGCACTTAGCCATGCCTTTGCTCAGTCCTCTGCCACCCCCAAATTTGCCTTAGGCAGGGCATGTCTGCAGTCATTCTTTACTCAGAACACTTTGAGATTCTCTTCCAGAAATCTGATGGCAGTACTGTTGGGAACCATCAGCTGTTAGAAAAGCAAATTGAACTTCTAGAAGACAGGTTACTTTCCAGGATAGGCTGTTTGAGAAATTGACATACTCATTCACACTTTACTGCTTTTCTTCTTTCTCAGTCTCTTTAAAATACAATTACACATTCACCATCCAGGAGCAAGGGACAGGGATTGCTCCAGGTGTTGGTATGGAAGGGGGAGGGAGTATGTGCTCTGCGAGAACGTGCTCCAAAGAACCACTTCAAAATACAGATTCTGGGTAAGCCACTGTCCTGTCATGGTCCCTGCAGGCCATTGGATACAGAGCAGGCTGGGCTCTGCAGGTGGCATTCAAGTTCATGTATGGACAGACATCCCAAATAGTACTGGGTGGACACTAGCAAAGTCATTTGGAAAGAGATGTGCAGACAGAAATCGGGGAACGATGTCATATTTATAAATTATCTAGTATTTATAACACTTTAAAATAGGATTTATTTGCTTTAATAATTCATGGAAAGTTCATTGTAGGTAATTTATTAATAACACAGTGTCATCAGTATGGATTATGCCCAATTTTTATTTCTATTCTGTTGAACTTACTGATCTGTTTTATGGCAGCAGCAAAAAGCTCAGTTTTAAACAGTGAAAGGAAGGAAGTCTATTACCTTGTTTTCAAAATAAAATATGGAGATATCGGTGGAATACAAAGCTTCTGTTTGAGGTCAGGAATAGCTACAAACACAGCAGGAAGCACATGTTTCTGTTTAGATGATTGCTAAAGGTCATTATGTAGAAAAATATTGAAATATGCAGGCACTTAGATTTGAGTCACGCCACTAAAATCAATGGAATGACTTCTATACTTATTGGTATAATTATCCTATTGAGACATTTACTTAAGTGTTCTGCTGATTCAGAGCCAGAATATACAAGCACGCTGCAAAGGCAAAGCCTGTCACATTTGAAAAATATAATTTGCAGTGTTTCCTAAATTCTTTAATATTCCATTACTAATTTCAGCTGTTTCATATACTCTTACTGCATAAATCAGTATTGTCCGCACAAGAAGTGTGTAGATACTGGTTTGAAAATGGTGGGTTTATAGCAGTGTCAATCAGTAGGAAGGGCCTACTATTTTTTTATACGTGTTCAGATTTTTGTCTTGTTTTCGCCAAGCAGGTTTCTCAAGCTACAATACTCTGACATTGTGTCTGAAACTATTTTTTGTAGAGCAACAAATCTTGATGTTTTCAAGAAAAAAAAAAGCCAATGTCTTGTTAGTGATATTATTAAAGAGATTAAGATTGTAGCTCTTAGGAAGGTAGATCTGTTTGTTTCACTGGGAGGATAAGTAACAAATATGCACCAAATATGTCATTCCAGTGATGATGATTTCATGGAAACACCGTAAGTGTTTCACAAACAAGTGAAAAATTGATAAAAATTGGAAGCAATGGAATGGGTTGAGTAAGTCCATACATAACCAGAATTGCACACTGTGACAGCAAAGATGATTTTCCATTACACTCTGCTGCTGGGGAAGCCAGCCTTACTGCTGGCTATCAGAGTTTCTACTACATGTATGTATGCATGTACAGCTTTGTAAGTTTTAGGAGAAAAGAGTTGGGAAACTTCTATTGTGATTATATTTTTAAATGAAGGATGCAGTGCATTGATTGCACAAAATAGTGTTCAAGCACAAATTCCCATATGGATCATGTACTAAATCTCAGCAGCATTTGCTTTGGTTATGCTGCTACCATAATGAGTAAGTGCAGGAGAACTGGCTCAAGAATGAGGTTTGTGTTTGATGTTTAACACTGTTAGATTGAAACTGTTGGGAATGGTGGAACCACTGTTGGTAGTGGCTGCTGGTCCTGGCTCTCTCTGAAGTTATGGGAGAGAGGAGGCATATTTATCCCTTGCTTTCACAGAAAACTGGTGCCTTACATTTGTGTGCTGTCAGTCTCACATGGGTAGTTGTTAAATCTGGCTAGGGAGTATCCATCAGTAATGATCAACAATTTTATGGTAAAATAGAAACATTATTTTGGAGTGAGATCTGGTGACTTCTAAAATGTTTTTACAAAGCTGATCTATGCATTTCATTAAACACTATTTTCTCCAAAACTATAACTTTTGATTAAGACATTGCCTCAAATAAATTTTCTTATTTAGATAACAGAGGGAAAAAATATTCACGGTTTAGGGTTTTCTTTTAAAATAGTTTTTTTTTTTTTTTTCCAACTGAAAATCTTTCTCAAGTTCTCTTTGTCAGAATATATTATAAATAAAAGCAGCTGATTTACAAGAAGATCCCTAACGGTCTTCTATTGATGGCTGTATAGAATTTTACCAGTTGCATGGGATTTTCTTGTTTGGACAGTTCTCAGGCTTTACCTGGTACAAATCTTTCAATGTTATCATGAGATAATCAGTAAAACTGAGGTATGACAGTATTTTATGATTGTTCTTTAAATCAATACATTTTCTCTTTTAGAAAAAGAAAAATATCTCAATAAATGTAGAAAAGGTTTATGGAATTGTAATAATTGATTCATTTAGACTCTGATTTGTTTTCTTTGTTTTTGAGCATTGCTTGCATGCAAATGTCAGTCATTACCCTAAAATGTGTGTTGTATCCCTTGGAGCTTTCCCTTATCTAATGATGAAAAGGTTTTCCTGCCTTGTGTGCTACTGAATTACCATTATTCATATAGGGTGTGTGTGCACATTTCAGAGTGCATTTAGGAGTATGCAAAGGCACAGTATTCAATTTATAGAAATAATATGCTGACTTAAAATACAAAAGCCGTTCTTTGAAATAGAACCATCTGCATCCTTCTCCTTTTAACACAAAGTATAAACCATTAAAGCAGTGGCAAAGTTAACATGAAAGAGACCTCCAGAAACATATCATCATGAAATACCTGCTCTCATACATCTGCACACTGAGAGAAGATGAGGGAGCAATTCATTCTTAAATCCTTCTAGCAAAACTGTTACTGATCTTCAGACATTTGTCTTTATATTCTTTCCCTTACCAATTCCCAGCCAATGGACAAGGACACAATGTATTACAACTTTCTGTGTGATTCATTCCTTATAAAACAATCTGTTCTTTTAGTGGCACTTGTTATTCATCAAGGTTTTTCCTTTCATTAGAGCAGTTGTTGGCTCAATCACTTCAGTATATGTAATCACTAACTTTTTCCATTACACTGGTGAATAGGTGCTCTTATATGTCTGTCAGAGGGATACTGGTACATTTAGTATGATGCTTTGCAATTTCAGTGAGAACATTAATGGTTGAAGTGTGATTGCTTTTTTTTTTTTCTTCGAGAGAAAAAAAAATGTGTAACATGTTCCACTTAGAGAGGAAAGAGAGAAGAATGATGGAAATTTCCAAACTCAATTTATTTTTGTATCATTAAA
Organism: Certhia americana; assembly: GCA_018697195.1. Taxonomy (NCBI): domain Eukaryota; kingdom Metazoa; phylum Chordata; class Aves; order Passeriformes; family Certhiidae; genus Certhia; species Certhia americana. The sequence continues at coordinate 15,976,080 of CM031880.1, forward strand.
ATGTTGAAAAGTACCAAGGAATGCTCTTGCAGAGGCCCTGGACTTGCCTATCCTAAAGAGAATGCTGAAAAGGCTAAATTATCGGGTTTTGTGCCATAGTCCATGTATTTGCAGAGTATAGCATAAAAATTCTCACTGTTGCAAATGAAATGGAGAAGGGAGGGTGTGTGTACATAAAACCTTTATTGACATGGTATTGTTTTCTGTGCAAAAATAGTCCAGTTTCTGTGTCTATTGAAAGACAAAGGAGATGTAATACATCACTGAATAGTTATTTATATTTTAATGCAAAAAGGAAATTGCTTAGATAATACAAAATTTTTTTCTGAGAAATATTGCAAAAATTAATCAGTTTTTTTATGCAAATGATGCTTGTTTTCCAACAGTTGGAGATTGTTCTGTCAGGCTTTAAAACCAAGAACAAATAAATAAAGATTAAATATGCTCCACGGCTCTGTTTGTAAAATTGCATTTCTCATCATGTTTTCTCTGAATTTTTCAATTATATTTTTCTTGATTTCCCTGATGACTGTATTTTCCTTTCCAGATCTCACATTTTACCTGGTGGATTTTTTTGTTTATTTCCTGTCCATTTTTTACCTGAGCTTTATGGTTTTCATTCTATAGTACAGTAAATTTCTATCTTTTGTCCTTCCTTGGTTATGATTTTGTAGAGATCTAAATGAGAAATCTTCTATTCCCACAACTCCAAACATTTAGCTTTTATTATTAGCTTTTTCTCTTGAAGTGATTCTGCCCTATCACTGGGTTTTATTGCATCTCATTCCAGCAGCCAAAGCATCTTCCAAACTCCTGATATACTTGGTCTTTTTCTTCTTAGCTCATTTCATCTGTCCTGTTTACCCTTTGCATATTTTCCCCAAATTAGGTTTTACCTTTTAGCTTTGCTCTTTTTTTCATGCCATCCCATAGTTCTACATTGGCTTTTTACCATTTTTTTCCTCCTACTCTTTGGAACATTCCTCAGAGCCATCTCTAATCCTTCCTCCATATTCATCTGCTCCATTATTGAATCTCCATCTGAGCTTGCTGGATGATAAACTATTTGTGAAAGAGATCAACTGTACTATTTTCAGTATCATATATGCTTTCTGTAGTACTTAAAAATGTGCTGTGGGCCTCTTTGGTCACTGAATTTTGTGTCCAATACCTTAAAACTGGAACTTACAAATAATAAAAATTATTATTACAAACCCAACACTAGTGATAAAAATATAATTTTCAAGTTATTGAGATGATTTTATTTATCCTGGATGTGCACATGTCTTTAAAATAGAAAATTTGTTCCTAAATTTCATACTACATCTCCTAATACAGAAATCTGTGGTCTGGTCCAGCTGTCAGACCCATCCTAATTCAGGATGGGAATTTGTCCCCTTGTATTTGTTTCATGTGTCTCAGCCACATTCTATTCAAGGAGCATTTTGGTGAGCATCGTATTAGCAATTATAGCTGTCCTTAATATTCTGTGAGTGTGACAACTGATTTCCAGAGGAGCCACAAGTTCCAGGGATCAGCCCTTTAGCCGAGGACAGCAGGCTTCTCCCACCTCACTGCTGCACACATGGCTGAGGAGTGGAGAGAACAGCTGGGGCTCCTGTAGGCAGAAGGACTCTCTGCACTGCTGCCCAGAGCTTCTCTCCCCCCCACATCAGCTCTGAACACTCACTGATTCATACACACACACTCTGAGTTATGGCTTGCAAGGTAACAAATAATGATGCTCACAATATTTCGAACTTAATGATGTGCTGCAATCATTCTTGATAGTGTTACGATGTCATTTCTTAATACTCTGATGCTCCCATCTTTGGGCCTACTGCCTCATTGGATCCCACATCTATGTTTTATTATGTTCCCTTAAGAAAAGAAAGAAAATCAAATTAATGAAATTCATTTTGGTGCAGCATGGATCATTTTGCTGTGTAACTACCATTTAGGAAATGACCATTATATAGAACCTGATGGTTCTTTGCCATGGAAGGCTTCTGAAAGCATTCTGTCCCTCCTGGGGCCTCCTTGCTACTTGTGGGACACCTCACCTGTGGCTGGAGCTTGGAAAACAGGAATGAAACCTGCCCCATCCACAAGAGAGATCCCAACTCCAGCCTGAGCAGACAACTTGTGACAGAGTGGATGAGCAGAGGGAGGGCAGCCCCACTTAGATTCTGAGGGAACCTGGTGATACCTTCTGGCGGCTGACCTGGAACAGAGACTAGACAGGGCAAAGGATTAAGGAGGGATTTACTAAAAGGTGTCAATGGGTACTCTTGGGCCAATCAAGTGTCCAGATGGACCATACCCAAGATGCACCCCAAAGTGGTCACAAAAATGGACACCTGGTCATGAGATCTCACATTTTTGTAAGTTCTGGTCCATTAGCATATTAGAGCCAATTGTCCAACCATAGCTCCAGGTTATGAAGCTCCATCCTCCTTGTGTTTTCTCACTTCACCGTTGTTTTCATTCTTGGGCCTGAAAGTTGTCCTTAGTATCAAACTAGAGAAGGAATTGTTTTGTCTATCTCTACCATGAAGACAGCTTAGTGGCACTTACTATGAAACCTGAAACTACTCACCGAAACAGCACAGAATCTAAAAAATATGAAAGCTAAAACCTAGGGCATCATTGGGAACAAAGCTTTGCAGACAAGTTTCAAAGCTGGAGTACTACAAGGGCTCCAGTGTGGGACAGGATGATGCCACTCTGTCTGGCTAAATGGCTCAAAACTCTGCAGGATCTCCTGACTCACTGTTTTTCGATGAAGATGTTATTAATGAAAAAGAAATTTTTCTTCCTGTAGAGATTTGATGTCAGCAGATGAAGCCCTCTGCTCTTGGCCCTGTTTGTTACCTGTGCTGCATATTCAGCGGGGTGATGCACAAGGCCTAGGCATAAAATTGCTACTTATCCCTAGATAATTATCTTCATTATTTTTTTCAATATGTCTTAAAGCTTTTATTAACATTCTGAGAAAAATAGAAGCTTGTTTGAGGTACATGATATTCTACACTGTATAATTTATCTCTGCGTACTTTCTGAAGTAAATGAAGTTATTGAATAATCACACCACATTCCTTGCAGCTCTTTTGGCTTCTTGCATATGTGAAACAGGCAGTGATGTATTAGAGGCTCTCTCTTACAGAAGAGGTGTGGATCATATTAACAACCATTATGCAGTTATATTTTGAGATGTACAGCTAATGGTATTTATTCTCTTTCTTGTGTTTTGTCTTGTTTTCATTTATCTCTTACTTTGGTTTGCATATATGTGAATAATGTAGTGGTTTAATTGCCAAGAGAACCAAGGCTGAAAGAAAGTTTTTAAGGAGTCCTGGTCTAGTACCAAAATAATGTATTGTATGAGTCTAGTGGGAGGAGAAGAGGAAGCAGGAAGGAGCATATGGGATGTGGCTACAAAATACTGTGTTCTTTATCTGCTGTTGGAACATGACGCTTTAACTGACATCTGAGGAAAGCTGTCTCTTCTAGATCGTTGCCTCCTCATTGTTACTTTTTTCCCACTCAGTTATTCTCACCCTTTATTTAAAGGCTCTGTCAATAATGTGTTTTAAATAAAAGTAAGAATAGATGAATTGGATTGGATAAGATTTGTAAGAAAGAGCTGTAGCCAACAGCTCTAGGTTTAAAATCAATTGGATGATTTAAGGCGCAGATCCTCTCAGGTTTTGCACTGCAGAGGTTGTTCATTGAAGCAAGTAGTTCTTTCCTGAGGAGTTTGTTTCTTCATCCATGGTGAAACCTTTCTGGAATTGCAGAGCAGAAATTTTACGGTGTAGGATCCTGTTTTAGTAGTCAGCTGGAAAACTTTAACTACAGTGTTACATCAGGTCACTCATGCCATTTCAGCAATACTTGACAAAGATGTTGCCCCCCAAAAGAACAAATTGTCTCAGTGAAGAGCTGTTAGGAAAGTTAATCTTCAGGGGCAAGTCAAGCATATGAAAGAAAAGGACTGGCTCTGTTTACAATAGCCCAGTCTTTCCCAAAGGAATGCATTGCTACACCATTAATTGAAATATACCAGACTTAATAAACTTTTTTGCTTCATGTGGGATGGTGAATTTTGCTTATTTTAGAAAATCACCTGAATAAATAATTTCTGATACTATGTGAAAACAGTGTGATCACAGTTGGAGAAAAAATTCCTGATTAAATAACACTTACACGTGGTATCATTATAAAGCTACATACAATTATAACGTCCATGGACAGTAGATATATGTGATGCAGTTGTTCTAAAGTATTACAAATAATGCCCATTGCAAATCTGTTGAAACTGGGTTGCATTGTACCTTAGCATGCATGTGCAGACACTGCCCAGACTTGCTTCTCTGTTGCTTTACAAATTCACAATATTTGGTCATAATTGTTTTCAGACAGTTTTCAAGTATTGCTTTGTCCTTTTGTTGTAACCTCCTGTGCCACTGGAGATTTATTCTTGGGCCCAGTTTTAATTCTTGAAATACTACCAAATTTGTGGCTATAAGAAAAATGAGATTGTTTAATACTGTTATACACACAACACTTTAAACACATTCTTGTTACTTAAATGTGTTTTCCCTTTCTTGTAAAATATGTCCTTTTTTGTACAGCTGGCACACTCCAGAGGTTCAGCAGATTGAGCTGTGCTGAACCAGTGTTCAATTTTGATACTCTCCAGAGGTCTAGATAAGACAGATATTGCAGAGGTGCATTCCTGCTCCATCCATGTGCAAGCAGCCACTTGGCTATTGCCTGGGATTGTTGTAGACTTCTAATGAGGAAGAAATACGAGCATACTGATGTGTGATTTGCATCCTTTCTAAATTCATTGCCTTTCTTAAATACTTAGCTGAATTTAGTGCTCAGATTTAAAATGCTATTTCAGTAATTGTTTAAAGGCCAACTGGTGAGGCACTAAGCAAAAGCCATCATGTTTGTTGAGAAAAAGCATTTTCTATAACAGCTCCTTGCTATTTGTTGATGTGGTGGGGAATGGGAAGGCTTTGAAACCTACTCTATGAATCATTACCAGCATTCTGTGTTACTGAAACATGAATATTACTTTTAAATGTATAACTATACTATTAGAGCCTTCTGTGATTTAGAGTAATTGTCCGAATACTAAAAAGTCATTATTTACTTTCTTCCAGTCTATTAGTGCAGAACAATGCTCACACTGGCTCTGTGGTGGCAGGGTTGATTGGTTCTCAGTGGACTTGTCTTGTTAATAGGAGGAAAGAGGCTCTTGTTGGTATTTCTGCTCCTGCCTGGAACACGACTTCTCTAGACAGCCAAACGTGCTGCTTTTGATCAGCCTCCCTGGTGTGACAAAGACAGGGATCCTCACCACCTTACCTGCAATAAGTGCCTGCTCCTCACATGTGCCAGAGCTTCTGGAATTTGCCAAACACTGGTACTGAACAACAGGTACTGAGGACTCACCTCAGTGAAACATCAACCTTATGAATCTGGAGTTACTCCAGCCTCAGCAAGGTTTGGCAGCTGTGTTGGATCTCATCATTTTCCCCTTCTATGCTCCTTGCACGTGCTCGTGGAGCTCAGTGATATTTACTGGATGGGGCTTGGATCACTTTGTCTCCTAAAAATGGGATCTCTAATGCACTTTTTGTCTCATTATTAATTAAACACTGGAAATGTCCTTATAGGACTGGTGTAGAGTAATTGTATTTCTTACACAGCTGCAGTAAGTGTGAACTCTTTGAAAGCTTTGCTGCAGTAGCTGTAGCTCTGCAGCCAGGAGTGAATGAAAAAGAAATGTTGCAGAGGTGATGTTTGCATACAGCTCCTTGCAATACTGCTGCCAGTGGCTATTTATTGAACTTTAAATACATGTGTAAGAGCTGTCAGTTGCTGTATCTGAAATGGCAACAGAACTAGTCAAGACCTATATGAAAATATAGGCTTTCATTAAGTTTCAAGCATTTTTTCTAAAATCAGTAAAGCTGTATTTTCACTTGTTTTTATTAGACTGATGTCCATTAGAAACCCACTACTGTTAATTTGACTGCACATTTGACTTCAGCAACAAAAAAACCCCATTCAATATATCTTCAAATTGCTTTGGTTATGTCAAAGATACAGTTAATTTGCTTTTTAGTCACTGGTACAATGCTGTATTTTGGATTTGATACAGGAATAATGTTGGTAATACACTGATGTTTTGGTTGTTGCTAAGTAGTGCTTCCTAAGCCAGGGATTTTTCAGCGTCTCATGCTCTGTCCGTGAACAAGTGCACAAGGCAATGGGGGGGGGGGGGGAATGTGACCAGGACAGCTGACCCAAACTGGTCAAATGCTCATGGTCTGAGTAAGAATTACATGGTAAAAATGATTCTAACAAACAATGTGAAATTGGTGGTGGCTAGTTATATTATGAATCACTAACAATTGAATAATATCTAGTTTATTTTCTCCAGGCTATAGTATCTACTTTATGAATGCACTTGTACTTCATAAATCATTCTCAAGAGCAAGAGGGAGAAAAATGAAAAATCCATTTTCCTTCAACCCCTTGGGTCTTTATTTAATTTTTAAAGAAATAGAGAGGATACTTCATCAATGGCAGCAATGGAGTAATGGCTTTAAACTGAAAGAGTCTAGGTTTAAACTAGGTTTTAGGAAGAAGTTCATCTCTCTGAGGATGGTGAGACACTGGAACAGGTTACCCAGAGAAAATGTGAATGCCCCATCCCTGCAAGTGTCCAAGGCCAGGCAGGACAGGGCTCAGAGAAACCTGGTCTGGTGAAGGTGTCCTTGCCCATGGCAGTGGGTGGGAACAAGATGATCTTTAAGGTCCCTTCTAATCCAAAACACTGTGACTGATTTTGTGAGAAAAAACTTGAACTACAACCACTGAAAAATCCCAAACCACAGATCAAAAGAAATAAATCAAAAGAGCTGCCTTGAGACACAAGCCAAATTCGAAATTAAATAGATTTTTTAAGCATTTAAAGATTTGGTAGTTACTTAATTTAGCCATGGAATGTTTTTATATAATATATAGCAGAATACAGACAGTCAATATTAAGATGATTTTTAGCTGACATAATACTTATTTCAGGCACAAATTTATCAATCCTGTGCACTTGCTTTTGATTCTGGCTCAGTGGGAGGTCTGGGATCAGGACAATTCTGCCTTTAATGTGGTATTTCTACTTTGTCCTTATGGTAGACATTGACTGTAAATCTGTGTATGTGTCATAGGGAAAGCATCACTCAAATAGCTGAATTCTGTTAAGTGAACTAGTGCAAGATGTTAATATTGAATGAGACCAGAAAAAGATGTTTATTCTGTTCCTTTAAGAGTAAGCTTTCACAGTTTGAGGCACAATAGCATAATGAAATAATCTGATTTAGCCTCCTGTGTATCACTGGCGCTTGTATTTCACACATGTACCCTTGTATTTTATTTTGTTAATACTGATATTATGTACTTCAATCTCCATCTGATTCTGGTTTGAAGATACCAAGAAGAAAAAAAAATATAGTGGTGTTGTAAGGGTAGTGATGGTATCATTTGGTGTTTTACTTCATAGATTAACCAACCTTAAAATATGTCCCGTATTTCTAGTTCAAAATTTTCCATCCTGGGTTTCTTTCTAGGTTATGTTTTGCTACTAGACTTACACTTGCTCCCTTCAATTCTATTATTTTTTCTTATATGGAGGCTTAAATGCCTTGGTGTGCTCTTAGCCTTTTTCTTCACAAATGTTCCTAATGTGACCAAATTATTCATTTCTTTTCTTAAACGTGAATGCCAGGAGCAGATTCAGTGATTTGGTACCTATCTTACCCTATTCCATGTAATAAAATGAAGAAATATGTTTTGTTGCTGTTCAGTCTTTAGCAGGAAAGCTACCCATGTCATAGACTCATCATGTTACTGTTTTGCTTTCAGTGACCTTGGTCTGTTATCAAAAAATACACAATGCTTCTGAATTCCATAGGAAATATCTCAGTCCATATAACAGAAGAAGAAAAACCTTTCATTCTCACACTTAATGGAATTTGCTTTAAGAAATATTCCTATTACAGCCATTATTAACTTGATTTTCAGTGCATCATTCAGATTGCAAGCATCTAGTAGGTACCTCATAGCTCTTTCAGAAAGCAGGTGAGGAATCTAGATCATCTCAGTGCATTAAACTAAACCACCTTTATATATTATGGCACTTTAAAGGTCTATTTAAAGAATAAGAATTAGAACTTGATTTACATTAATGATCAACATGTAGTTCAGTCAAGATTAATGTTTGTCTTTACCCCTATGCTATCATTCTGAATTATTTCACCGGGTATTTGCATACTGCCTGCATTGTAAAATATAAAAATATTATTTATGGAGCCAAAGTGAAATTGCAGCTGTTTCATTATCAAAGGCACAAATTTACTACTTGCTGCTGCTTTACCACGGATGGCACTAGTACTCCTGCCTTGATCCTTTCTGTTGATATTGCTCAAACATGTTGCTGATCATTTATTTCCTTCTCCAAATGTGCTTCCCCTAACTTGTTGCAGTGTCTGTTATCATCATACCGCTCATGCCAACTATATGAAGAAGTTGCATATTCAATTCTTGATACATTTATTACATGCAGAAGAGTCTGGGAAAATAAAACTCTATTTCAACGACTCTCAAACAGTATTTGAAAACTTCATACAGTCTTTCGAGTTCCATCTTTATTGTGTATTGCCAGCGAAATGACTCTCTATATAGCAAACCTAAACATTCTTCACAGCCATTAGCAGCTGAAACTTTCCTAATAGACAGTATTTTTCTCTTATGCACAGTGATTAGTTGTTTTGCTGCCTTGGATGGCAGTTCTGCTAAATTTTTATTGCTTCCTGTGCTTATGGCTCATTTATTGTTCTTCATCTGTTTGCTTACTGAATAGATTTATTACCTTTGCATAAAATAATTCTCTTGAGATAACTACTTATTTCCACAGAGGATTCTTCAGTTTGAAATTATTCTGCAGTTTTTGGTTTCTGTTACTCATATACAGAAGCATTTTGATAGCAATCTACATGGATTCTGAAAAGAAAAATTATAAAAAAATAATAAAAACCCCCAAAAAACAATGACAATTAGAAGAAACTCGGTAAGATAAAAACAAAGTTATTTTATAAGTTATCACATTTAGACTTTTGCCTTTAAAAGAAATTTCCCTGAATGGCAATTTTCTTCCCAGACTAGAAATTCTAGTGTTGTTATGCATTTTCAAAGGAACTCCAAATGTTCAGTGTTTTGAGAAGTTCAGGTCACATATCTTTCTCTAGATACATGATCAGATTTTTAAAAAATAATTAAGCACTGCACAACTGCAGCTTATTCTCAGTTTAGTAAGATGTGAGCATGCGTCAAGTCTGCGCTGAAGCTGCTGAGACAGGTTATCAGTACAGAGCAAACAGCCATTTTGCAGAATGAAACAAAAAAGAATCTCTCTGAATTCTGTCTTACATCAATAGTTAAGCCATTCTTGAATGCTTTCACTGTGCAATCTGACCATTTCTTATGAGAAGCTTACACTGGATTAAGTATTTAATAAGAGGGAGTAATTTCTACAGAGCACTTCAAAATTCAGACCAGCCTTTTATACCTTACTGTAGCATTAAGGGTAGATACCACAGACTTCTGCATGGTTTATCTACAAAGACTTGAGCTGCAAATAAACCTGTTGTCATCTGAAATACGTTGTACCCTTAATATTAACATTAAGAATAGTTTAACGTGTTGAAAAGCAGATGAGAAGTGAATAGATTCCCTAGCAACAATGCAGATGCTGAATTAAATGAACAATTGGATACCAGTCTTGTCACAGATATTACATTTCTCTGTATCACTGAACATCAGCTAATTAAAAAGTTCATTTAAACAGAGGAATTATTTTTATGAATTCAAAAGTACGCTTTAAGCAAATACAGAGGAAAAGTAATAAAGCTTAATTTACTTATGAATACTCTGCCCCATCTGCTGTCTACCTATATTTTAGCATTCAGGTGATCCAGCATCATTGTAGTATTCCTCTTTTCAAAATATATTCAGCTCATTAACAGATAACTAAATTCTCACCTTCCCTAGAACATGACTATGAGAATCAAGTTCAAATGGTGATTAAGTAATTTGTTTTATTTTATTTCCAAAGAACAGTATGTAATGTGACAGCACACACACATGCTTCTTTTATTCAGGGATTTTGAATTAAAGGGGCTTCTCATATTTGTATTGCTGTATGAAGTTACTGCCATGTCCATTCCTGTGGACAAGTGATTTCCCTAGATAATGGATTTCCTATCTTTTCCAAATGGAAGAATAGGAAGAGAGCAGAACAACGATCATTCTGCTCTACATCTACCAAAATATCTACAGTCCTGTGAAATTCTGCTTGAGAACGCTCTTAAAAGCTGCATTCAGAGTGACTGCTAAACACAGACCAAGCAGAGTTGTGTAAATCATTACATTTTATTTGATTCTTTTTCAATTCTTAGTCTTCCAATTCTCAGAAAAGCAGGTAGATCAAACTAGTTAGTGCAGCTTTTTTCTTCATGTATGTCTGCTTAAAAGCTTATTTTCAGGTTAAAAGGATGGTTAAACTGAAAGGAGGAAATCATGATAAGCTTGTATTCTGCTCTTTGTAAAGTAGTAATTCACTAGTGAAATGAAGTGAGGAGTGATATACTCTAGGGTTCCTTTGGGGACTTTTCTTCTGTTCCCAGCCCCCACAATAACCCATCATGTAGGATGAATCCTTCAGCTGAGCAGGGCAGGGAAGATGCTTGGGGTCTTTACCAGAAGTCAGGAAGAGGGAGGAGCTGTTGAAACCCCCTGCTCAAGCACATTGCCTCTAGCAGGTGCCTGTTGTCTATTGCCAGAAAGCCAAGTTATCCCTGCAGTGCCTGCAGCACCCTGGCACTGGTCAGGAGAGACCAGCCTCTCTCCAGCCAGGTGGGTGCTGCTGGTGCTAAACCATCCTCTCCTGAACATGCCAAGCAAATGATAGAATTGTTCTGCACCCTTGGCCTTTCTGCTTTATTTCTAAGCACTGGAGTAGCTCTCTCCTCAGCTCTTCTTGGCTACCTTAGCCTCCTAAAACAGTGCCATGTCATCCATGACAACACACAATTCCAGCTTCCTGCTGAAGCTTAAGATGCTTTAAGTTAATATGGTAAAAAATTAAAAGCTTGTACTTACGATCCTCCTGTGCTTTCTCTGTACATCTTCAGCTCCTGCCTAACTTTTATCACTTGCCACAAATGGAAAAACCTTCACTGTGCAGTGCTGCTCTAACCTGAGCCTGCCTCTTACAGAAAATACTGGCTGAAATAAATTTTATGAGATATGTTCAGAGATGTATGACTATGAAAGCAGAACCAAATAATTTACTGCAAAGAATTTAGCTTTTTATTTAGTGGGTGGGGAGAGGACATTTTTTTTATAATCTACTTGTTCTCCTGGAGCACATTTGCTGTACAGGACATGACATTGCTGGTGGGAGATCATTTGTGATAATGAGGACACTTGTACATTTGAGCTGAACGGATTATTATTGATTTGATATATGAAACTAACTCACTATATGGTCATTTACAATATGTTTTAAATTCTGAATTACCTTGGGAATGCAGGGCTAATTTTCTTAGCATTCTTCAAATTCAGTAAACATGCTGTTGCAGATATTAATTTCAAAAATATATTCAAGCACATTCTTTTGAGTTCTCCATGTGCCAGTTTTTGTCCGCTAAACATCATGAATAATAGTAAACCTATAATCTTCTTGTCACATTTCAGTTGTGACAAATCTAAATCTAAATCTTTAGTCAAATCTAAAAAAATCATCCTGAAGTCTCTCCAAATTCTAAAAAAATGAGAAAAAAAAAACAAACAGAAAAAAAAAAAAATCCCACCACAAACAAAGAAGTCCAAACCCAAGTCCTTGCCATTTTCTTACCATTTCTTTACCCTTGAGCTGTCACCTGGCTGGTTTCACATTATTTCACATTTTTTAGTAAAGATGAAACTTTAAGAAACAATTTGATCTGTGTAGAAATATTTCTTCTTTCAAATTTTCATCTGCTAAAGTAAAAAAACTGCAATACTTCATGTAAAGAATCCAGACAGAATCGAACTGTTTCCTTTCTACGCATGAGCCTCCTGTGAATTTTCTGTCTTATTTCATAAAGAGAGGGAGATGATAAGGAGAGTATAAAACACCAGGGACTGGGAATGTAGCTTTTGGATGTGAGGGGGTGATAGGTCAGCAGTAAGCAGAGTGTGCTGGGAGAGGGAGGAAATTTGACAACTTCCCCAAGCAAAGCTGCTGCTCAAAGGTACTGAAAGGCAAGGACTGCACCTTTGTCTTTCATTTTCTCTTTGATGATGTTAAGCACTGCCAAACATTTGTTCAGTGGAGGATGTAGCCAAAAGGGTTTGTTGATGCAGACCAAAGAGTTCGTTGGGAGAACAAGGGAAGAAAAGGGTGCTTTGAGGAAAGCTTCTTCTAAGCCCAGAGGCTCTATATTTGAAGTAGCAGAACTACATGCAAAATCAAAATGACTACAAACCACACCAATGTAAACAATGTTTTCTTTCCTCACTGCTTCTTGGGATTATCTTGTCTTTTATGATGGTTTGATTAACTTTGGGGTTATGCATCAGGTTACATTTCAGGTGTTGTTTTCTCTTTTTTTCTCCTTTCAATTTCTTTTTCAAATCTCCAACAATGCTTAAATCTGTATCAAAGTCCAATAAAGAATAAATTATCACCAAAACCAGAACTGCATATAGTGAATTGCATTGGGAGAGTTTGTTGGTAGGCATGTCATGGAAGTCTTTCCCAGGTTATGCTTACCCATGCACTGAGCCAGGATAGGTCTTTTTAAATGCTCTTTATCGCAGAGCAATAATAACTGAATTATTGAAAATAAATGAAGTGAGCATCTGCTCTAAGTTTTGGACGCTATTATTACCAAATGTTGCTACATTTTAGGAGCCAAGTTTTGAAAACCATTAATACATACTTGTTACTGGCTTAGTAGCACCTCTGGAATTTATGGTGAGCAAAAATTTTATTAATGCAAGAATTGCATATTAGTGAATTACCAGAAGAAAAGACTTTCAGGCATGAAGATCTACACATTTACAGTAGATGAATAAACTAGTGCAGAAGTTTGTATGAGTCTCCAGAAGACTCAGACACTTATAATCACTTTGTTGTGAGAGCCCCCTGCTTCTAACTAGTACTCAGGGCAGAGTATAGCTGGTTCTGTGTTTGCTCAGAACCTTGCACAGGCATTTTGTGCCTCTATCCAAGGAAAGAGATTCAACAAGTCCTCTGGACCTTTGTTCATATCTGGCTACCTTCATTGTAAAAGTATTTAGTTCTTATATTTAGTCAAAATTCCCCACACTTCAGCCTGTGTTTGTTGCCTGTTGTCCTGCCTGCATCTTCTCCAGGACGTATCTGGCTCTATCACCACATCCTCCCACTCCGTGGGGGCAGATGGCAATAAGATGTCCCCTGTGTCCCTTTCCTCCAAGTTGAACACAGACAGCTCTTATCCTCTCCTGAAGTTCCCTGTGCTCCATCCAGCACCCCACCTTTCCAGCCCTTTGCAGGACTTCATTCCAATGTACCTATGCCTGGCTTGTACTCGGAGACACAAAATGAGACACAGCACTTGGAATGTGACCTCACAAGTGCTGGACAGAGGAGGAGGATCACTTCTCTCGGGCTCCTTGCTGCATTCCTGCTTATTCTTCCCAGGATGCAGATGGCCGTTTTTTGTTTCAAGGGCACACTGCTGGCTCTGGTTCAAGCTGTCCACCAGCACCCTCAGATTTTTTCTGCAGAGTCACTTTCCTTGTGTGGGATTCTTCCATCCAAGACGCAGGACTTCACATTTTATTTTGCTTAACTGCACAAGTTCATCATCAGCAACTGAGAATCAGGATGCAATCAGTTAATTGGCCTTGGCTTCATACACACTTTCGTGTAGTACCAGAGGCTTTTAAATGTGGAGGTAGTTTTCTCTGTCCTTCAAACATTGGCCTTTAGTTCTCTTCACTAATAGCTTTGGTCATTTAATACTGTATTTTACAGCAAGGTCAGGTTAACAGGAGTTTTTATAGGTCAATATTTTACAGGGAATTGGTGAACCAAAAACTGTAATTATGCATGTGAAATAATCCCTTGAATAATTGGTGGTGATTAACTGGCTGTTATCATTGAGACAGGTTATAAGATTTGATATAAGAGGTAGAAACCAACTTGCCAAACTTATGGCAAGTAAATGTCATATATTTTATAAAGCTCACAATTTACTGTCTTACACCTAGACAATAGGGAAAATGCAACAATAATTGTGATTTTTATCGATTGGTATTGCAATCTAAAAAATTGCATCTTTAAGGTGAGTCTTGATGACAGTATATTAGAGAGCTTCAATAATTTGACAAACACCTTTCAGTGCACAAAATTAAATGATGAGTGTTAACAGTGCTTAAAATTATAACCTGGTTAAGTATTTCAACCACAGCTGCAATTTTTTCCAAATAGTTTGATACTGTGAAACTGAACACAGCTGCATATGGTTCCTAAGAATCACCTTGCAAGGTTCAGCAACACTGAGAATAGTGTATGAACATCAACTAAATTCTGCTATTTTGGAATCAATGACCCCTCCAAAAAAGTGTTATAACTACAAAAGGAAAAGGACTAAGTAAGAGAGAACAGAAAATCTCTGTGAAAACAATAATCATATTGTGGGTGAAATAATACATTTTTCATTTCTGATTAAGCCCAAAGTACATTTTTCTGAAACTCCCTCCAGCTGAGTCCTTCCACAGCCAGGAATGAGGTACTAGAGATATGTTAGAGGTTTGGAAGCAAGAACTAAAAGAGATAACTAAAATTGTTAACAGTGTCCAAAAAATAAATCATTGAAATTAGTTTCAGTTGAAGTGGCGTGTTTAGAAAGGACAATTTCATGTATGCAACTCAATATACAGACAAATGACAGGGAGTAAAAAGATCAAAAGGAACCATGTTGATCTGTCAGAAAAAAGGTTCAGAATAATTTCTCTTATCCCAAGTATATTTCAAAAATATCAGTCTATAAAGTCTACTGAGGTTCTCTTGGGTTTTGCTGTTGAAATTGTTTAATTTCCTACAGAATATTTAAATTGGAAAAGGCACTAGATCTCAGATGTTGCATCTTTTAGGACATTGATCAAATTAGCTCTTGTATTCAACTATCCCTTTCCAAGAACCCTTTCCTCAACTTTCTTAAGCAGGCTGACCTTCACAGGAGGATTTTTCTAGGTTTATAGGCTTCAGACAGTGCCCCAGGCTCCACCAGAAGTTGGGACTCATATCCAATGAACTCTCACAGGGCTGTTTCCTAAGACAGTACTGTAAGGTAGCTACTGATTATTTTGGTAAAATTGCTCTACAAACTGTCTGCTATTTTACTCCACTTAGTTTTAAGCATATTATGTACTTCTAGAATGATAAATACTAAAGAACTTAATTAGGTCTACTTGTAATTGCTTATGCAGTTCCTTTAAGAATGCAAATTCACCTGGCACAAAATTAAAAAGAATAAATTTAATAAGTGCTGCCCTTTTAATTTGAATACAAGTAAAAATAGTCTGTAACACTCATTCCAGACAACATATACTATTTTTACAGCGCAGAATAGTTCCTGTTTTGTACAGCTGGTGCTGATTAAAATAAATTCACCTAATTCAATTTAATAAAACTAGCTAATTTAAGAAAAGTCAGTGCATTAAAATTTACTGTACATGACAACTTTTCTCATTTCAGAGTGCACCCTACCACCTCTATTTGATTAGATTTCTTATTGTAAGTTCTGAAAAGGTTAATGAATACCTTAACAAAGCAGCTTAGGTTCTATAATTGGGTGTAATAAGCTGATGTGGTGATGGGCTTCTTTGTCGATGTAACTCTAATGAAAGATCTTTGATGTGCTATAAAAACAACATAGAAAGAAGTGTAAAGAAAAGTACAATCGCCTAAGTTCCGGGTTTACATATATGCTATAGAAATTGTTTCATTTCCTAGTTGTTGTAAACTGCTAACAATGCTCTCTACACTTATATACTCCTTATCTGGAAACATGTACCTCAAAGGCAGTTACTTTTCACTCCCATAAACAGAGAGAGAAAATTTCTGTTAAAAGGATCAAACCATAAAAAGGTGTCTCTTGAACTCTTATCTGAAACTCAAGTTTCTAGTTGGGATTTCAGATTGCCTTCAAAGTGAATCTGCCTTTCACACTTGACCTTGGATTTGCTGGGGCAAAAATGAGAGGCTGGTCATCTTCACTCTGCTAAGAATCCATTTTCTTGATCATTCAGAAACCTCATCTCTGAATCTAGTTCCAGTTTGCAGTACTATTCTTTGAATCCATATGATGAATTATACAGAGGAGTACAACTTGAGTACCACTAATATTTCTGTAAGTCTGTGGTGCTTCTTTAAGTTGTCTCACTGACTGATGTGACCCAGCATTGCACTTGGTCTTCTCACTCTGAATCCCACAGTGCCAAACATTTGATTCTTTCACATTTTCTATTTTGTGATCTTTCTATCCCAGGAACATGATTTTGCTAATAGTTCCCAGTTTTCTAGTTTTGCCTTTCCTGCACTACTGAACTTCATTCTGTTTGTTACATGAATCCTCAAGGATATGCAGTTCTTTTGTATGTTACCCTGAGCTTTTCTATGTTCATGAAACACCACAAATTTCTTCCATCATCACAGCTGGCAAGAACATTCTTTTTATTTAAAAGAATTCCCTTTCACAGCAAGGAAGTTTTACAAGATGGGTCCAAACTCAACCTCGAGGAATGAAATGTTTTAAACCTTTTCTAAGCTCAGGATTTTTATTTTTTTTTTTTTGTCACTTGCTTTTTCTGTTCTTGTTGTAATAATTTCCTTATTTACCTTATAACATTTTGCTAATATTTTCCTTGAGGCATAACATTAAATAATTTACTGAAAATTAGATCAATAACAGGTGTTGTGTTTCCTATATCTCACGTGGAAATAGTGTGGATTAGTAATAGAAATGGCTTGTGTGCAATAAACACTGAAGGTAATTACAGTGGGAGAGGAATGGGAGGCACATGCAAGGTGAAAGGACTGAAGTAAATTATCACTCTAAACAATTTAGATATGAACCAGGTTTTTAACATTTTATTTCCAGCTTAAGTTCCTAGTTTTCATATCTGCATACCAAAATGATTATATGCGATCATGTAATGACTAAAATAAACTAGGGGGGGAAAGAATATATTTCAGTGTTTGACAAATAGAACATGCAAATGTGAAATGAATTGCTGTGATGTAGGTGGGTAATGTAAGCAAGTTCTCCATCATCCTAACTGGAAGATCTTTCTTCAAAGAAGCCTTTAACCCACCCTTACCATAACCAATCTTCAGATAGCATTCAATGTTTTCAATGTATTTCAGGGGTTTGGTACATCTTCAATTTTTATTAGAAAATCACCAAACAACTGGCTTTGTAGTTAAGGCTCCACATTTATCTCAATCATGTACCTATGTAAGTAGATATCTTATAATAACTATAATTTTTGTAGATGAAGCCATCTTTCCATGTACCTAATCAGAGACTGAATGAGACTGGAAGGGACACCCAGAAGTCCAGCCCCTGCTCAGGCAGGGCCACCAGGGCAGATAACCCAGGACTATGTCCACATCGATTTTGAAATGTCTCCAAGGAGAGAGATTTTACAGCCTCTCTGGCCAACATGGAGGTACAAATAAGTAGTATTAGTATAAAAAGTCAATTACTGTCTAGCTATGTGATTTGCTTACAAATATATACATTTGCATTCATCAAGAATACAATCGGACAAAATCTAAATTCAAAGTCTACAAGTCTGCAGAAGCGTTTCAAGCTAACTTTTTTTCTTAATATTTAGAGAATGGTTCTTTATCATAATAGTTGTTTATATGTTATCAAAAGAACCTTCCAATTTAAATTTGTTGTTTATCTATACAACAACAACAAAGAAAATTAAACCTGAAACATATGTAGGATCTATATTTGTTTTTCTCATACCTGTTTCCCCTGGCTGAGTCAAGCTTAGGGGAAGAATTTGATTGAAGTAACTTTGCATTTATGCACTTAGTACAACACTTTTTTTGTATATAGCATTTCTCAATTCACTCTTCCAAGGAAAAGGCATTATTCATTTTCTATATTTCTAGCAGTGGCTATGATATTCAAAGTCTTGTATAAAAGGCACATAGGTTTGACCCAAAGAACTCCTGTCTCATGAGAACAAAGTATGTTGTATTCACAATACCATATGCACCATAAATCTGAGTGTTAAATGCACCATTTAAAATAGATAACTCAGTCTTTCATCAGTGTGAGGTGGACTGAATAAATACATATCTTATTTCTTCAGCAAGTGTACATTTTCAACTTGAAATCTCCTTAATTGTAAAAGATTATTTATACACAGTTTGATTTTTTTATGAATATGGGCCCGTTTCTGTTGACTGCTTGCCAGCTGGTGTAAATTGTGATTGCTCCCTAAGCCACTGAACCCATGAATGTTTGCATCACATTGGCATCTGCTTGAATAATGTGACCATGGAGGAAAGTGTATAAAAATGAAGCTGAATGAGTTCTAGACAAATGTTTTTGAATGGACCTCTCAGGCTACAAAATAAATTTCCGTTCAAAGTGTACTGTTTCTTAACATTACCAGCAAAAATGCAACCAATTCATATCAATAAGTTATATGAAAAGAATATCCAATGTGAATAAAAGAAGAAGCTGTATCTATAACTTTCCAATCCATCTGGATTTTAATGAAACTGTTTGTTTATGATAGTGAAAATACCTAAGAAGCTAGGTATTCTTGAGTTCATATTCAGTATCCTTTTTTTAAAATTTATTTTTAAAACCAACATAACCTCACAGGCTGTTCAAAGTGCCTTACAGATTGCTAAAAGAATCATTTTTCTTAAAATAAGATTTAGCCTTCATTTCTATTTGTCATTGTGTTGTTACACACAGTATATAAACATTATTTAGAAAACATACCAATCAACGAGCACTTATTTAAAAAAATATTTTGGGTTACAAGTGAATTTGAATATCAAAACTATATGCTGCACTTCTGATCTTCCCTCATTAAATCATCACCAGAAAAAAGGCCTTATTATGTCATAGCAGGTAAAAGTGACACATGGAGTGATGAACTAATTCACTCTACTGATGAGGCCATTCAACTGAGTCAATATTAGAGATTATAACTTGTCATAGTTGAAAACACATAAAATTTACTTAATCAGTTACCAGGAGATGACTATAAAAATAAATCTCAATCAGTGTCTGCATGTGAGGAAATATTTTAATTTCACTAAATACTTCATCGCTCTGATAGAAATCTAGCGGGTCAGTTGGATTCACTTTTATACAGGAGATTCCTTGTTTCATGTCTTGCCTGTTTTCTTGTTCATTAGTGCTTGACTTTGTCCCCTGTTTACAAGGATGCTCACTGATGTTTAGTTGATACTTCCCTGTAAAATAGAGAGGCTGTTTTTGCAGCGAGATGTGTTCAGAGTAATAGCACAGCAACAGTGAAATGACACTAAACATAATGGAAATCTAATGGGAGGCTACCCTGGCTACTGCTAGGCAAGCTTGTGTCAGAGAGATTGCAATAACCAGTATTATTTCTATTATCCAAGGCCTGTTATGATCTTCTGAGTGCAACTGTGCTGTAAAAGTAGGGAATGGGAACTATTGAAAAATTACTGTAATAGAAGACTATAGAGCTCAGTGTAATTTTGAATGATTGCAGCACAGTTTCTGTGCTACTTTTGAAAATCATGGCCCCACAAACAGTTGTGGCATCCCAGCACTGCATTTAGAACAGGAGAAGAGTATATGTCAATCTTCCTCTAAAATGTCATGAACAGTGTATAGTTTGCCGTTATTTACAGATTCCCAAAGAGTTTAAGGAAGATTGAAACATGACAAAAAATGGTGACAATTCAGTTTAGGCCAGTGAGATATTTCCATTCCTCCTATACTTGTGTATGCACTTCATGTGGACAAAAAGTAAGAATTTTGACCTTCTAAATCTACTTGTGAGTTATTTTTATTCACTGATTCCTCCATTTCTTTTGCTTTCACACCAGCACCTATCTGTTTAATAAATAAATAAGTAGAGTTTAAGTGCATTCCTTTTCAGGTACTGTAAGTGACTGATTTCAGAGCTCTTCATGCTATATTGGTTCTGTGTATAAAAAAGGGGGCAGAGCAATGCACGTTACTTAGTTGACCAGGACAGTGAACCAAAAGCTGTGGCCTGCCAATTTATTTAATTTCAAACAAAACAAATTTATTTCAGCTGATCCCCTAGTACTCCCATGATGCAAACTTTATCTGGAACTTCAACAGATTTACACTTTGCTTTAAAAAGTCTATAGGAGGTAAAAATTAGTAGAGTACCTATACTAATTAGAAAAAAGAAATTAAAGTAAAAAATATTTTTTAATAACGAAACAAAAGTGCTTAGGAAGCTTAGGAAGCTAAAAATGTACTGGATACTTGAAAGTTCACAATCTCACCTTCTTCATTCCCCCAGCTAAAAAAAAAAAATAAAATATTAAGAGCTCTTCTCAAAGAAATTTGTAAATTACTGTGTTTCATGTTGTTTTCCTCTTTTGTTGGCACACTCTTGGACACATTCTTAATAACACACCTTCAGGTGCTCATCTGAACTACTTCCTCTGTGATTTAAACTCCACTAATAAGGCATTAATAAGCTGTAATCTTAACCAAAGTTCTTGAACTGATGGTGATGAATTAACAGCAAGTAGGAGAAAGACAATGCTATGTCTATTCACCCAGTTTAGTATTTTAGCCTTTCCAATGGTAGGGTCTCACCAGGAGTTACTGTCACTGATTAGAGGATTTTATGGAAGGAAATACTGTAAATAGCTCACTAGTGATGGATGTTGCTAACATAGGCTATAACCTATCTGTATATGGAATACGAGCTTTTTTTATTCCTTTGTGTCTTTGAGTTTCTAATGATGATGGGCTTTAAGAACAGGCTCCTGACTGTACTGGCTCCTAATAAGTTTTTATTCTTGGTTGAACTCCCTGTGTCAATACTGATCCTTGTGCTGTGTTCATTTCTAATGTATGGAATTGAGGATGAATGTTAAAAAATATAGAGGAGCTCAGTGAGTTGAATGATGAATGATTAAAGAAAGATTAAAGAGAAAATGTAATTCATGGAGAAAATATTCACGGATATAAGTTTTGAAGTATTTGTCAAATACAATATGGTGATCAGATTTTTCTCTAAATGTCAGTGTAATAGAGAGTTACTAACAGATGAGCCTTCAATCTACCAAAGAAAGGTTTAAATATATATATTTAAAATGTCTTAGAAACGAAAGCTCAAGTTCAGCAAATTTAGGGCAGAAATAAAATAACATTAAATATTGGTAGTAAGTTAGCTATCTTACCAATATATATTCTTTGCTTTTAATGAGATTTATAGTTTTTGCTGCAATAAATGTTTGTTTGAAATGGAAAGTTTGAAATGGAGTAAGTATTTCTTATTATTAATGGAAATAATAAGAAATAAAAATGGTAGCTGTTTAACTCAGATTTTCTTGCCAAGTGACTATTACCTGTTCATGTACACCTTCAAAAATATTGGTTGATTATTTCATGAAGTGGTTGTGTAATTCTTTGCTCTTTATAGATTCCAAAGTTAGGAAGGCAGTCCATTAATTCTTTGGCTATCCCCTTTGCTATTCTTCTAGCCCTTTACATTTTCAGTAACTTTTGAGATATTAGGGTTCCAGGAGTAGGGCACACTAAAAAAGTTTGATCTGTCAACTGAAACAAATATTTTTTTTTTAAATTTCTCTATCTGTTGTTTATATTGGCATAAAACCAACTAAACAAGTTATCGTAATAGAGATTTGTGGTTTCAGTCTGAGTACTGTCTTGATTCTTAGATCACAAAAGATATTCTGAAGCATCCACACTGTCTGTTTCATCCTGAAATTAGTTCCTCCTCACAAATCAAATATGCTGTAGTCTTTCCCAGAATGATTTCCTCCATGTACTTGTAAGCTTTGGGTCTGACACCAAAGTGGGTGGTTCTGTGCGCTGCTGATGGGTTTTTCCAAGAGACACCATGGCAAAGATATTTCTTTTTAGGAGCTTTTGTACTCATTTTCTGGGGTTTTTTGTTCAGTTTTTGTTTTCCAAAGGAAGTCTTTATAGTTTTTTCTGAGCAGATTATAAGAAATAAGTTCCTACTGTAACATTACTAATGTTTTTGTTCCCTTTTTATCTTTATGCAAATACATTTGATATACATGATTCTCTCTTGAACTTTGAGATATCATACATATTTCTGAATTATTCAGTATTTTCCACTTTTTCTCTTTCTGTCCTGTCTGAAAAAATGTTTATCATTGTTTCTAGCTAAAATTTACCTGCTAGTTATCCTATCTCCCTTTCTGTTATGTTTTTGGTTTGCTGTTCCTTCATACTACTGTTTAAGCATTTGCTCAGACAGCATCAAGGCAGCTCTGATTGATAACATGAATTGACTGCAGAAGGTCACATAAGATGACACTGGGGTTTATTTGAGTTATTTTGTGCTTTAAAAAAACCTCTAAAGCCTTTGGATATTTTTGGAGCAATGTTCTATGTTTCAAGAGCCATGGTAATGTGTGTAAAATGTGTGCTAATGCCAGCTGTGCTGGGGTCACCTGTGTGTTCACCTGCAGCATCAGCCATCTCAAAGCCTCTGAATTGTGGTGTCTTTTGGAAATTTGAGCTTTTGTAGAATGAAAATGATTGTTCACTTCATGCACACGTGTTTCAGTGTTTTGGTCACTTTTGAGTACTGATCAATTCTAAAGTCTTAAAGCAACTTTTATACTCGCCCACCCTGAGTTACCTATGCTGATCAGATTGATCACTGCCCCTTAGGCTCCTTCTAAACAGCAAATCTTAGGGGAAAGATTCTCAGCTCAGCCACAGAATTTATTCAGTCTCAGAGATTTTTAGTACTTGGTGTGAGATTTTCAGAGTGCAATCATATTTTCCTCACACATTCTCCAATTTCAATTGAAATAAAGACTTACAAATTCTTGCAAATCTTGTGACAGTCAACAGCTCTTTTTTGTAAGAAAAAATATCCTAGTTCAGTCAACCAGAATTCAGTTATTTTAATCAAGGTTTTGTGTAGCCACCCAGTCATACTTGAATAGCTGAAGAGTAGCTGCAGCACAGGCTTCTAAGCATGGTGGTGGGATCCATTGTCAGAGAACAGAATATAAGTGTAAGAACTAAGAGTTCAGAACTTGTTCCCTGATATCTGCTCTGCTGTATACTCTCTGTCTTGTTTACATTGTGCTTTGAAAAGATTTAACTGCTGGGGGTTTTTCCTACAAGACAGAGTTAATTTGTAAGAGAGAAAAAGAAT
The DNA here is from genome assembly GCA_018697195.1 of Certhia americana. Lineage (NCBI taxonomy): Eukaryota > Metazoa > Chordata > Aves > Passeriformes > Certhiidae > Certhia > Certhia americana. Next base: position 15,999,660 of record CM031880.1, read on the forward strand.
TATTTAGAAGGCTTGAAAGAGTGGCTGTGTTCTGATTTTAAAATGTCAGGTCTACAAGCCTCTGAGTGTTTCGAAGGTAAAGACTTTCAAAAGACTGCCTTTTTGTTTCATTTTTTTTTTTAAGCTAGACCATGAAAGCACTGGGTACGAATATTTTTCATCCTTCTCTGCAAAGAATTGTCATAGCAGTATAAAATTCAATCAATAGACAAATCAGTCTCCTCATATAATAGATTTTAGGTAGGAAGGAAAAAATTCTGAAGGTGCTACATAAGTTTAACAACATTTTCCAAAGTTCAAGCACATTATTTTTACTATAGTACTAACTAGCATTATTAAAATATCAGAAGACATTGACTCTCAAATAGCTGTTATAATGATCTACTGTGTAGTTCAAGGGTGCATTCTGGTGGTCATACTTCTTTCACAGGCTCATGAGTCTGTCAGCACTGTGAGGACTCAGTAAGGATCTTCCATTGATAAACTGGACATGTTAAAGGTCTGTTAAACAGTGCTGTGCTTGGATCAGTGTGTCTGACAGAAACTGTCTTGTAGAACATGAATATGTGAGTCCACATATACATTTGTAAAGCTTTTATTTTAATCAATATACTGATTGCATACAGAACCAACAGAAGGTTTTCAGCCCCAATCTTTTGCACTTCCCACAAACAGGTAGAATCATATGTATTTGAACTTGATTAATATCTCTCTAGAAGCATTAGTAAGACTATGGACCAAAGATTGTGTTCAAAATAGAGAACAAATTATAGCCTTGTGGAAATGTCATTTATGTTTCATAGTAGAGTCTGGAGGAGCTGGAAAAAACACTTTAATAAAAAGTGTGTTGTTTATGGCTTGGTCATAGGACAAAGTCTTCTAAAAGGCTGAATGAAAAACATAGTTTGTCCTAAAGAAGAACTTCATTCAGTAGAGAATTTATATCATTTTGCAAGTTGGTCACATAGAACATTCAGCTCTTTTCTTTATTAAAATGAAAAGCCATGCCTCAAGGAATAAAAGGCTTTGCCATTCTTAAATGAAGGAGGGGAGAGGTGACAATGTACTGTATATTGAAAAATATAATTCCGAAAATAACTTGAGTGTCAACATAATGAAGGTAAGTGTAGTTTATCCCGGTGTGAAAAGTTAACTATGAGAGAGAGTGCTAAATCTTGCCTTTAAGGGAAAAGTGGTTAGGTCAAACAGATCCTTTATCACATGTGTATGGTATTAAATATGTGATTAACGGAGACCACTAACAGACATCATATTTTCAAAATAAAGTCGAAACTGGCAGGGAGTTTGGAACTGGATGAATTTTAAGGTCACTTCCAACCCAAACCGTTCTGTCATTCTGTGATCCTTATGCAGCAATATGATGGAGTTGCTGGCTCTTGAAATAATTAACCAGAAAACAGATTTTGTTGAGGTTTTTTGTTGGGTGTTTTTACGATAGGCTATGCTTGTAACACATTTTTAATCTGGCAACCTGAATTATGGGTTCTGTTTTGTGCAGGAGGATGAACTGGATAATCATAGAGGGGTCCTCTCTATTTAGAAATCTATGCATGTATGGAATAAATGGGTAAATGTAGAGAACTGTTAGAAATCATGCAGAAAAATCATGTAAAATACTTCAGACAATACTATTTTTTTAATCATCTTAAGACATTATGAAAAGACCTAGATGTATATAAAACAATGGCAGGAGCTGTATGTCTCTTCTAGAGAATACATAGGACTTGGGCTAATATTAGACTAATGGGACATCTTGTGCAAGACTTGAGACTCTCAGTGACAGGACCACAGGGAAAAAAAATTTTACTAAACACCATTGTAATGTCAAAATCTAAACAGAAACTATTTGTCCAGAGACATTTGAAATATTTCCAAGAATTCTACATGTCACTAACTGCATTGTGTTGTCATTCTTACTGTATCATCATCTAAACAGTAACTATGAAGTGGTTTAATCGCAATTATTTTGACTACTCATCTTGAAGATATCTTTACTATCTTGACAAATTATGTCATTTTGTCATAAGTATCTCAAATAATTACAGTTCTTGTCAGAAATCTCTAAATAAAATTACCTTTTTTTTTTTTTTTAATTTAAAATTCTATATCTGAATCAAGTTATATGTTGTCCTTGATGTGGCATCACATCACTTCTGTTGACAGGTGATAGTATCACAGGTAAAGAAGCCTATTTTACCAAAGGATTATGCCTGACAGGGCCTGAGAGATTTTGTGTCATCCAGAAGCTGATTGCAACATTCTTTGTGCACGTTTTAGGAGCTGGAGATAAGACTGGATGACAGGGCTATCACAATGAGTTTGCATCTTGTCCTAGTTTAATAGAAATGGACACCCAGGTTTTTTCATTTTAAAATTTCATATTTGAGATCATGATTTACCGCTTGAATCCTGAACAGCATGTCTGTGATAGACACATTACATTTTGTCCCCTTCTGGTTTTTAAACAAGCTTATAGGATGAAGCAAATGTTTGTCACTTCTTGTCAGCTCTGTGATGGTAATGTGAAGCTTCTTCTCAAACTACAGATAGAGCTGTTTTGTTGCTTTCCATCTGCATCAAGGTTATTCAAAATTTAGAATCTTCCTGCTATTTTGATAGATGGGACATTTAAAAGTTTTATTCCCTCCCCCATAAACCTCAAGACTGAAAGAAATGTCATTTCACTGTTTTTAAATTTCTGTGATCAAATGCATATAACTGAAGCCAAGGAGTTCTGGAAAATTGGGACTGTTCCAAGGTAGCCTGCTTCATTTTGTTAGAGAAGACTCATCTCTTTTCAGCAATATCTTTAGCCAAAGCCCAAATGCAAAGGCTAAGACAGACTGGAGCCTGGCTGACCAGTCATTCAGCTGACAGAAGTTCACCCACTCAGGAGACCTGGTCTGAAATCCCCCTGAAAATTCTCCAGGATAGATGCATATCTTTGAGTCACAAGATATTAAAAAATTAAATTTAAGCAAATCAACAAGTTTTAGCCCATCCGGGTTTGCAGATGGGTCCTTTGAGTACTTTGAGGAGCAGGCCAGCATGATGCAAAGATTCATAAATAACATCTTGTAGAAACTTGGGTATGGTTTTTAGCATGCAAGTAGCCACATAATTTACATTTTACAGTTTACGCCTGAGGGAAAAAATGTAGTAATTACATAGAAACAGCTATGTGATATGTTCAGAGTTATCATTTTCAAGTCAATTTATTATTAACTATTCAAATGGAGAGTAGAAATAATGCATGGACAAGTATCTCTCTGCTGTGCAGCATTTTAAGCATGGTATGCAGCACACAGCCCTAGTCAGCCTGAAAGGGTTTTCTTCTTCATCTTCCAAAGCTTCTTAAAGAATCTACAATGCTCTAATTGGAGTGGGTTTTTTACATCTAGTCGCTGTTAAAGAGCATTGAAATGGTTTTAATGAAAAGAACTTTGTTTCATGAGCATATATTTCTTTCTATAGTAGTTTACTAGCCTTAAATTGGAATACAGTGTTTTGATATCATAAATAATTGCTAATGATTATTAAAGTTTCAGATGGGAAGTCAGTACCAAGAGCAGTTGCAATATAAATGTTCCAGATAGTAGCAAAAAAAAAAAAAAAAAAAAAAAAAAAAAAAAGGAGAAGAGAGCAAATGTGTAGAAATGTGTTTTGGTCTTGCTAATTACCAATTCCATCAACCCAAAAAGCCTGAAGTTAATTTTCAGCTTATGAATAAGCTGGTGTATGTCTGTACAGGGACAAGCTCTTCTACTGGTGCTTCTACTTAGCCATGAAGATATTGTTTTAATTATGGGTTCTAAAACAACAAAATCCTCTCACCAAGCAAGTGAAAACTCAAGTACCTTGAATGTTAAACAAAGTATTTGTCATTATCAATATAATTAATTAGGTTTATTCTTCTGAAAGTATTTTTCCTTTTCTAAAACAAATTATTCAGACGGCATCAAAAGTCTCAATGAGTTAAATGAACTCTTTAGTGGAAGGATTATTTTGGAGACATGAAGTGAAGAACATGGCCTTCAAGAAAAAATGCATTCAAAAGACCTATATGAAATAACTTCATAATATCTGAGGTCAGGAACATTGTGCAACATTGTACTTTGAACACTGGGCACTGCTTTTGAGAGCTTGTTGAACAAACTCAGCGATGTACAAGACACCATCCATGCATAATAAACTGTCATAGATATGTTTTGCTCCATGTTTGTTTTCTTGAGTACAGCTATTTAATACATGATCACTGAAAATGAAAAATAATTACAGTGATTGTCAGAATCACTATAAAATACCTGTAATTCTTTATGTGAGTAGCATATGGTGGTCAGTTGCTTAGCATGTTATTAGATATTTTTGGTTTCCTTTTTTCTACCTGTTTTTACAGTATTTTTTTAAATGTCTACAAGAGCTTCAAATGCTGTACTTTAAAATTTTATGTATTATTCATGTATATCTGACAGATATCAAGTAGTTGATGTTGAAAAAAGCGGTGAAGTTCTACTGAAAGTAAATGCATTCTATTCAGAAGGAAAAAACTTAAATTTTCAGTGCTCAAACTAATCTTTAGAACATACAAACATTTTGGGGGTTAATTATGTATAATTTAAGTCTTGTTTTTCATGCGAAGGAATAAGCTACCATGCTCCTGTAGTAGACTAAATTTGTAGACTAACAACATGTGCTGTATGAAGACATCATTTTCAAATTATTCTTTTTAAACATCTTATGTATTCAGAAGTATATTTGTACTTCATTATTTTTATGTTTCAAATGGTTAGGTTTGATTGCAGATGATATTTTTATGGCTTGGTGTATGGATAAACTAGTATCATGCAATTGTACAAGTGGCTTGGATCAGGCTGCAACCTCAATTTCCTTCACAGTGTTTCCCTGTCATTTTGTTTTGCCCCAGTGCATTGCAGTTGAAAAGAATGTCAGCAGAAAAGAGTGCATTTGACTTGAATGAGAGGATGATGAGAGAAGCCTGGTGGTTTGTGCACAATGTCCACTGCCAAACAAGGTCACAGTTAGAATGGCTTTAGAGTTGCCACAGGAAAATCCCACAGTCTCTTACCCCAGCCCTTTTTGCACCTCAGAGAGCAGCCTCTCTCTTCTGTGCACTGGGACTTTCACACCCTTTTGCTACCAACTCCTTGTTCCTTCTCCTGGCATGAAACCCCCCAGTTCACCAGTCTTCTGTGCATGTTCTACCCATCCATTTCCACCTGTCCTTTCCTCTTAATCTCCATTTGTCTTTGAAGCTCCCAATCTAATTCCCCAGTTCTTCTCATCAATGCAGTGATCTGTTCTTCATGTCCATGTCAGCCCATCACACCACTTCTGTTCTGCCTCTACTCCAGCACAGTGAGATGCTGCCACTTCCATCCTATCTCACTCCTTCACCCTCATTTCACGCTGTCACCTCCTGTTACCATGTTACTAATGACTCTCATGGCCAAAAGAGACTGCTCAACAGCAAATCATGCACTAAAATATGACCTGGTGGTGCTCATTAGCTTGGGAAAGCACTGAACACTATTCATTAAACTATAAGCAGCTCTTCTTTTTGCAGTGATAGTGCATGTAGAATGGTTGGAATTGTGTTTCTGTCTTTGACCTCACTTCCTAAAAATACAGCTTTGAATTGCCTCAAAGTAGATGGAAAGATGGTAATTTACCAGAAGTGCAAATAGTGGATTTATAGGGAATAAAAACCTCAGAAGCAAAGCTAAATCTTTTCCTATAAATGTCTGATTCAAATATGTAGGTTATTCAAGTTTCCATGAATCCTTATTTAATGCTTCTTCCTCTGGGAGGAGGAAAGCACGGGATAGGAGGAAGAAAGCAAAGGAGAAAAGATTGTAGTGGAAAAGGGCATCTTCTTTCAGGCAAAATGGAAACCTCTAATACTTCAGCCTCTGCTTTCATTGAATGAAACCTCACAATGAGACACCAGCCCTGCTGCAGTGTAATGTCATCTGATCACAGACCTGAGATGTCTCAAGCACATGAAGCAAGGTGTTCATATTTGAATATCTTCTCTAGTTCATTTAATTGACAAAATATTAGGATAGTGATTTGTGTTCTGAGGGTAACGAACTTCTCTATGCTCTGAGATTTCCCATTATAATGCAATTTGTAATACGATTTTCAGGAAGAGTCCTGCAAATAAAAGACAGTTAGCAGAAAACAAATACAAAAGGGGAAAAAGAGTGTAGTGTAATTCACTTCTTATATGGAATCAGATCTTTTGGGGTTTTATGGGTTTGTTTGGGTTTTTTTTGGGGGGATGGGGGTTGTGATATTCACAGTGCTATCTTATTTTATTTATGCAATGATTTAGATTTCCCTGATGTATGAATCACTTTGCACTGACATTCTCTCTGCTATGCCTTGGCCAAAAGTGCTCAGTAATTCACTGGAGGATGCAGCAGCCGAGCAGGGCTGCAGCACTGCCTGCACAGGCCAGTTTGCTCTGTATTCTGAATTTTTAGTTATTTCTCCATTTTACACAAATAGTTTCTAATGGAGTCTCTAAATGAGGAAACGAGTAATCAGCTGTGAAAGATGAATATCAAGTGTCTCTGCAAAGTGCCACATATAAAGCAGGAAAGCCCTTGGGCATCAAGATATTACTTGTCTGTTTTATACTGGGTTTACATGCCTGTTTATTCTTCCAAGAAAAAAAACCAAACAACCCAACACTTGTTACCTTAGCAACGTGGTTATGTTATCTTCAGACATCTGAACCAAATTCTCAAGACATGCAGACTGTTGGTCAGGGAAACCTCTGTCACTGTAGGAACATGATATGGTTAGCATATTTCATGGCAATTTTTAAGCTGCAGCCATCTGAGTTAGCTTCTAGGTTGTCTTTTCAGGCTTTAATTCTTGACAATTATGTTCACCAATCGACTGAAGCATTTTTAATAAACTATAGATTGTAAGATTTCTAATTTTAAAAACATATTTTGCAAGCATCTATATTTTATACAAAAAAGCTAGTATGCCTTTGTTTAAGAAAAAAACTCTATCCTCTCTTGTGTATCAAATAGTGAATAATAGACTGAGGACATTTAAAGTCCCTTGACAAAGCTAATAAACAGTTTTGGTTAAAAGATAAAGTACTGTACTGAATTAGAAAATGGCAGTAAGTATTCTTAGCCTGATAAAAATCTGTGTATCTCATGTCAAGATGTACTTGTCAAAAATCATGTCCACTGCCCATGATAACCATAACAATGAGTAAAAGATCTATAACCATAACATAATGAAGTAGAAGATCATCTGCATGACAGATATGAAAATATATGCCATACCTATGTAGCAACCATGCATTTTTCTCTGTTGCCTAAAGCCAAGTGCAATTTATGTTATTTAAGTACAGTTAAGTATACAATTAACTAGGAAGTCAGCAGAATGCCAGGCAGTTAACAGCATAGAAGATAATAATCCCACCTCCCCCTGCAATAGACTAAAACTATAAAGAACACATTGGAGATACTTGTCAGAAGATTCACATAGCAGTGGTTATCTGCCTGATTGAATGAAGCCAGGCTTTTAACTGCAATAGAATACACACACAAAAAAATTTGCATATAAACTCAATAGATATTCCTAAATATTTTCCACTCTGTGTTTGGCGTTGTTTTAGGAACTGTACTGAAAAAGGAGCAACGCATTTTTCCGACTGTTCCAATATTTGCCTATTGTGCTTTAGACTTTCAGCAAGAGTTAAACGTGCTGTGCTGTTGGGCCTCCTTTATAGCTCCTTTATCCATTTCACATAAATGTGGGATAAATGGGGTGAGTAAACAAACATTAGTTTTCTTTTCACTGGCCTTTCATACAGCTCTGGAATGTTATAGTTAACATATACTCTTATTCAGGGTAATGACATAAAAGTTTGTTTGATTGTCTGTGCCCTTCACAAATCACAAAAACTGATTTCATAGCCCTCCATGCAATCAAAAACCATGCAGCACTAGAAATAAAGCACTTAACTGTGAATTGGGCAGCATGTCTGAAATGCTCACGCTTAGAAAATTTATGTCTGATATTGGATCACCTGAACCAGTTGATTAGTAGGGAAATGTGAAGTATAAGTAAACTTTGAAGGCCACAAAGATTTGTGAATGTTGCTTAATAACAACAAAAATTAACCTAAAAACCAAAATATGACGCAATTTTCCGTAATTTTCTTAGTTTGATAGTACCAGGAAAGTTTTCTTGTTCTGGGAAAATCATCAGTGAGTGTAGACTAGAGTGCTGTCATAGCAGAAGAGTGGTCTTTTATGGCTATGTGTCTTTTAAGAGTCTGTTGAGTAGGTAGTAAATATGAGAAATAAATATCGTACTATAGTACACCTTTTCCTCGCAGGAGATTTCAGAATGCTTTATTCTCTATAAATATCCATCAGCTCTCCATTTGTCATTGGTTCTTTCCTATCATAGAAGACATCTCTTGCATAAGCTTTTGTACTTTGATTTTGAATGTATAGGAAATAGACTGCTAAATCCAGAAAATGAAAATATTATTCATGTGCCTTTGTGTTTCCATGAAAATACAGCAGTATAGCTGTTAATGATATATAACATCACACAACATGCATCTGACCTGACAATTCAGTGATTACAAATTAGGAAATTATGGCTCATTCTGCTCAATATTCTTGTTACATTAATGCATTTTGCTAATTATTTATATAGGAGAAAATTAGACAGCTTTTTGCATCCTGTATTTTATGTCACTTGAGAGGACATGCCTGCAGTTGTAGGTGATCAGAGTCTAGTTCAACTCTGTTATTTATGGGTGGTACAATAATGATATCAAAACTCAAGAGCTTTCATGATAGAGTTTTAAATACCATCTCATTTCTTCTTAACTTGATAAATACTGTTATACATAATAATATGTACCAAGAACTTTTAGGTCTCAGTACACCTGTTGTGCTCTTCCTTCTGGTGTGACCTGACAGAGGACAGCTGTGATTTGGATCTTTCCCAAAACCCTGTTACTCAGCAGTCAGCTGCTGCATAAGTTGTGCACAGAAGTGCTGGAGGCTTCACCACGGTTATGGTCACAGCAAACTGGGAACAGTTTTTTTCCCAATTGAATTCATAAAATGGCCTTCTTGACCTCTGCTGAAATTTGAGGGTGCAAATGAAGAGACATACAAAGGAGAATTCTGCTACTACTGGCCCCCCACTGCTGCTGACAGATGTGCTACATGGAATGCAGTTATATTTTATATGCCTTTATGTACCTCTTCATGATTTAGCCTCAGCCAGCAACTAAATACTTCTCAGCTGCTTGCTCACAACCCCCCCCCCTGCTGTGGGACAGAGGGGAGAATAAGAAAAAGGTAAAACCTGCACTTAGATAGGCAAAATTTAATAATTGAAGTAAAATATAATAAAAAAATTATGGTATTTTTTTAAAAGGGAAAGAGAGAGAGAAATAAGACCCAAGAAAGAAAAGTGATGTCCAGTACAGTTGCTCACAACCCACTGACCAATGCCTCTCCCATCATCAAGCAGAGATCAGCCCCCTCCTGTCCAACTCCTCCCTGTGTTGAAGCTGGGCAGGCCTTCTATGGTGTGGAACATCCTCTGGCCAGTTTGGGTCAGTTGTCCTGCCCATGGTCCCTCCTGGCTCCCATGTATCTACTCCCTGAGAGCATGAGATTGAAATGTCCTTGACTGAGGGTCAGCACTACTGAAAGCATCAACATTATACTCATACTGAATCTGAAACACTGCACTGTACCAGCTACTAGGAGGAAAATTAACTCTATCCTAGTCCAAACCAGGACAGTGCTGCTGACAGATAACTATGGTGTGTAGATATTTTTAACACCTCTTGAATGCATCATTTTTAAAGTGGACATGAATTTTGATGAAGAAAAAGAAAGAGAAAAACCTTCTTCATCACCAAACCAACAAATAAACTTCAGTTAAAATCTTCACTGCCTGAATTAAGTGTGCTGTGAGATCAAATACATTGTTTGTTATTTACAACACATTTTCCATTAGTAGTATGGCAATGTGAAAAATGCATTTCAGGCAAAAGAAATAGCATATCTTGTCACTGTGGCTTAAGTAGATTTCTTCTTCATTGAATAGATAAATGAAGTTCGCATAATGTGTTACTGAAAGTGTTGCATCCACTGCTGCTCTATTACACTGTGATACCCAGAGGAAATAGTCCATCTCTGGTACTCACCATCAAATCCAGTTTCCAGCTGGGATGCTGTACCTGCTACATACATTTAAATGCATGTTTTTTCAGCTGTATTTCTCTTTATATGTAGAATAGTGTTGGACTTTGCAAGTCAGAAGCAGTGGTTTATCTCATTGTTACTGACAGATAATGGTTCTGTAACACAGCAGAGATTGCACTGACAAAACGGTATGAAAATATTTTCAAAAGAGGGAGCAGAGGGCTGTTAAATATAAAGTTAAATTTCATTGTGAGTGAGGGTTGTATAGATGGGTATTTTTCTCTCATCCAGTAGGTATTTCAGGTATGGAGTTCAGTGCAACTTAGTTTCTATGTTTTATTTCATTAAAAAGGCATTGAAAGTTTTTTTTTTTTTTTTATTCTTCCTTTAGAATGTTGGTGAAGCTTATATTGTGAATTATAATACTGAACAATAAAAAGTTCAAGAGAAGATTGCTTAATCTCTGGAGGAACAATAAGAGCAAAAGTGCACCAATTTCATTTTAAAGTTGGTAGACTGGCCAGTTTAACTGCTTGTTTTTCACAGATCTTTCTGGCTTTAATTTAATTTCCAAAATATTTTCAGTAAAAGGTGTTGTGTTGCTGGAATCCCCAAAGCTTTTTACTGCATTGGATCTTCCTGAGCTCCCCAGTTTTGCAGAGATAATTTTGGGCTTTGCTCTGTTTGGCATGATGTACAGCTGGAATTTTGCAGGGTCAACCAAGGTGGTCTGAGGGCTGAGGAAATATTCTTGTTGGCTTAAGCACAGCTCAGACTATGTCTTTCATACATTTTGAAATAAGTTAGCTTTGCCTGCAATCCTAATGGGCATCTGTCTCATGAGGGACCTGCTTTACTTTGTAGAGAGACGTATTTGCAATGAGCTGAAAGAGGAAAGGTCTTTTTCTCATCTAACACAGAGAGTCTATTTTTATTTTCAGCATTCAATTAGAGCACTAACAGCTTCTTGGAGAACACTATATCCTGCATAACGCATATTTTACTGTGAAATAATACTTATTTCTCTCTTATCACTTAGTATCTGTTGGTCATCCACACATTTATGAGTCTTTTTTACACAGCTATTTCTTCTTTACAGGCCAGGGGCAGGAAGGGAAACAGACTATGCAATTGTCACATTACAAGTTTGACAGTCATTAAATGTCATCATAAAGAAACCCATTCATATTTCATGTCACTAACAGTTGATAAGGGCTTTTGAAGCTGTGGCTCCACTCTGCAGTATTTCATTAGAAGTAGCCTATGAAGCTTGGAGCTGACTGCCATATCTAATGAGCAGACTCTGCTTGACCTGCACATGAAGGTCCAGGCCAGATAAACACAGGCACCTGAACAACCCCAAATTAAAAAAAAAAAAAAAAAAAAAAAAAAAAAAAAAAAAGCCAGGATAAACACCAGGCAACTGAACAACCCAAATAAAAAAAAAAAAAAAAAAAAAAAAAAAAAAAAAAAAAAAAAAAAAAAAAGGGGGCGGGGGGAACAGTAGTAGCAGACGTGCTTTCAATATCTAGTGATAAAAATGCTCAAGAGTATCCGAAAAAAATCTAAAAGTCGTGAAAATTGATTTCTAACTTTGCCAGGGTAAGAACAGATAGGAAATAATTTTGCTTGATTTAACTTTTGTAACTTTCAGTCTCCCTCCCATCTTTCACTAATAATCAAATTATTATTAGATTATTAATTATTATTATTATTCACTAATCTTTCACTTGATACATAAAAGAACTATACATGATTGTTACAACTGCACTAATTCCTTAGTACCTGTGAAGACAGCTGTTCTTGAAGCACTTCAGACTTGAAGCTGTGTGCTGGGCAAGGAGGTTGAGAGGCAGCTCCTGCATCTCAGCAGGGGAAAGAAATGGTCATTAGTAACCTAATGGGATTCTGTCATCTCTTTTTAACTTGGCACAGTTCTTATTCTGGAGATGGCTGTCTGGAGACATCCTGTCTCTGCACTGGCTGGCTGACACTACTTAAGCTGGGAAACCACAGAGGAACCAGGCAGACTCAGTATTTTCTCAGAAACAATTTCACAGCACTTAATTGTTAGGTACTCAAAAACCTGAGCACAGTGAAGATTTGGCCACCAGTAGGAAAATCTTATACCTTTCCTGTAAAAGAGATTCCACATATGTGTGTATGTATATTCATGCATCTGTGTGCATATATATATATGTATATATGCATATATATATATGTATGTATGTATGTATATATATTATTATGAGTTAAGATGAGTCATGAAAACTCAGTGAAGCTGCTGAACACAATGGCTGTTATTTGCTCAGGCTGAAAAATACAGCAAAGTCCTTTGCTGACAGCCAGGAGAGCAGTGGGATATTTAGACTGAAGCCAAAGTTGAACAACACAGACCAGGAAATTTTAGCACCTGAATGCTAAAAGTTGTATCAAGAAGTTTATACAAAATACTTTAAGCTAAGGAAAAGCTAAATATAGAAATAAGCAGTAAGAAAGCTTGGCAGCAAAACCAAGAGGTTGCAATATGACCTTGAAAGCTACACAACAGGGGAGTTCCTTTGGCTGATGTGCCAGCTGGAATGAGGCAGGGAATTTGGATTATAGAGAAAGTGTCCTAACATTAGTGTTATAATATAGTGCTAATCATCCCCTACAGGTGCCCAAACCAGGGCTCAAGTTTATTGTCCAAACAGAAGCAATCTAAAAGATCCTGAAAGGACATTCAAACTGTCAATACAGTAAGAGTAGAATAGGTTCATTTGGGTCCTTACATTAAATCAACCTTTAGTTTAGGTGCTGCAGCCCAAGTGGAAGTGGGGAGGGAAGGTGAAGAGAAGAAGCTCAGTGAGAAGAATTACAAGCAGCATGACACATGGTGTTCATGGGAAGTGACACATTGAAGTATTTTACAGAGTCAGCAGACCTTTACTTAGACTCTTGAAATTGTTTCAGACAGTTGTTTCATAGACTATATCTGCTATAGGTAATGGGCATAAACTATGTGGTGTCTGCAAGCTTTTAGCTTAATTTATATAATAAAAGCTGAAAAAGCTAAAAAAGAAAAGAAAAAAATGTACAAGGATTTTGTTAATACTATTTCTGTACCAAGTGTGATAGGCTTGGACAACCAGAAGAATTTATCAAGCAATCACTTTTTAAATTGGATCAGAGCTTAAATTAAAATGTGCATTTTCATTTTCATTGAGACTCAGCTACAGGAATTAAAAATACAATTTCTATCTAGTAAAGCATTTGTTGAAGTGCCCCTTGAATTTAATAATTAGATGCAGTAGAGATGCTTCTCTTACAAGCTGACATGCAGCAGTACTTTAGTGATGGAATATGGTCAATTCCAGCAGTGTCTGTGAGCACTGGTCTTTACTGGTCCATATAAGGCCTCAGCTTTCACTCTCCCATGACTATAAATTCAATTTCTGCTAGAAGGAATATAATAATATGTTAGATATTTTCTAAACTTGAATTCACAAAATTATTTTTGTATTGAACTGACAGACTACATGCCTGGAGGTTCTAAACTGGTTCTAAATTTCATCTGCCATGTAAAATATTACTGGATACAAATGTCTGTTTATTTAATGAGATAGAGGACAGACCTTTGTTATGCTTGTACCTAAAAGAATGACTGGCATGAGTACGAAAAATATGGATATTGAACAAATAAAACCATAGATACATTTTTTTTTTCTAATATATTTTGATCTGTATAGTTGAACTACAAAATTTAAGAGTAAACTCTAAATTTCCATTCTCACAAAAATTTTCATATCCTGGATGCTCTGGCTTTAAGAAAGAGCAGAGAATTTAGCTGTAATGATCAGATAATGGATGTATCTAATCTGTCACCTCCTGCTCAAGCATGTAATTGTGCTAATCAAGGTGAAAGAATTGTCATGCTGCAGGATCCTATCCCAGGCCAGGAATGTTCCTTCTGGAGGTTTAAAGCCTGAGCTGTTCAGCTATTTGACCTTGCATAGCTGTAAGTGTTATCTATATATTTAGCCTTCTGAAAGCACTGCAGATAATGCCACACAACAAATCTGAGTTAGTGTTATGTTACAAAAAAATAATGTTTCCTTTTCTTCTCTTTCATTTTATATTTCCATTTACTGTCTTTCTGCTGGGACTGTACTGGAGATTTACAGGAAAGCTCTGGCCAGATATTCAAGGACTTTAATAATATTCACTGCTGTGTGACCATTACTAATCTGCACCAAGCATAACCGTTGTATAAATACAGATAATTGAGAAAGCTTAATTTCATTAGTAAAAATTAATGGGCATACTCTGTAGTGAAGAGATAATTTTGCATAAAAGTAATTAGGGCAATCAGTTTGATTCTCCTCAATCATGTGCAGTTTGCCATATTCCTTGAATCTTTTTTTTCTTCTTCCAAGCTGCAAAATTCTAGCTTTTTATTTCTAGACTTGTTTCTATTTCTCAGTTATAATCAGTGCTTTATTCTTCTCTTAATCTCCTTGGCATATGATAATTGTTCATTAAAATGTGCATCCTTAAGTTTCTAGATGATCCTGGGCATAACTAAAACAATACACTTTGTGGAAAAAAATACTGTTTGATTATACAATTGTAGTTGCTATGTTGTCTTAATCTAAATAACTTCCTTTTGATGATCTATGGAAAAAAAATTATCTTTGTTGTAAGTGTATAGCAACTATCTGTAACAATGATAAATAAAGCTATTAAAATGCCAGTAAGTTTTGAATGTGCAACCAAACATATCTATAGACAGGTTTATTAAAAATTAAATTCTGCTTTTTAAGCAATTTTAGTCATGAAACTAGTTATTATTAAGATTTAGATTATGATACATATTTCTTCAGAATTTAAATTATTTTACTAGGACGCAACCATTTAGGAGAAATGTACTTGAACTTTGAATCCTACAGTAAATAACACAGTATTTTTCTGATTTTTATAAACTGACTGACTTGAGCACCAGAAATATTATATTACAAATGTCAAATTAACATCCAACTTCTGGAACAATTGCATGGAATACTGTGACTAAATAATTGCCTATGATTTTCAAATCTGGAATTTAAACAGAAACAAAAAAACATTTAAGCCGAACAGAATGCCTGCTTTTGAGATGTGTCTTTTAATTAGAAATTAGACAGGAGCATGAATTCCTGGCTTGCCAAGGGACAACTGTAACATTTAGGAGGGAGAAGGTTTATTAAAATCATTTGCTTCCCATAAGGTGAAGATTAGGTGTTTGCATGATCCCAGTATACAATCTGAAAATAATGGCACAGGTTTTCAGGAAAATATTGTTTCAACTCCCTTCAAAAGATCTTTTCATGCAGTTGTGACTCGTGGCTAATGGGACTGTCATAGCACATGGGCAGGGCTGATGTGTGAGTCACAGCTCAGGTTTGGCCAGCCCTGTCACAGCAGAGGAGCAGGGCAGGTGCCTGGAGGTAACACCAGCACACCTGGTACTAAAAACACTGCTTGTGTGTCTGTGTATGCTGGGGACATTCAACTAGCCACTGAACAATGAAGGATTCTAAATGTGTGTGTTTTCATGTGTATTGTGTATTTGCTTTTCAAATCTGAAGTTTTAGAAATATGAAATGCAAGATTTTGGTCCATTAGCCCATTTTCGGGCCTCCAGGTCTATATTCTAGCAAGTCTTTGGTAACTGTTCTTAACAGCCATCCATTATCTTTGTGTTAAAATCTCTCTTGAGTTTTGATATGGCTTATCTGCTGCACCAACTGCCTCTTCCATTTATTTTTTACTCCTGAAAATGCTTCAAGTTACACCCACATGCCTGAGTAAATAAGTAGAAAGCTTGGTGGATTAGACCTTAAAACATTTTGGGTACCCAGAGTTCAGGCTTGTGTTTCTATATCAGGTAATTTTTCCATTAGTTTTATGTGTGCTGAAATGGGGCTGTGACACAGCTGAATTTCAGAGCAAGCTTTTAAGGGGAGGTTTGTACGCATTTCATAAAATTGGCTCAAACACTTTCTGTGGCTTTTGCAGTAATTGAATCAACCCAGAAAATCAACATTAGAATGTTGCCTTTCATCAATTGTAAGAAAAAAAGGAAATTTTTTAGAAAGTTGTAGTGGGGGAAAAAATATATTTTGGGATAATTTGGGGATGCTGAGCCTGTGAATTATCTCAACTAAATTATGGAGCTTTATCTGAGGCATAACTTAAGAAAAGTGAATAGTATTTGATGATATAATGCCTTAATGGTTAAGCCAGGATTCAAATACACCCAAACTTTTTTCTTAACAGTTCCACCTGTCTCTACTTTTAATTAGTTTTATGATGAAAAACAGAAACTGAAACTGTTGTTCCAGCAGAAAATCCACTTTTATGCTTGAATGGTCAGCTATAATGGTTATGCAAACTAAAATTGCGTATATTTCCTTTTTACTGCTCTAACTACAGAGAGCACACTGCTTTGCTACAACCTCAAGTCCTTTCATTTTCTATTTCTTTCTTTAAGGAAAGTAAAACATTTTCAATTCTAGAAATTGGGGGGAGGGGTGTTCTACTTCTATATTTGAAAATATTTCAACAGTCTGTGATTAACTGGAAATCTTTAGATTTTTTTTTCCTCACCTTCACATATTTTAATATCATCTCTACTGCAGCTACTGTTTAGATGGGGAAAATTCAGTACCTGATCCTGAAAGCACTATGACTTTTCCATGTATTTTTTTTTAAAAAAATCTTATCTTTGTCATGATCTTAGGGCTGAGCTTGTTTACATGATACAGCCATCTTAACTGCATAAAAGATAACAATTCTTTAGAATCTGATGGGACAGAAATATGTTATTAAAACAAAACACAACAACAACAAAAACAAACAATCCCCAGAACACAAGAGCTTGAACAGGTCTATGGGGGAGCTCTGGTGGGTACAGCTACATCCTGCAGTGATGCCCTGAAAAAAACCTTAAAGTGAAAATAGTTAGAAAATATAGCTGAGCCTGAGGGGAAAAAAAAACCCACTAGGATGTGGCCAAAATTGTCAGGAAGATTAACAGATTGGTTGGAAACTCAGGTTGATCTTAGCTTCTGTCATGCACATTCCTGAGTCAAAACCTGATTATAGTAAGTAAATTCTTTATCATAGTGGTGTTTATCCTTTTGAAGTTGACTGAGCACTTGTACCCTCTTATAATTCCCTGTACTAGATTCTAGATTTTTTTTTTTCAAAAGAAGTCTGAAATGCCTAAAGGATCATCACTTAATCTATTTAATTTAATTTAATTTTAATATTAGAAGATATGTTCTCATTCCTTGCAACACTGACCTCTTCTCAGAATCCTCTGTCCAATCTACCTTAAAGTGTGATCTTTATCATGGGACACTTGGTCAGAATTTTAAAACAAAGTTCTGAAATGGAATTGCAGACAAACATCCCAGATTTACAACATATATTTTCTGCCTCTAAAAATTGATATAAAATTGTAATGGGAAAATAAAGCCTTCTACTTTTAAAAGAATTCTAGGCAGTAGCTAAGGAATTGATGATCCTAATTCTGGAAATAAGGACACAGATATTACCATTGTACATCTAAAATGGTCTGTCACAAAGATAACACATCAGCTACTTTTATGACAAATGTTTTTTGTTTCAAAAGTTACAGTTCTATTAAACTACAAATAAAAGCACTTGGATTAGATTTTTCTGCCTCTCCTCTACCCAGAGAATGAAATCATCACCTTTTTAGCCAAAGTGTGGATAGTCTGTTAATGTGCATCCATAATTAAGTAAATCTTATACTGTGAGTGAGTAGTTAATGCTTTGAGGCTTCTTCAGCTGCCAGCAGAGACCTATCAATGAAGGCAGGGAGACTTCCTGACCCTGTACATGGAGGTTCTGAGACTACTTTGTATTTTTAGTGTATTTTTTCAGTGTAGGATTTGTCAGTCACTACACAGTTCTCTGCCCATAGTGAAAGCTCTTCAGATTATCTCAAGATTCTTAAATTGATTACTTGAGAAAAAGCTTCCACCGGAATCTGTGCTCTTGATTTTTTAGACTGTGATATATGTTTAAAGCTGTTTGAGAAGCTGTACTCAAAAACCTTTGCAAGCAGAGACAAATCCTTAGACACTGGTTGGTTTACGATTTCTTGGTGTTCTTATGATTCTTAACAGCACTACAGAACTTGCAGAAAGTCACAGGAAAAGTTCACTGTTTATGAACTTCCTACCTATCTCCATCTTGTTTCAAAGCAAGATATGGTTTGTGATCTATATGTTATTTGGCATCTAAAATGTCATATAATCCAAATATCATTAAATAGAGAAAGGTGCCTTGGCCATTCTCTAGATGAAGGTGTCTGCTTCTTCTCTATTTAGTTAGTTAGCATTTCCCATTCTAACAAAATCCATATGATAGCATTTGTGGAAATAAAAATGGCAATGATACATGACATGAGTACTCATCTATTTATCCTATGGCTGCTTTCACATCAACCACTTTAAAACAATTCCTTTTAAATTTCTTCATATCCAAAATAATATATATAGAGCACAGCTATGTGTACATTATAAATATATATATATATATATATATATATATATATATATATATATATATATATATATAAAGTCTTTTTTCTTTTTGCTGCATCCCATCAAAGGATGATACAACACATTGGAGCTGTATTACCTACAGAGCTTGTGATGATAAACACCACAATTGTTTAACTTCTTCCTTATTTTGATGGATGTAGCATGAGTTTGGCAGTGTGAGTTGTTATTCCCATCCATTATAACTTAGAAGGTTCCTGTTATTTCCCTCAATTAAACTCTTTGAAGGCTCGAACTATCCATAAATGCAATCTCTTAATTATTTACTTTTTTGCCTGACTATAAAATAACACTTCCATAAAATGAAAACTCCTAATCTTTAGTCTGCAGACTAGCAGACATTTAATAGATAAATGGAATTCAGGTTAAATGATAACACAGAGCAGAAACTACCTGATCCAAACTGAAATTCTCTGCGATTGGTACAGATATTCCAACTATATCTGATTGCCAAATAGCAGAGAGCCTTTCCAAGGGTCACTTAAATCCTAGACTTTATAAAATTTGACATCTCTGTATTGACGTGTTGTGGGTTAACCAAAGATCTGATCTGAAGTACTCTGAAGTAATAGAAACTTTAGCCCTGATTCTAGTAAGCTGCTTTCTAGACTTCAAAACCTCTCAATCTTTGGAGAATTTATTTATCTGGATAAACCTAGACAGGAGAGTTAAAAACAGAGAACAATGAAGTTCTTTGATATTAGATTGTCAGTAGGGTGATATGATTCAACTTTCAGCAAAGAACTCAGCTGAGCTGGAGACCTAGAGTCATAGAATTATTTAGTTTGGAAAAAACCCTAAAATCATCAAGTCCAGCCATTAACCAGCACAACCAAGTCCACCACTAAACCATGGCCCCATCTTTTCAATCCCTCCAGGAATGGTGACTCCACAGCTGCATGAGCAGCCTGTGCTTGTGCTTTCAGTACATTGGTAACCCTTTCAGTAAAGAAATTTTTCCTGATATCCAATATAAACCTTCTCAGCACAACGTGAGGCTGTTCCATCCCATCATTGCCACCTGAGAGAAGAGACCAACAGCCACCAGGCTCCAGCCTCCTTCAAGTGGTGTCAGCAGTGGAGAATATTCCCATCCAAGCTATTCTCCAAGAGAATGCTGTGGGAAACAACAAGAGAAAATCTTTAGTAAAGTCTGGGTAGAAAACATGCACAGACTTCTCCTCATCTGCTTAGCAAATTAATTTATTTTGTCATAGAAATTCATAGTAACTCTTTGAAGTGAGGAAGCAGCAATGTGGTTATTTTGAGGTGTGGTGCATCAGTGCAGTGTTGTATTAATTGTGAATACATTTGTGTGCTTATTGGAATTTCATGTTTGTGCTAACTCACTCTTCTGAATGCTCTCTCAAAGGTGTTCATCTTAGCAGCACTGGACAGATGAAAAAGTCTAATTTTTTTTTTTTTTTTTTCTGAGAGGGCCATTACATTGCCTGTTGCAAAGGCATAGTGATTTCTAGGCAGCCAGAACTGGTGCAATTCAGTCAACCTAAAATAACAGCATGATTGCATTGAGCTGGGCATTAGGAAACTTAAATAGCTTTTTCAGCTTTGGAGTTTGTGTTAAATCTGGAGAGCCATCAGGTATTGATATATCCCTGCTTGTACTGAGTGAAAGGCATACTTCCATAGCCACCTTTTATCTTCTTTTCTCTGCCTCTTCTCTTCCCATTCACCTCTGCCTTGCTTTCTTGTGTTCTTGCTCTCTCTTCTTTTGTCCAACAGCTGGATTTATGCCATTCCTGAACCAAGCTAGGTTCTTGCTCTATGCCTTTGTGAAGACATCAGCTATGCATACCTGATGAGCATAGGAAAAGCAAGAAATAAAAGATTTTTAAAAAAGATATTTGGCTGGATGACGATTTTCAGTTAGATTTGGTATAAATTTATATTGGTTTTTACTTATACCAAGATAGAAAAGTTGATACTAAAAAGCCCTAATCACCATTGTTTGTCAAATTGATAAAAAAGCTTTTTCACATTAGATATCAGGTAACAAGGGAGTAATTTGAGAGTAGGAACTGGATTTCATAAACATTGGTAAAGAGCAAAAAATGCAAACCATGCTTTATTAGGAGTTTAGTGGCACTTTTCTATTTCAAGATAATTTATGCTTGCTTAACATCCAGGTTGAGCTCTACACCTCCTGATAAACATTTTTTAGAGATTTATCACTTCACATATATTCAGTGACCTAAGCAGATATGGGTTGCAAAGAAATATGAGGGTACCAGAGTTCATTGCCTTTGCACATTTACAAGTCTCATTGTCTTTGATGAATTAATCATAGTAAGAATCAGACAAGAAAGTTTATTGGATAGGGTAGAGATGAAAAGACAGAAAACTTGCAAGTCTAGTGAAAATGGTTTAATAAAATCAACCAGTTTCTAGTGCATTGTTTTTGAATTATATGTCTCCTATGGCACAGTGAAGTTTAAAATCCTTACTGAACCTTAGGATCATTCATGCTTTGACTGAGACTTGAACCTGGAGCATAGCACTTGGCAGAACTCAAGTGCAAAGAAGGATGAACTTGAGTGAAATCAGAGGCATGAAAGTTGTAGCAAAACAAGAGTATGAACACTTGTGGGCAGGTGAGAAGTGGAGGTGTTAAGTTTTGAACAGCTTCCTGTTCAAGTGTAGTGGGGAATATAACAATAACAAGACTCTTTCAAACATTGATCTGTCTGACTGTGTCTTTCAAATATTTGTTTTTCAGTAGTTAGGGTTTCCTTGCAAGCATTTTTCAATAATATCTCAATCAAAAAAAAAAAAAAAAAAATGTTGTGCTGTAGTAGTACTAAATTATTCTGTTTATTGGAAAAAAAATGTTATGCACCACAGCTTTTATTTTTTATTGAAAAATAAATCTTAAATGCATCTAGTTTTATATCCATCACAAAGTTCTTTTTGAACCAAGTGACTTAGTGATCCCAGTTTTCCAGTAATGACACTGATAGTGGTAGGAAGTTCTAAATTCTCACCTCATTTCAGGATCTCATATAAAAAAGTGTGTTACCTCAGAACTCTTTGAGGTTGCTTTGAGTGCCATGATTTATTTTTGCTGTTTTGTGCTTTGTAGAAAAATTTAATTATAGGTAGACCTGTATCTGATAGAAACAAGGAGCCAAACTTCTGAATTAATTTAAACTGTTGATGACTGATGTTAATATGTGGTAGTTGAACACATTGATGTTCGTCTAGTGAAACTTCCTGGATTAAAATGAATTGTGTTGGTTGGAGGAGCTTTTCAGGCTCCTGGTCTAGAAATATAATCCTTCTTCTTTTAGGAAGAACTGTACTGCCCAGTCTGGCAAAAACCTCACAGCAGTTCCTAGTCAGTTACCCAGAAATGGCCCTTGTGAGCTTTTCCTGCCCTCCTGTGCAACAGGAGTCTGGGAGCACATGGGTGTGGACACTCAGCCTCCCTGTGCTACAGTAGCTGTTAAATATGTGCCATGTCATCAAGAAATACAATAAAAGAATGATTACCACTGGCACAGGTTGCCCAGAGAGGTGATGGATTCCCCATCCCTGGAAATATTCAAGGTCAGTCTGCACAGGGCTATGTAAATTATTATATTAGACCATCCTCAAAAAATTTCTTGCTTTCTATTTGTTGTTTTGGTGTTTGGGGAATTTTGATGGATACAGGGGTGTTGCCATACATCATCAAGAACTATCAGTATGAATATTTATTTTATTTAAAAGAGCTTCAGAGAAAGCAAAGGGATAATTAGGATGTTCTGCTAATGTTTGGTATCAGATTTGCAGTGAGAGAGATTATATTTTACATATCTGCCTTCTTATTTTCCTCATTTTTATATGCTAATGATTATTTCTATGCAGTAGTACTTGTGATTTGGAACAGGGAATTTCTTAAATATAAAGAATTAAATATAAAGAATATAAATATAAAGATAAAGAATTGTTTCATTTCTGTTATCTGTAACAGAAATATAAGCAGTGGGAATTTTTGTCTCTGATTTTGAGACTTTTGTTGCATGTAAGATGTTCATTTAAGGAGTTGATATCTTATTCTGCAGCAAAACAGAAATTTTCCTGTTAATACTACTGCTCTTTCTTAGCTTCCTACAAGTGTTTTGTACTCAGAAACAATCCATCGTATATATACATACAAAACCATGATTATATTGGGGGGTTAATCATAACTTTTTGATTTAGGGAGTTAACTAACTGAAGCTGCTTTCATAAATTTCTGGTACTGAGGCTATGCAGGGATCTGGCCTGGGAGTACATGTGGGAAGAAGGTAAAATCTGAACCTGGTTTTCATCACCTCTTAGCTAAAATGTTTCTCTGTTTGAAAGTTATCCTAAACTGCATTGCAAACTGAAAAAGGTGCTTGTTTATTTTGCTGAAGTAATTTCAGACTAATAGTGAGTGATTACCAACATAACATTACTGATGTTGATTAGGTACTGTATTTATATTTTTCTCAATTTTCAGGGAAACATTAGTTACATTTGCATCCCGTTGCTAGATGAGACAGGATAGAAGTTCTATGAATTTATTTTCATAAATGACATCATGGCAGACTTAGGATTCTTTAAATAGCAAGGCAACCTATTAGACATGAACAATTTTGAAAATAATTGTATCCATTTTGATGAGGGGGAAACACTTTAGTGTCATTGCACCACTCTTCCGCTATGTGGTTTGTTTATAATCAGCTTTTTAATTTCTGCCAAGCACTCCTGAGTGCTCACAGAGCACAAGCTGTGGGAGGAGCTCACCCCTTCAGTGGAACCGAGAGGAGGCCACACTGCCCTGCCAATGTGGACTAACTGGAGCAGGGCTATTCAAGTAAAAGGATAAATGTGAAATTTGGTTTTAAGTAGACTTAGAACTCTCTCCATTTTATCACAATTTTTGATCAGAGTATGAGGTCTGGTAACAGTCTACCTTGAAGAGACAAATTAAAAAGATGTTAGGAATAGTATTAAAACTCTGATTTTAATAAGAGGGATTGTAATTTCATCATAAATGATGGAAGATATGGGTGACATCATTTTCCTGGTATTTGAGTAACATAATGCATTTAGTGAGTAAAATGAATTCATTATAAAGAAAATATTGCACACACACTATAATTCAGACTGAAAAGCTCTATTTACTCAATTGGAGGCAAGCTTTTCATAAAACAGATGCATAATTTATGTCACTTTTTGCTGCTAGCTGTTTATATGCCTTCTGGTATCCCATAGTCCTTCTCAGATAACTATTTACAGTTTTATACAGAAAGAGATTAAATGCCTCATTGAAGGTCACACAGGAAGACAAACAAAACCAGGAATTAAACAGAGGTCTGCAATAATTATCTAGTTTTATATTTACTTAACACAATTTTCTAGCACTTCAGTTATGGCTGTTTGGTTGGGCAGTAGCCAAAGTCAAGCCACCTTTCCTAGCTTGACAAGACACCTGTTACAGCTAATGTTTCCTCCCAGATGACAAGCTGTAATCAGAACCAAAGATTGTCTTAAGCTGGACTGTATCATAAACTAGTCTGTATGATTTTCACAATATCTTAGCTCTTTACAAGATCTGATAGAATGTTATTTGACGCAGTTTCAAAAAGTTATATTTTGTCAGGCATTTTTTGCCAGTGAATTTTTCAACAGGCTTTCACTTTAAATAACTTAGATACTTTCTATCCTATGGAGAAATACATCCTCTGAGGAGCTTTATTTGCCTTTTTCCTTGCCAATTCAATGACAAATATTTGAACTGAGAACATAGAGGGATGAGAATAAAAAGTAAAATTCAAATGACTGTTGCTTTTTCTTACATTGTAATTATTTCATGCTTGAGTAGATAAACAAACACAGTTCCCTCTTTGATTTTTGTAATTTCTGAAATTTAGCAGTGGTAACACAGACATTCTGGGTATTCTTTGTACATTTTGGAAGACCTGAGCACGTATTTTAAGTTGTAGTATCTTATTGGAAAAGAATTTATCTCTGCTGAATCCTCTTTAAAAGCAAACCTAAAACCTTGCAATATTTTTCTGAGCCTTTCTGTCCATCTTAGGTATGTGAAGTTGTTAAAAAAGAATGGATGATTTTTTTGGATATTTTCACATGTGGTCTCATTTCAAAGAAACAACTAGTAAGTTCCAGGGCATGGATTATTCCCCTGGAAGTCAGCTGTGTTTCCAGTATACTCTTCACAGCTGTTTGACCTTGCTGCTTTCCTGCCCATAAAAACCGTATTTGCTACAGAACTGCTGGCTCTATGAGAAACAATCCATCAGTTTTACAGATGCTACAAACACTTCAATTCTCTACAAAGTTAACAGTATCACAGTAACTCTCACATTACCAGTTCTATTTTCAAATAATTGACTTAGGAACAAGTATTATTTGGCCCAGCTTATGGCTACATCAGGCCATGTAACTCATGGCCCAGAGCTTAGGGCAGAGGAGTGCCCCATGGATATCCCAGCCCGCTGTGACCCTGGGCCCTCTCTCATTTCCCAGCTCAGAGAAAGGTGGGGACTTTCAGGTTGGTCACAGAGGAAATCTCTGAAGCTTTGTGGTGAGGTCCTTAAGCCAAGATTGACCAATTTAAAAATAGAGGAATAATTTCCTGGAGTATGGATACTCCAGACTGGTTTCCATGTCTTGAGTGCCCACCTAGAGGACAGAGTCATGTCTTTTCTACCTCAGGGTAGATGCGATTTTTGTTTGTTTGTTTGGGGGGTTTTGTTGCTGTTTTGGTTTTTTTTTTTTTGGGGGGGGGGGGGGTTGTTGTTGTTTGTGAGCTTTTTTGGGGGGTGTTTTGTGAGGTTTTTTGTTTGTTTATTTTTGTGGGGATTTTTTGTTGCTGTTTTTATTTTTTTTTAAATTACTATTATTTTTTTAGCCTGGTAGAAAGTGTTCCAGAGCTGCAGGTGAAATATCTACACCAAGAAAAGACTTACGTCTTCAAGTGTTCTCTCATAAAGTCCCTGCAAGCTGCGAAATAATGTTAATTAAAAGGTGGTCATGTGCTCTAGACAGGGTTCATTGAATGATGAACTGCTCTAAGATTTGATCTGCTGACTGTGAGCTCCATTCTTCCTAAGCACAGATGATCTGAGCCCAGACTCAAGAGGTCAGCAACATGGGTGCAGGATAGGAGGGACCATGAGCCCATGAGTAAGAGAGATTTTTTTTAAGCAGCCTTTGAGTTTCACGCTTGAAGAATTGCTCCATTGATGTTAGAATTCCTGCCTCTGCTAGGAAACATTTGGTGAAGTTCATATATTAATTTCAGTGTCATTCATATCTGAGTCCCTCAGTGGAAAGACATAAACAATTTTTGAATCTATTCTAAATTGAAGTATTTATGATGAAATGTTGAGATTTTAATGATGTTACATTTCATAAATCTAGGGGATGCTGGTATTGTCAAACTAATACTAAAAAGGGAAAGAAGTATCTGTCATCTGTTTCATCATCACCATCACTTACTCTGAGCACTTTGACAATTAAAGACTGATCATTTCCTGAGTGCTCATTTCATCAATTAAATAATGGCAGAAGTGTTGTGTAGCTTATTATTCAATACATATAGATACAGTCGTATTCAATGTTTTGCAGTAAAACAGTAAATAATTTATCAAGTGACTTGCTTGTGAATGTTCTGTTCTAAATCAATTTAGACTTTTCTGAAAGTGAGTTCCTTATTTTCAACTGTATTCTAAATCACTTCTCTGAATTTCTTTGCCAATTACTCAAGTCATAACCTTTTTTGAGAACTGTCAACTAAGGCTGATAGTTTTAATGTCAGTTGTGAGAAAGGATCTTGCATATATTAGGCTTCTATTCTTATAAATTCATGACAAAATCTTAGATTAGAATGTGAATTTTGTGTTTAAATTGAGGGTTTTCCTCCCAACAAATATTGATGCATTGAGAGCAATTCATTCTGGCTAGAACATGGGTAGAAATTTAACGAGAGAGGAGTGATGGCCACTACAAAATGCTTAGCTGTTTATATATTTAGCAAAAATATTCTATCCAGGTCAACAAATAACATGCTTGCCCTAATGCTGCCACTAATAGAGTATAAGTCACATGTTTTAGTGGCAAGAGTTTTGCAATGTATTTTTAGCCACAATATTTTCTTGATGGGTTTTTGAATCAACTGTTTAAAAGGGATGGCAACACTGGCTGGATTTTGTGTAAGAGCAGCGTACAATTATTTTTCTATTCAGTTTTCACAAAATTAGTAGATAGGATATCTGTAAATCTGTTTACATGCATCTCATGAGCGTAAACCGAAGATTATTTATGCCATGATTTTAAAAGTATAGAAAAATATAGCAACTAGAAGAAAATATTTTTTAATGCAGAATTTTAGTCCAGTTTTGTGGTGAAAACTTCTACTTTAGCCATTCACTCATATGTTTAAAAGTGAAAGTAGAAATACATACTAGACTAGTTTGATCTCTTTCAATACCATAAATTAAATCTATATATCTCAGTTTTAAAAAACCCTGACTTTTAGATAATATTTTAGTCAAAATGTCCTTTTCTTTTGTCATATATTTGCCATTTCACTGGTTTAACTGTATTGAGGTTACTGCCATAAAAATATAGAGGGTTATTCTTGTTAATCATTGCTAAAATTACCTTAAAGGAAAGATTAATGAACTCCATAATTTTCCCTGGTCTAGAAAATGAACATAAGACATGACACTTTACTTCCTCACATCCATGTTATGTATAGGGTAAGCATTTTCTAAACCACTTGGAAAGGTTCTTGATCAATGTTAGTAGTAAATCACCATATAATCATTATGTTGCCTAAAATTTAGGATAAATTTGAAGAATTCTTTGCATATCAGTTTAATTACCTTTCAGAGATTAAAATACAGACTTCTGTATTCCCAAAGAAAGACAGCAAAATAATAAAATATTTTTGCTGTCATCCATCAAGTTTTTAACGTGATAAGAAAAGGGCACTACATTTGAGTCTATTCAGGGATGTGCAGAATGCAGGCAAATTGTGTAATATTTTGTGGGATTCAGGGTTTCTCAGTTTGTGTTTGCATGGACTAGAAACCACTGGAGATACAGTTTAAATGCCATTTCAGAGTAAAGCCAGCTCTGATCCCAGAACTGGAATTGTCAGTCTAGCAATAACCGCCAGTTCTTCTAGTCCCATAAACATCCCACCAACATTTCTGTGGAAAAACCAGGCTACAAACCTTTCCAGGTTTCCAAAGAGAGGTGCAATGTATATTCCATTCCTTTGATCCAAGGTTTGCTTCCAATTTTGTACATGAATTTTAAAGAAGTCACATATACCCCTTTTAAAAGCTCTCCCTGAAAGCGTGACACACAGGATTACTCCAAGACACACTTGGTTTTCCACTGTATTACACTTTGTAGATTCTGAAAGGGACTAAAAGTACTTTAGGTTGCAAACATTTCTACCATTACTGTAGCTGATGCATTAAAGGGAAACAGATTTGTTCACATCCAGGCTTAATGCAGTCTTTTCTTAAAGCGTCCCCCATATGACCCCATATAAGAGTTCTCTTTTTTCATCATGGGACCTAAAAGCAGTACTGAGTATTCTGATGGACATTCTACATTTCAGCCATGGCTTCCATTCCTTTTAGGCTTTTGACCTGAGCTCTGCCTTCTAGCTTGCTCTGTGTTTGGCTTGATGAGTTAGAGCTTCATGCTCTCCTGCTCCTATCTTAGATATTTTTTTCCTAACAAAACAACAGTAAGAATAGTTCTAGGATTTTTGCCAAAAGTAACTTCCAGCTCTCAAATAAATCAGGAAATATTTCTATCTTTCTAAAAGCTGAAGTTTCCAAATTCCTCAGAGCACAAATTGCATTCCTGAATGTCCACAAGGCACTTAAAACTTTTAAATGTACCTTCACAGAACTGGAAGTGTTTTCAAATCTCACTTGCTTGTTCTGAATAAATGTGATAGCTTTACAGGAGAGCAGACAAAATGGATTTTGTTCATCTAATCTCCTTAAAGAACAAGAGGAAAGATCCAGATAATACTTCCTAATTGTACATATTATAAATAAGCAGCCATTGTGAAATTTGACTCAAATTTAGCTGAATAAAAATCTGGCTTTCCTGTGTTTAACATGGAATGAGAGACAATCTCTATTGAGGTTTCCAGTACTTATTGTTATTATTTTAATTTCATACCAAAATTACTTGAAGTCTGTAGATTTATATAATAACCATGACGTTACATCACTCTGTTGCCACTTTCCAGCTATTCTGTAAACTTTGTGTATCTTCTTCATGCAGGAATTGCATCTACCACATGGTTTCAAAATTAAGTGTTCTGCTACTGTACTATGGACAGTGCAACCTGAAAATGCTTCCATGCAGCAGGCATTGAGAATTGCTTCCCTTGGATCAGCACGTGTTTGTTCTCACTCACTCCTTAATCACTGTGTCTCTCATTTAGCAGCAAAAATAGAGCAAAGCATGAATTAGCAGGAAAACTCAGCCATTTCTTGTATTAAAGAGCAAAAATCTTTCACAGATAAAGATCATTCCTAGGGTAAATATTGTAAGAAAGGAAGATTGGACAGGCTAAACCGTGCAAGCA
The DNA here is from genome assembly GCA_018697195.1 of Certhia americana. Taxonomy (NCBI): domain Eukaryota; kingdom Metazoa; phylum Chordata; class Aves; order Passeriformes; family Certhiidae; genus Certhia; species Certhia americana. Next base: position 16,029,152 of record CM031880.1, read on the forward strand.
GATAATGGCCTACTCTTAGACTGCCATGCCATTATGTCTAAAACATGCTGAAGTCTGTGAATGGCACAAGTTTCTCAGTGTCTGAGTGAAATCTCATGAGGCTAGAAATCTGAAGCATTTATGTACAAGAGTAACTTGTGTAAGGAATTTTCAGATTTTAGAGAGCAAGTAGGGCATGAATGTTTTAGTCCTGTGCAAAACTTTTCAATGAAAGCATCACAAAATTTTTATATAACTAATCTGTATCACAGTCCTAGGCTAATCAAGATATGAATTAGAACTTTTAACCAGCCAATAATAAAAATATGATGATGTTGAAAACTGTGAGATGATGCTGATATTTTTTTCTTTCCTTTGACTGAATTTTTTATGAATATCAGTTTTTATCAGGATACTGCAGACAAATTAGTCCTGCAACAGGTTTAAATGTATATCTGAAATGAGGAAGCTTTTAAAACTATGGTTTTAACAATACTGCTCCTACTGATTGTTCTGATTCCTAAATTCTTTCAGCAGATAGGAGGGAGGTAGTTATTTGTGCACTGTAGAAAAGGGATTAAGAGAACTATGGAGTTTACTTATTTATGGTCACTTCCACAGATTTTGCAATTACTGAGCAATGCATTGAAAGCCTCTGTGCATAATTTGCAGGCTCACTGAATTTTCATCTCAAGTTTGTTTTCTGTTTACCAGAAGCTGTGAATTTAAGATCCTTTTTTTAGTAATACCCTTTGCAAATTTAATAAGTAATAATACAATAGTCTGCCAAAGCATATAGAACATCATATTGCCATGCTAAAGAAATTAGAACATGTATAAAAAAATCTGTTTAATGGAATTTTTTGTCCAATGAATGGCATTTCCTGTCACCATAATAAAGCCTTATTATGTTGAGATGAATGTCAGAACAGGTTTATGTTTTCTCAGAGTTACTATGTATTCTCTCTAGGTACTTCATATTAAATAAGAGACTGTACTCAGAATGAATATATAATTAATTTTTCTGACCATGCTAATTATTTGGCAAGTTTGAAATATCAACTGTCTTTTAATTTAGAGTTTAATTTATTTCAGATTTTGGAAGTCTCACTGGTGTAAGGAGAATCTCACTTAGCTGTAAATCATGTTACAAAGTCAAATAATCCTTTCATCCTCGGTCTTGTAAATTAAGGTGCTATGTTGATGTCCTGCCCTTTAAGGTAATATTTATTTCAACAACTGAAAGGAAAGCTTTTGAAACCTGGAATCTAATGATGATAGGGATGCAAACTGTATTGCACAGCACACTAACTGTTGTGTTCACAAAAATCCCACACCAAAAAGTGAAGGCTATAAGTGCCTCTTTCATTCTGTTTTCATTTTGCCAAACTATAGAAAATAACAAATTTTTGTTATTCTGCAGTTTCCTGAGCCTGGTACATTGTGGCTGTGAATGATCTATTCCTACTTGTTCCAATTTATGGTTTCTCAGATTTACTGCTCATGCTGTGAAATAAAAATCCCATTTACCTCTTATAGAAATCTCCTTTGTGTATTTTTAAGTGATGCCATTGATATAATTGGTGAAAGGGACTTATCAGTAATGGCCTTGTCTTCATAATAATTCTTTTAAAAACACTGTGTTTTGATGAATTGGGACGTGTTCAGAGGTTCCCTGACTGGAGGCCAGGACCTCAGTTTCTTGATATTATATTCCAGCTCAGCAGCTGGAGTCCTTGCTATGGTATTGCAAAGGAGTGAATTGAAAATTAGCATTTCTCACTTTTTAATCCTCCATGTCAAGTGTGAAATACCAAAAATGTATTTTAGACTTCATTTTTTTCACCGAAAACATAAGTTAGAGTAGTCCATTGCTTTGAAATGCATCATGTTTACAAAATTTAGCACACAATAAACCTACACAATAGATGGGTTGGGTCCCAACAGCATCAAACCTTTGTAGCATCCCTAGCAATATCCTGCTCTTTATTACTTCTTTTCTTGCTTACCTCCAGATCTGCAGTTTGGGAAAAGAAGTAGAGACACTTTCTGGCAAACCTTTGGAGAAAGAAAAGTAAATAACAAGGTTAAAACCCCCTTCCCGAAAATACACAGCTTTAGGCAATCTCAGCTTTAAGCATAAGGTTTGATACGTGAAAGGAATTGTGTAAACACGAGGGAACACGTGGTCACCAAGGTCCAAGGAGTACAGATGTTTAACGCCTTAGGGATTGAAATCCTCAGCTTAAATTGTATTTGGAAGCAGTGTGGAAAGCATTGAAAAATCTCAGGTTGTATTTTCTACTGCTCTCCCTTTCTATAAGCTGCTGAAATGCAGTAAATACAGAAAACGCAAGGCAAATGTAGTGAATGACATGAAGAAAACAGTTTAATATCTGTTACCTAGTGCAGTACTGTCCATTGCAAAATATGGAATAAATTTATATCAATTAAAAGAATATCCCCATGCTGAAAGTCTTTTCACTGAAATATGTATAATCCTACTCTTGGAAAATTTGGATCTGATCCGTTGTATTTCTATTTACAGCACTTTCACATGATTTTGATTGCTTCTAACTTAAAAGTCTAATACCTAGTATAGGTTTCTCATGATTAAAACCACCTCAAAAAAGATTTTAATGGAGCTTTTCTTTTATCCTACCACAGCTCCCGTGTCTCTCTGTTCCTCTGTGACTTATCTGTCTCGTGTTTTCTACCAAAATCTCTTCCTTTAATTTCTGCATGGGAAATCATTCAGGGTTCCAGTATTTTGGACAAGGATGAGCAGTAGTATTGTTAAGCTGGAGTGGCTTTGTGGCTGCCATCAAGCTGGTTTCTGACCTTTGAAACATTGGCTCCAGTTACAGATTTGGGAGGTCTATACAGTTCCCTTAAGAATCTGCTTTTTTCATAAAATTAATAAGGTTCTGTCCATTAATTACTACTTCAAGCTCATGGATATACTGGTCAGAATTAGGCAGAAAGCAGCTATTCCCTTGAATGTTTAGGTTTTGAGTGCATGACTGCTAGCAGTATTTTTTCATGAGTTTTAAAATAAACCCATCTTTGTTCAGTTTGGAATTTTGATGTTTTGGCATTGAAGACAGGCGCATTGTTGTTGTGTTGTATAAGCTTCAACAATTTTTTATTCTTCTCTAATCACTTGAGACATATTCTGCCCTCATATCATGTGGTTTGTTTTCCCTCAGACTGGACAGTTGTCCTAGTGGTTTGTGGATGGAGATAAAGGATGTGAAGTAGCTGCAAATCCCTTCAGGTTACGCTTGAATGGCTTATACAACGTGTAAAGCAAGCACAGGAGGTGTGCTATGCTCTGCTGTGTGTAAGAACAATTTGGAAAGGTAAAAAGTCATCCCAATTTAGACACAAATATAATTCAAAAGAGCTTTCCAAAAAAGAGAGTTTCCTGCAGTAGAACTAGGACTATTTAATCTGTAGGATCCATGAGTTCAGGATATCCCAGGCAGGATTGCCAGTTGTGTATTACGCCATGACCTTCAGCACAGCCTGCCAAGGTCACTGGACATGCTGCAGGACATTCCAGTGTTCCCAGTGGCAATTGAATGATGGCTTACAGCAGTTTGTTTACTCTTTCACTTGATATAATAGCCATGATTTTCTGAATGTCAAGCAGCCACAAAGAAACTCCTATCAGCATCCTCTTTACAAAATTTCCATTTTGTGGTTTGTATCAAAGCATGAATTTTTTCTATGGCTGGCTTAGTGTGGTGACTATCACTGGAATATCTGGCTAGTGTTAATAATTACGCTGTGGGGAATGAGGATTTTTCAGCTTTGTCTTGGGATTGCACTTGCAAATCCTTCAATAGTGCCAGCTTATCCTGCCAATGAAAAGTGTGGTCTAAATCTCCATTTTTGGCTTCTAATGTGATTTTTTTTTTTAGGGATCTTCTCAAGTGGGGTGATGAGGGATTCATTTCATAGATTTTATGTTTTAAAACGCCACTAAGACCAAAACTGGTTTCATGCAGCAGTTATACCATGCTCTCTGAAATCCTGTTAAGAGTAAATGAGATATAAGAAAAGAGCAAGATCCTAGAGCTTGACAACTATATTGTACTTCTGCTACTCACCAATGGAATGCTTTTAATAATTGTGAAACCTAGAGTTTATGTCGCTTGAACGTGGAATGAAACACAGCAATGCTTCCATGTTCAAAGAAAAAGAAATGTCTTTCCATTCTGTCCCTGTTAGAGACAACTTGTAGATAGTGTTAATTCAATATGTTGTGGTCTAGGTTTTTGTTATACAGATTAGAAGTAAAGGCTTTATTAAAGGACAATTTATGAAAGAACATCAAAAGAAACCATGAATTTCTGCTACAAAATGCTGTATTCTTAGTGATGACACTTAATTTCAAATACTTTGGTGTACAAAGAAGTGTAAAATTATCACAGCAAGACTTGAGGCCGTAAGTAGAAATTATATCCTCAACTGGTGTAAGAAAAACTGTATGAAGTGCTTTCTGTTTCTTACTGTCAATAACATGAGAGGTAAAAGAGAAAAACAGAGCTATTTCCAGAATTTATAAATCCAGCTATTGGATAAACAAGTATCCTACCTTTTCCATTAGGTGTTTAGAGGTTTTAAATGAAACAAAGCTTGAAAGATACTGCTACTTCTACTTGAAGAAATGTTCTAAATGCACTAAAGTCCAAGACAAACCACAGAAAACTGTTTTAGAGAGATGCGCAACTTCACATATTATTTTTAAAGTTGATTACTTATCTGCCTTCTTGATTTATACATAAGATAGGAATTTCAGTTATTTTGTTTCTTATCAGAAATAACCACTCTGTCAAAGGCATGCTCTAGTATTGACCAACCTTTTGTTAAAGATGTCTATATTCAGCCTTAGTACTGCTTACTCTTGCCATCTGAAATGCAGAGGGAAAATATTATTTCAAGATCTACCTTCATTTTTATTCCTGGACATAGCATTAAAAAAATCCACAGTCCCTCGAGGAAATTTAACCAATTTTGACCTAGCCCCAAAATAAGCATGTACATTTTCTGGATACAATAAAGAAAACCTCATATTCAGTTGAATCAGCCCCTTGCATATTAGGTTAAAGTCCCATCTCTTCAAAGCAGTAGATAACTTTTTTTTTTTTTTTTTTTTTTTTTTTTCTGTCTATCATGCAATGTTGCTGTGTTTGGAAAGCTGTGTGGTCTGCACTGTGTCCAGGGAAAAGGGAAATAAAGAATAGACCAAAGAGCTAGTTTGCTGCATATGCATGATAATGTGGAGAATTATTTGGTTTTCTTTTATGTGCCTTTCTATCCCAAATGTATCAGAAAATGTGTTGTAACAAAATAAGCAGCATTGTTTTCTCTTGTTGCATGGAACCTTCAAACTGTAATAATACATTTCTTGATCTTGAGTTTGGAAGCCTTGAAACCATTTCTGTAGCATTTTGAAGTGCAACTGTTAGACGTATCTTTAAATTTTACAGTGATTTACAATCACCTTCATTCAAACAGAAGTATCACTTAAAAGAGTTTGCACTTTGCTCATGATTAAGGATTTCAAATTCTCTCTGAATTTGAATTTTCTTCCCTCTTGGAAATTCAATATTTCTGCCTGTCATCATAATCTCTAAAGGACTGATTCTGTTATCAGGTCTCACGCAACCCCTCCAGCTTATCTATGGCTCTTGTTTAGAAGTCTGGTTTTGGAGCATCATTTCCCATAATGGAACCTTGTAGAAATTCCTGTGCCCTATGCTGGATGCAAACACCACTGTCATTTTACCATAGTCATATAATTTAAGAAATATTTATTGGTCAGACAAATATTTCAAATTGGTAGCTACTGTATTCCTACTTAATTTGGGCCACTTCTGTAGTATTTTTTTAAATGGAGTTTCATTAATCTTTCAGAAACCCTCTCTGAAATACTTGGACATTTTCCATTTATTCTCTGTTTTCCTCTTTGTTTCTTAACATTACTGAAGTGATGAATGCAACTCCACATCTTAGCAAACTCCTAGCAGAAAATAAAACCAGAAAATGGAAGCATTTCATTCCACTGGAAAACAACTCCAGTAAGATAAACAGGTGTGAGCACAAAGCACATTCAACTGCAGATGTGCACTTCCATGTGTTTCTCCACACCTGATTTAGGCAGCTGGATTGCAGTCAAGTGCTCTTGTTCAGCCATGTTTTTTTCTTGTGTCCTTGTGTTTCTTATATTTTAAATCTATGTAATCAGATCACACTGAAAGTTATTCTTTTAAAGGGAGTAGCTACCTTAGCCATGCTACATATAAACAGCTGTGATTTGTTGTACATTGGTTCTTTCCATGGTACCTATAATCTGAAGAAACATACTAGATGCAGCATTAGTCACAGTGAAATTCAGACCTTGATGTTGCTGAAGCAAATAAAGCAAAAGCAAATTGATGTTGCAATACCTTTAAATCCTGTTACCCTGTAGTAGATGTGGGCTTTTTGCTAGCTGTGTTTTAAGGCATAGATGTTTATTTACATAATGGTAAGATTGAGTTAGGTTTTGAGAAAGGAAAATGACACCTCAATTTTACAATGTGATTAATATATGTGTAAAGAATTAGATAAAATAAACCAAGCCAGCTTATGATTTACACCCTATTTATAATAAATTCTTTGTACTTAAAGCAGAATCCTGAATGTAAAATAGTAAAGCTAATTTTCAGAGGACTGCATAAAGGTGCACCTCATCTATAGCAAAATATTCCCCTAGAAACCTTTGAAACTAATATCAACTAGTTTTAGATTTTATTCTCTCACTAGCCAATTTGTATGCTGTTTTGTTCCTATCCATATGTTAACTCAGAACTGGAGGTTACAGTAATATCCAATATAGCCAGCACAGGGCTTCCATTTCAGCCTGAAACCAAATTTCAGTGACTTTTTCTGTCCAAATCCCACCCAAAGAACTGCTGCTGTTTCTATGTCTTCAAGACAAACTTTCCTCGGATGTCATTCTCCTTTTCCTATGTCACAGTGCAATTGCAGCAGTTTTTCATTTGTAATTGTATTTTTTGTCTGTGTAGTGCACCTTTGCTCTGCAGCAGGATTCAGTTGCAGGAGTCTGACAAAGCTCAGTTTCCAAGAGCCAAAGGTGAGAGGAAAAGGGACCCTGAGAGGCACAGGACAACAAAGAGCACGTGCACTGTTTTGTGTAGAAAATCCTGATATTTCTCTCTGCTAAAATTGTGTCCTTTATAAAAACAAATCTGATGTAAGAACACTGTGACATTTACTTCATCTGTCTAAAAATAATTGAAGTCTCTCAGTCCAGCTCTGATTTCTGCCCTTGCATTTTAATCTGCCTCAGCATTTCACAGTCTTTTGCACCTGGTCAAGTTGTCACTATTATAGGTCTAATACTAATCTTTCTATTTAAGTTTGGAATTTGAATTCTTGATGCAGGTAACTTCCTTGCTAAGCCTTCTTTAACATAGGGCATATCTCCAGCAGTGATTTACTATCTTATTTCTATATAATGTTTGTTGATATCAGGGTTTTCAGCCCATTATTTTCCTTATACTGAGTTTTTGACATGCCTGTTGTGCCAATGCTGTAATTTAAAACCCAGAATTCCAAATTACACTTCTCTCTTATTTTGATGTGCTGTATTTCTGTAGAAACACACACACACAAAGAACATTAACTGCCTTAAGCCTTCCCTGTATAAAACAAAGAGTCACAATTTATTGTGAGGGAGATTGGAGTGTTTTTAACATAGAGGTTAAACACTTGTACGTTTAGAAGTTAACTAAAGTCTTTGAAGCTGAAGTATTCTGTAATGTTTTTGTTTGCTCTTCGTCTCGTCACACTTGAGATTTCATGAAGGGAGGAGTGCAGAGGGTTACACGTGTCAGAAGACAATATGTCCTCACTTGGTAAAGGGCTGATTGCAATGTGACTAAACATCTAGTATGAACTTCAGCACTGATACTCTATTTCACACTGCTTTAACTGATCTTTCCACAACAGATAAGCAAAATCAAGGGCAAATTATATTCATCCATATCAGGAGAGCCAAGGACAAAGAACACTTTCAGCTGTTTCACAACTGACCTGCTGTTCACAACAGCTCCGTTGCATGTGCATTGCACAGCTCCCACTAGTAAGAAACTGCATGTTCAATCCACCTTTCTCGTTTGGTTCATCATAAATAGACAGAGTAAGAGAGTAAGCCTGACAGAGTAAGATTTTTTATAGTGGAAATAGTAAAACAAAGTCATATGGCAACAGTCATACCTACAGTGTTTTAAATACACAAAGGAAAGAGGGAAATACTTACCCAGTAGGATGGAATGCTTCATTTTGTTATGTTATTGTGGTGCTACTCTCTGTTTCCCATAACTACTGGAAAACATTTGTCTTCTAACAGACAGAGAAGATATTTTCCTAATTGATTACACTGGTTCCAAAGGAAAACACTTTTTTATTATTTTGATATAGCAACAAAATATAGAAACAATTCTAGGATCCAAATTAATGCTAATCTACCTTGAATATACAATCACTGTAATAATAAGAGGGCAATTAAACATGTACATGAACACACTCTTTAATTTCAAAAGGTTTTATCCTAAGTGAAATTAGCTTACATCTAAAATTTAAATGGTAATCCAGATGCTTAGTTTTCATAGTTTGTTTAGTGACTTTAAATGTTATGGAGTTTCAGCACTATGGTGAATTTTTGCAATAGAAAGATTCGATTAAGCATTTTTTAGATACCACTTGAAAAAAATAAGATTTTTTTCTCTAAATCTGCATTAATGACCTTTTTTCTTTTTAAATATGTTGTTCACTGACTATTTTTTGAAGTTATTTGTCATATAAGAAGAGCATAGCAACCTAGACAGATTTCACTTTTAACTTAGTTGTAAATTTTAGGCACAGTTTCTAGTGAATCAGATTTTCAAACATAAACAGGCCTTCATTGATGTCAGTAAGACAATGTGTAAATGCAGAGTTGTCCCTAAATAAATTAATCTATGGATTTTTTTCCTGCTATACACTATTAGGCAGAAGTGAATCAGTATGCAGTTAAAAGAACTACAGATATTTCCATTTTATCTGATAATTCTAGCTAATGCTAAAAACTGACTTAAATAATCAATATTGTACTGACAGTTGAGGGGAATTTTGACTAATAACAAAAAAAGTGATTCTGTGCATGGAAACACATGAGAAATTATCATCACTGTTTCCCCCAACAATTTTTCCCTTTCTAAAAACAGAATTTTGGAATGGTCTTAAGAATTTATGTATTGGATATGGGTTTCCATTCAAAAAATAAAGGAAATTGATGCAGTGCTCTCAAACACATATTGCATGGGTTTATTACGTTGTCATCTTTGTTTCATGGCTAAGAATGGTTTTTACATCAGTTCCTTCTATTGACATTACTGTATATTAAATTTCTCTCTTTGTCTCAGCTGGTATTAATGGAAAGTCATGCTTTGGTTGAAATATTCTCAGTGATCTACTGCCGCTCATATGTATTAGCACTGCAGCAGTCATTTCCTAAATCTCCAGCTTTTGTCTTCCAAATCATATTTCTGAAGATCAGGCTGCCTCAGTCTGATTATTTAAGCAGTTTACATTTCAGAGCTTGTTCTGCACAGTACCCATTTTGCATGTAAAGTTCCATCTTTGTATCCTACAAAACAAAAACTGAGTTCTACATAACGTTATCATTTGAGCTCATCTTCCCAACTTATTTGATGTTTCATATCTTGAAGGATAAGCCTGTGATTAGCTATGCACTTACAGCAGGTAACTGTATTTTTCTGTAAGTGTAGTTACTTGCAGAGACACACAAGCTTTATTGCAAGCTCCTCCCTAAAAATATTGAATTATTATTTGAGCAGAACATTGTTTCAGTTTTAATGAGGTCATCTGCAATATAGTATTTCATTGCTGTCTTCCTATAAGCAGAATAATCTTCACCTTTTTTATTCTTGCTCTTTTGCCATTAGCATTCTTATCTCTTTGGGGACTGTGGTACATATTTAGCAAGACAATAATGATACTTTTGTGTCCATGTTCATTTCAAACACTTATCTTTGTCAAATTTAAGAACCTTTGGTAGCACAATTAGTGTTTCTGTCATGTTTATTCTATCATCTTAACACGAGGAATGTAGGCACATGCAGTGGAAACATCTTTGGTCATTCATGCATAAGAATGTGGGACAAAGCATCCCTGATTTTTACCTTGCATTTCTAATAGGTGCTGATGAGGCCTCACTGATGTTGTGACCACTGGTTGTCATGAGCATTATCTGGTTAGTGTACCCTGGAGAAAGCTCTGTCTAAAATACAAGTGAGATTTGTTTGTACTGTAGAAAGTCCTACTCTGCAAATAACACCCCAAAATGATTGCCAGCATGATGAAGCTTATAGGTTGCTTTTAAAATTTCTTTAATTTGAGATCTTGAGGGAAGAAGTAGATTCTAAAATCTTTAAGAATAAAAACAAATAACTTCCCTCTCCAAACCTCCTCCCCCAAAACCAAAAAACCCCCTTCAAAGCGAACAAATAAACAAAACAAAAACAAACAAGGAAAACAAAGAAACAAAAAAAAAACAAAACACAAAAAACCCCATGGTACAATGACTTCTTGTGTTTCCAATAGTCTGTCTTAAACAAGACTGTACTCTCTGGGGGTTCCTATAGCAAAAAACTCTTAACATGATTTTCCTGTACTTTGACACACAAGTAAGAAAGTTTTGTGACCAAGGTCATGTCTTCATTCATCAAAAACTGAATCTTCTGGCCAAAGCAAAAGAGAAAAATTGCCACCTATATTTACATGCAATGGGAAATGCTGGCAGTATTCTGTGATTCTGTATCCAAATTAAAAAATAGTCTGCAGCTAGGGGTCTCATTCAACAGTAAAAGAAAATTCTTCTAAGATTGACTCACCCCCAAATCCATTCCATTTAGCGACTCCTATCCTTCCCAGTTTTGGATGCTTAAGTTGTGATCATTGTTAGCACCATAAAATAGTGAATGGATTGAGTTCATTTTGAGTTTTTCAGAATTTATAATTCAGCTGTGATAGTGCAGGTCAAGACCTGAATATCCTGACACATGTATTCTGTATATAGTGAAAGGTTGGCAATTTTGAGAAAAGAAAATGCAGCCTAAAGGAATACAGATTTGAGGAAAGGTTTTTACAAGCCTCAAATTGATTAAGTGCTCAAATTGCTTTAAAACTTGATTTCCCAGTAGATGCACCTGAACACAGGGTCCCTGGCCAACACCTTAAACATCATTTTTTACCTCAGTGTATAATGTAAGAGCCGTAGTAAATGTAGCCAAAATACTTAATGGTTGCTTGCATTTTTTTAATGCAGTGAAGATTTTGTTCTTACAGACACAAGATTGTGGTTTGATTCTATCTCATTCTTTTATTTTTTTCTATAAAAATGATCCCTTTCATATATATAGTACTCACATTGTGATGTCTGCAAAATGCCAACATCTGCCTAATCTAAACTGCTTCATTTGCAGTCTTATCTGGGAAAAAAAGAATGTTTCAGTGACAAGTCATCTATCTTAATAATTATTTCTTCACTATGCCCTATGGTGAAAAATCAACTTGTTTCAATCTACTCTGCAAAATATGTAAGTTTTGTAGAGAACTCAGCTCAGAACCAGCTCAGAAAATGACCCTTCAAGTGTAGATGCCTCACACGGTGAAACTGTTCCTCAGAAGAAAACTGAAATAGGTTATGATTGTTCATTTCACATGTTTGGACTTGTCTGCCAGCTGTGGTAAACATGTGAGTGATTTAGGATTAGCAAGTTCATGTATAGTAGATTAATTGAGAAATGATTGGATGTTGTGTTTAAGACAGAGGCAATTGAATGTGCAGCGGGCAAACCTAAAAGGTCTGCAAAGGCAGTCTTTTTTAATCCCTTTTTTATATTTTTGTTCAGTTCGATAGCCAAAATGCACCTAATCCGACCAATTCTTGCATAAAATCATTTCTATTCAGCTCTATTTTTTTTTATGTTTTCCTATTGAAATTCAGGTCTTCATACGTTTTGACCTTTTCAAGAAAGCCTGCTTCATTGTGAATTGTGAGTGCATTAGAAAGGTAAACACATTCAGTACTTGTTATTCAATGAGTTTGGATTTAGAAAGTCATTGTCAATAGGTTAATCCTTTTGTACAGACAGTCTCTTTGGCTAAGAGGCATCTTAAACAAATAAAGGTTTTACCAAAATGCTAATTTTTCAGTCTTTCTGTCAACTGTCAAAGAACAAACCTCACTGGAGATCTTAAAATTGGTTATTTCTAGTTTATATTCACTTCATGTCAGCACAGTTTGAAAAAGAACTTCTGTATACAGAAGCCTAGTCACAGGTTATTTGTTACTCTGCTCAAGAAATCATTAAAACCTAGGATTTTCTTGGAGTGTTTTATGAGGATTGAGGGAAGGGATAAGTTTATCTGGGTTCAACAAATATTTATAAATACCATGAATAAAAAGGATACCAAATTCAGCAGCAGATTGGGTAGGCACTTAAAAAGAAAATAACATATCCCCGATCTGATTAAAAGTCAAGTGTCTCTTGAACTGCATATCACAATATTTGTCAAGTGGATGTATTTTAGACTATTGGTAAAAGTGTGAAAATAGAAATTAGGGATTCTGAGAGAGAATTGCAATAAAACAGCTGCTCACAAGAATTACGTGGGCAGAAGTTCAGCAATAAATAAGGTGAGGATATATGTACAACTTTATTTCACTAGTTACTGTAAGTCCTTTCATTGCTTCACAGGCTTCCTACAGATCCTATATTTCTGTTTCTGCATCAGAAATTTAGACAGACAACAGGAATGTAAAGGAAAATGTCCATTTCCACAAGGAGACATTAAGAGAGCCCACTTGAAAAACAAATGCCAGAAATTGTTTGAAGTTTCCAGGATCAACAATCCACTGAAACACAACATGAGCTCATGAGTCAGAACCACAGGAGACCAAAATTACAGTAAAGTCACTTTTCACTGGACCTCTTTCTTGATGTTCTTCACCATGAGCTGTATCTAGATAATATCCCCTAAATGTGAACATTTTCTGTTCACTTTCAAAGGGATGTCCTGAAATTTTCAACACCCCATACATATTTTTCCTCTTTTTCATTGAGGACATACATCTTGTGCAGAAAAGGAATGAGCCAGAAGGGACCTTCTAGATTTCCTTGCATGAAAACAGGGGTTTTTTCACATTGAGTTCTTATCTAATCCTTGGTTTTGCATTAAACATCCTATTTTAGTACTTCAGTGTACTTCAGCAGCAAAACAGAGCTTTCTCCTTATTCAGTACTTATAAATTATATCTAAATTTTTAATGTGGTCATCATAAAATATGTATTTATTGTGAAGTTTATGAGTAACAGTGCTTCATTAAGATATAGAAGGTATTAGAATTATATATATATTGTCTGATCAACAAAATAAAGACCACTTCCTCAAGTGCTTCTGTAATGTCCTATGGGTTGAACGCCAACTGGAAAAAGTCAGGTGACATTTGCTGCAGGTGTGATCTATTGCTTTGTCTTCTCTCAGTTTTCATGATTTATGTTTTTCTGGACCTGTTCTTGCCAGATTGACATTTATATATCATTTTTTAATATGCTTCATATTCAGATGCACATTTAATTTTTTATTAAATAGTCAGGACTTCATAGAGTATGGCTGGCTGAATACAAAATGATTGACTAATTTGAGGGATAATTATATCAATTTAGCTGGAACCAGCATGTACCAGTTCAAAAGACAAAGTGCATGCCTGAAATTGTGTTGCAGAGTTTGGACACAATTAATGAGAATGGTTAAGAAGGTGCTAATGCTTCTGGGAATAAAAATATGCTTCACTTCATGTCTAAAAATACTTTTGCATGCCAGCAGATAGAGATTAAAGATGGTATCTTGGCATGCTTTGTTTTGCCAAAGAATCTTATATTGGTTTTGTGGATCTAAAGCATAGATAAAATGCTAAATAGAATAGATTGACAGCTGGTTCTTCCATCGTGTCAGAGAATATAGTTAAGCAAACAAACAAACAAACCAAACTTTTCAAAACTGGTCTCTAAGCAGTTGAAATTAATGTTCAATGTTACTCTTTTATAAAGTCTTGAAAAATGCTTAGCTTCTATCAGAAGAGAATACAGTAAATAATTTTATTAATTCGACAACCAGTGGCCTTCTGCTCCACTATTTTGTTATGAATTTATCTGACAGGTCTTTCTGGAGATTAATTACTGCAAATACATTAGTACCTTCCAATAGTAAAGCTGAAGCATGTACTGATTTTATTCCCTCTCCTCTGTCTGCCTCTGAAACTGTGTATTTGACAATTTTCATATTCTTTCTGATTTCCAAACCATGAAGGAAACAGCCACACAAGAAAATAGCAGGTCAGACCCAGGGCTGACACACTGAACCCTGGTGTAACTTTTAGCTTGCTTTCCTTGACAGAGATGAGTGAAGGATAAGCAGATTTTTGTCCCTGAAACTGTCCTTGGGCAGATATGTTTTTAACAGCCCATATAGTATCAGGGTATGTTCAAAAAGTTCTTCATCTATAGTGTTAAATCAGGAATAATTTAATAACTTGATTAACAGTCATAAGCACAGTTCCAGTCTGAGGTATTGGAGTTACCCCTGAATGAAGTAATATAGCCCCTCAAATTACTATATGCATTCAGAAAAAAACAGAAAACATAATATATTCCATTATTTTTAATATATTTATTAAATTACTTATTTTAAATGTGTATACATAGGTCAGTATATTAAAATTTATTTATCTGGGGATTTTTTTGTGTTGCATGAATTTAACCAATAACTTTTAAACAACAAAGAAACAGGACAAAATCAGTGGGCTGTTGTTTTGAATTTGTGGCTTTCTGAGCATGATTAGAGGGGCAGTAATCTGATATTTGTTCTATATGAATTCTGTTTATTGACTGGAACAGTGCAAGGTCTTGTGCTTGCATATCATTTTTCAGATCAGGCACTGTACAGTTCCACAGATTTAGTAGAGGCATAAATGCACCATGATAAAAAAATATAATATGTAAATAAATGTTTACAGTTCAAGAAGTACATATATAAAATATTAACAGGTTCAAAGATTGTGGAAAAAGGGACAGGGCAGCTAAACATTAATTCTGCTTTGAATGAGGGAATGTCAACGTTTAACTGAAGACAAATGAACATGGCTGACTGGCAAAATTTGAATAGCACTACAATAACACTCCAAGGGGCATACCTTCACCTTATGGCATAACACTTTGCTCCATGCTTTTCTCAAGTGCCAAATGTCATTGACTTCAGTGTGGACCCAGCTGGCTGTTTAGATGAGACAATAGTTGGTAATTGTATAAGGTTATTTTGATTTTTGAAACTTCTATTTCCAAAGTTTTGACCCAACTACTAATGTTGTTCTTTACTCTATACTACAAAGGACAAAAAAGACTTGAAAGAAAATTACAGTTTATATTAAGTTTGAGATAGCTGCAAAAATTACTAAAGATGTGAAACAACACTTACTTCCAATCAGACTAAGTAATTTAGAGCCATCCTAAAGATCAGAGAAATGTCTCTGTGGAGAAGACAAGTGAGATGTTTAAAATTTGCAGCTGAATAGAGTGGCTTTGGTGGGCTCCAGGCATCCAGCTAGGGTCAACTCCCACCACTGGCATCATTTCAATCTATGTTTATAAGTATCTAAGTGTTTTGTTCCAGATTTTGGGCTGTAAACAAATGTATTACTCAGTGTGCATACTAAGCATCAGCATTTCATCATAACTATCAGAATCCATACTGGTAAAATATGCTGAGTGTAGTGAATAGAAGCTGAGTTCACATCTGAGCACAATTCTGCATCCACAGGCATCATTATTAATAACAGGCATTTTTTCCCTTGCAATTATTTCACAGGGCAGCAAAATCCAGAGACCCAGTATGCTGGCATCCCCTCACTGCTGTTCTGTATCCAGCTGCTTAAAGTTGGGTTAGTGTGTATATGCCAGGTCACAGTTGCAGCAGAAGAATTAAAAATACATTTCTTGCGATGAATACTTTGAGTTTACCAATAAAGGTGTCCATTGTGTACCCACCACTGTAACAGTGCCTCACAGCCTTCCGGCCAAACACAGGCATTGCAACAACAAAATCCTTCTGGTGTGGGTTAGAGTTCAGCTGCGTGTAACCAGTGCAGTGATGGGCAGATGTGAGCAGCAGAGCAGTGGCTGCCCAGTCGTGGGGCAAACAGAACACCTTGGGCCACACAGGGCTAAGGCAGGGGGTCACTGGTCACAGAATCCAGCTGGGAGTTGTACCTCACCTCACCCCACTCAGAGACCACTCCTGTGCCAGCAAAGGGTGGAATTCCACATTATCACCTGAAACTCGCTCCACACACAAGTCAGATTTAGCCAACTGCAACACTTATAAATTGATAGTGGAATTAAAAAAAAAAAATAGAATAGGAAAAAATACTCTAAAAATGCTGAAACAGCCTGGTTAAGCTCCCATCCCTATTCAAGGTTCTGCTTGCTGGATGACTAAGTTTACAGCAGTAAGCTGGGATCTAATTTGTTTTGGTCACAATGAAAACGTGACAGTATGAACATCAGCCCCAGGCTGTTCAGTACCACTTGAGGTTCCTGTTATGTTCAGGGCTGCTCTTGCTGCATCTTCACAGCTCCTGTTATCCAATCTAACTTGCATATGTCTAGCCGTGCTGTTGACAAGTATCCTGAAAGTATTGGAATCCTGCCAAGAACTTAAAATAATCTAGCAAATGAAAAATTACTCTTTAACTTTAAACTTTCATGATTCACTTTCAATGCGTAGCTTTTGAGCTTCCTCAGGTAGAGACCATATGTCATAGACAGGATATATTTGAATCCTGAATATTTTGACAGGTATTTCTGTTGATCTGGGAAAGGATAGATTTAGAAATACTTCAGAAATACAAGGAATCAAGCTGAGAAATATTTTAATTTCTATCTTTCAAAATTGTATGTGGATACAAGAGGGTCTTCCAACTTGAAATTTATGGTCATTAGGATATCAGGAAAACTTGCAAGATTTAAACTTGGACTCAGATTAATTTTTATTTTTAGTCAATTTTTAAAGACTTTGGCCAATTTTAAGACTTGTCAGTTCTAAAAGGCACAGAAAATATTTCCCACATGGGATTTGTCTTCTCTGCTCTTTGAGAAAAAGGAACCCTTTTTGTCTAACAGTTGTATTAATAGATGCCAATGTACGTTACACCAGTATTTAATGCAATATATTGTGTCTTTGAAGAACATCATAGAAACAATGTGTGCAGCAAAAGGTAGCTGAGCTAAAGAGGGGCCTCTATAAAGAATTCCAGACTGGAAAAAGCCTTTTTGTCATATTCTGTGACAGATGCATTCCTCTATAAAATTGTTCAACAGGTTTTTTTATTTATTTTACTTTATTTTTTATTTAATTATTTTAACTGAATAGATCTGCCATGAATCACGTGACAGCAGTAAAACACTCACTTCATATTTTTGCTAAGGTATAAACCTCTGCCAGATACATAATTATAGACTGTGTTTTTAAAATGTCAATTATATAAAAATAAATACCAGGCAATTTTACAATTAGGTCTTTCATTAAAGACACAGTATGACAACATAATCAGTTTTTCATTTAATGGTTTGAAAAGTCATCATAGTCTAATTAATATGCTACAGTAATAACCACACTGCTTGCATTCTTTTTCTTTCCCTGTGCTTTCCAATCTTTTTTTCAGATAGTGATCTCAAAATACTGCCATATGCAGATTCCTGCATATGATAGTATTTTGCATATGCCATATCATGCATATGCCATAAATCATATGCCATCTTTGTAGAATCACTTAACTCTTACCAGTGAATTTCAGTGAAGTTCAGAGGGTAGTTTGGGAACATTTGGATTAAAGTCAAACAGCTGCATTATTATGACTAATGTTTTATCTTTTAATGTTTTATCTATTTGCTGTGTTCAGCCTGTTTTGTCAAATAAGAATATGCTGGTTGGCCTTTACTCTCCAAGCCCTGAAATAGTAGAATAGACTGAAGTAGATGGGGTTTTTTTCATGTGGTTAAAGTTCAGCTGGGAAAGAGTAATTAAAACAGTTGAAAAGTGTTTTAATGATGATCTGAGTCCAGAAGGCAAACTTGATTTCCTTCCATTTTAACAATGAATTCAAGCATTTAATGATCCCTGCAGGGAGAAACACATTTGAAACAAAAAAATTGACTCTCTCCTTCAAACCTTTGCAGATGTGTGTCTCTTAGATGGACAGGAAAGAAAAAGAGAAGGGCAGAACAGGGGCCTGCAGTTCCCCTGGGCAGCTGTGGTGTGTCACAGCCACACACACCATGGTGTGGAGCTGCTTCTCCTGCACACGATGCTTTATGAGAGGGTGGAAGGATTGCAGTCTTTAGCACCACACTGCTGAGTGCAGGCTCAAGTGTTGGTGAAATTGATACTATGTGACCCAACCCGAATGAGAAAAGTGACATTTATTTCACCTGCACCTGAAAAGATAAAATCTTTAACCCCTTAGAGTTGTTGACAAAGATACTCTTAACTTGCTAAGAAGCAATGAAAATATTTGCAGTCTTTCCCCCATAATCTTTGATTCTTTAGTGTAAGATACCATTTAACTACAAATTAATAAATTTTGTTTTATGAAACTCAATATTTTAGAAAGTCAAATGATAAACTTCGACTTTCTAAAATATTAATCATCATCATAAAGAATTTTGTTTCTGATTTATGAGAGTGAGACAGTATTCAGTTGGCAAGAGGCTAATGCTGTAGAGATTAAATCAATCTTCATTACAGTTGCAAGGAAAAAGGTTGTAACAATAATAAATCTGAATGTCCATGAGAGATATTTACTATGTAAATGTTTGCTAAATCAAGATGGAAATAAACCCAAAAAGGTGGAGGATAGCTCCAGTGAAACCTGAGGTTTTATACAAGTAATTACTGGTCATTACTGTGGCAATATTTTATAGTGTATTTCCTTGACAAAAATGGGAAAGCAAAAGATTTTTCTGCAGAAGCCCTGTTGAATATTCTGACAAAGGATCCATGAATATTTGTTCAGTTGGGAGAGTTTCTGAATAGATGTTTTGTGAGATTTAGTTCTCTGAGCTTTCTAGGAGTTAATCACTTTGAGAGGGCAGGACAGGGCATGGTGAAAGGACTAGATTGTCCATCAGCATTTTCAAAAGTGCTAAGAGGCCTCTAGAGAGATGACATTTGGCTTCCTAAAATGCAGTTCATGTGTTATCACCAATCTGGTGACATACATGCCCCTAGAAAGATTAACAAGGTTTGCCAGATATGCTGCAAGGTAAAAATACACTGTCAGAACTTAACCAGGCTCGGAATGATGTCAAGTGCAGATGTGCTCTTGATGGAGCCTTCTTAAAATCAGTCACAGTTAATTTGATGTTCTTAACTCATTTCTGATATCTGTGCTGAGAGGCATGTCAGTATTCCACCCTGCAGCATTTTCAAGGTGATTTGGACTGTTAAAAAGATAAAGCATAAGAGACGTGCTTAATTATAGGTAAGTGTGTGAACAAAGTGTGATATAAAGTAATCAAGTTAATAAAAGGATGGTGGCTAACACAATAATAATAGCAATATGAGTTTGTGATCCATATCCAGTAGACTTCAGATATGGTTGATAAAGATCCTAAATTAGTTTTCTAATTAATTGTTTGGAAACAAAATATTTTCATTTCACTTTCCCTCTACTTTTGCTTGATTGCCATACTTTCATTTCAATTCCATGTTTCCACATTTCTTCTCTAATTTGTCTTTGCAATAATTGCTTCTGCTTCTTTTCATTTTGCTTCCCTTCTGTAATTCCACATCGCAGCTGGTCTTCAGCACCACACACAGTGTAGCCACTTACATAACAAATGCCACCAATCCCTAATGCTGTCAGTCATTAGGGAGTGTTTTTAACTGGATATCAGCTTCTTAAATTATTCTCACACCATCTGCTTGTTGAATATTTTTCATAGTTCATGTTTTTGCTTCTGTTCAGTTATCCTTTAAACTGAGATATTCTGCAAAAGTAGCATTATTCTCTTGCTGTGATGTTATGAGAGAGAGTTATTTTTCCCTACCTGTTAGTTTAGTTTTTTAAGTAGTCCACAGCACTGATGCTGTAACTCTTGGTTTATCAAAGCAGGCTGTATTTGCAGTGTCATTTCAGAAGGCTAAATTAATTTGCTTGACATGGAAGGGCCAAACATTTTTTGCAGGTCCAAACATGTACTATGTTTGCATTGTATCTGTTCTGCAGATTTTTGCACAACTTACCCTACCTGTAGGTGATGTGGAGGGATCACTATGTTTCCTTAACTTACACTGTTCCTTGTCTTGTTAATGGTAATTCTGAGATGCAAAAATGACCTCCTATTTTATCACTTTAAAATCATTTCATCTCTGTAACAATACCCCTTACATTGTCCCTTCACCACATTCTTTCAGCATCCACAGAAGCTTTGAAGAGGAACCCCAAGGTGACTCATAGCCCCTGTACTGATGATATTTTTATCACAGAATGCATCTCACATGGTCAGAAATGAGCTGGAGGTGTCACATAGCCACTGCAACCCTCTTATGTTTTTTTCAAATTACAGGGTCTCCAGTGGTATTGGAGTGGTGTTGAGAAGTTGTCAATTGGTTTTGCATGAATCAATAACCACAGAATCATTAAGATTGGATTATTGAGTCCAACCATTAATTTTGCTGAGTTGAAGAATAATAGCTTGTTGCTTATAATCAGTACTTTGAATTATTTTCAGTTATTGCTATATTTATAATTTGTGATAACTAACATTTCAAAACCAATAAATACTTCCAGGTGCTGAAAAAAACCCAACTAATCTATCCTCTGTCAGCTATGAAAATTGTGGCATAGTTAGGTATAAGTGTACACGACTACAAGCCTGACTTGGCTCCAGTGGTTTGGGGTTGTCTACATTTCTGTATAATGCTATACAGAAAGTAATTTTTCATCCTCACCTCAGCTTCTCTGTTCTCTCTTACACACACTCATTTCTTGGCTTGGATAGTACATCAATGAAACTGGTTATCCCTGCTCAACATGGAAATACTCAGTGCTCTGTAGATTGGGTGGAATCTCCAGAAATTAAAGCAGTTCTGCCAGGTCTTGATTGAGTAGTTACTTTGTGATCTAATGTTTTCTCCCAACAGAGGGAATAACTGCAAGTTTCCTATGCAAGTTCCTGCAGTCAGCATTCATTGTGCACAGATGCTTCCTTGTAACAGATCATAAACTTTTTAAATTTCTATGAATTCTCTTGTTAGTGAACTCATGAACACAGAAAGCTTTATATGCCATACCAGAGGTAGTTCACAAAGATGGTTTCATATTCTGAATTATCATTATTGTGGGTATCTTCATTTTCTCCATGTTATTCTTAGAACAAAAATGTCTATAAACATTTTCAGCCATCAGAATACTTTTCTCCTATACAAATAAGCAAACTAAACACAAACATTTTTAAGCATGATAACAGCTTTTTAAAATTTTCTTCATGGCTGATAGTTCCCTATCTGATAGTGAAATTCAATCAATATTTCTTCATTTAAAAAAAATGATTTTGTTAATGATTTACAAAACTGAGACTTCAAATTTTATTTTATGAAAATATTTGTCCCCTTCTTGTCATGCAAAAAGAAGCCTTTCAGGACCAGGAATTCATTCCCCAGTGCCCTTGGCTGTGCCTCTGCCATAGGAGGGACATAGAGGGAGAAGGGGCCACTGCTCACCTCCTTCTGCTGTAGCTCAGATAAGCTACACAGCCCTTGTACGATGGTTTAGAATAAAGCTGAGGACTCCAAAAAATACATACAAAAGTTTTAGATGTAATCTCACTTTCCCAGGGAAAGAATTTAATATCTTACAGTAACAAACATCATTAATCTTCTGATTCCGTAAACTTTGCTTGAACTGTGGGTCCAAGTTACTTTATAAAAGGTGATCCAGTGATATCAGGCCATGAGGAGGTTTCTTAGCCAGATGTGCAGTCAGAAGTCATTGAACAGGTTAATTGCCTGTACTTATCTTTGAAAGCAAAGATATAATGTTTAGGCAAAACACTTTCGTACCATTTAATTCTTTACAAAGGTGATAGAGCTTTTAGTTTTCAAATGTACTCAGGTCATGAAACTTTATGGCCTAACAAAATTGAAGTGTCACATCTAGTAATTGTCTTGTTTATTTATATCTCTGAGAACTGTAAACATTTAAAATCTATGTAAATTACAAAATATTATAAAAACAAGAGCTTTAACTTTTTTCTTGTATCTAGAGATACTCCAAACTCTAAAAACTCATTCCTCATTTCAAAATAAAAATGGGATTGGTACCAGTTGCCATTTCACTTGCTATTCCTGCTAGGTTGATAAATTTGATTACAGATTGAAGGTTGCTATTATTGCATTGTTCTTTTCTTGAAAGGTATATTCCTCACCTAAATCAAGTTCTGTTATGAAGCAATTAGTATGATAGGCGTCTAATTTTACTCTGGTGATTAAGCCATCTCCTCCCTGGTTGTCATGGTTTAACCCCAGCTGGCCACTCAGCCCTCACTCATTTGCCACTGGTGAGATGAGTGAGAGAATTGGAGAGTAAAAGTGAGGAAACTCATTTGTTGAGATAAAGACAGTTTAACAAGTAAAGCAAAAGTCACACAAGTAAAGCAAACCAAAGAATTCATTCCCCACTTCCCCAGAGAAGACAGGTGTTCTTCATCCCCAGGACAGCAGGACTCCACCCCACACAACAGTGACTTGGGAATACAAACACCATCACTGTGAATGCCCTCCCATCCTCCTTCTCCTCTAGCTTTATTGCTGAGCATGGTGCCATATGGCCTGGGATATCCCCTGGGTCAGTTGGGATCAGCTGTCCTGGCTGTGTCCCCTCCCAATTCCTCCCAGCCTCCTCGCTGGTGGGGTGGGTGAGGAGCAGAGAAGGCCTTGGCTCTGGGTAAGCCCTGCTCAGCAGTAACAGAGTGCCTCTGAATTATCTAACACAGTTTTCATGAAAAATCCAAACCACAGCCCCATACCAGCTGCTGTGAAGCCAAAATCAGCACTCTTTTGAAAAACAGTGGATGTAGTACTGGAGTTTTGAAAGACATAAAGGAGCTGAAATGTTGACCAGTCATTATTTTCTCAATGTAATTCTCTATTGCTAATATGCTTAAGGAACTAAAATGAGGAATAATGTACTTTATTATGTTTTCTAACATCAATTACTTGCTAACTTGCAGGGTTGTTTTCCCATAAGTCACTCAATATTGCTATGCTAATTCATCTGCCAAGTCAAGGGTTAAACACCAGTGTACTTCAAATGAAATTAGATAAATTAACTTAGCAACTAAATGGCTGTTTGCTGGAAAGAGTAAGCTGAGATATCCTTCCCTTTTATTAGTCAAGAACATTAGAAAATTGGGTGTTTTAAGAAAGCTGTTGGATTTAAAAGTATGAGCCTCAAACACTTGCAACCTACATTTTCTTCAAAGATTAATTTGCATAGAGGCAATGTAAATTCACAGTTTATCCTCCAGTTTTGATCTGGTGACAGGTACCAGAAGTGTCATGTCTACAGTAGTTCTGGTCTTTTAAGTGCCAGTATTGGCAATGATGTTTATATCAGGTGCATATGCATTACAATATCCAGAAGGCTTTCAACTTACTTTAACTTTTTATTTCATTCTAAAAGCACTTTTATATTTTCTTTTTAGAATTTTGGCATAACCAGTTTTCTTTGAATTATTATAGAACAAACAGTTAGTGGCAGGTAAATTATTCAGAAGAAATTAAGTAGTACCAGAGAATTCAAAAAAACCTTTTGCCTTTTTTTTTGCAAATTTGCAAAAGTAACACAGCTGTAAGATTAGAAATGAAATTTGAATAGTAATACATTATTTACTTTTCTTCTGTCTGCTGAAACTTTCTTTGCATCTCTTCCTAAGACTTTCTCATAGCAAATAAGTTCATTCAAAAGAGTAGAGATTTTTTTTTTTTTTAACTTTAAAAAAAAAACAAAGAGAGAGAAAAATGAGATAAAATATTTAAATCAAAAAGGTGTAAAGTCAAGAACCGATTTTGGTTTACAATTTTATTTTTCATTGCATATACTTTTTTTCCAATCTGTCAGTGCATTATCATTCTTCATACTTCTCTGCCTAGAAAGTATATTAATAATTACTATTTGTTTAAGCAGTTTGCCTTGTGCTGCACATCCATAGAATTCAGCTCCTAACAATGCTAGATTTTCTAAAAGCAAGATGTGTCTGTGTGGGGCCATGTGCATTCACAATAGGAAATGTTCACACGTCCCCAAACATATTTTTGTCTTTTCCTTTAGAAGTGTAGCTAAAAAAGTAAAACCCAGGAGACAGCCCAAGACTCTAAAAGAGACAGCCCCAGACCTTGGTATGTGCCCTGGGGCTCTGAGTCATCTCCTCACTGCTCCCTGTTCCTAGGCCTGCCTAGGTGCTCACAGGTCTGTCACCACTTCCTTACTACAACTCCCTAATTAACTGTGGTTGGGATATTTGGCTTGTCTGCTTTACAAATAAAGATCATATATACTCTTGTTTATTACTATTATTATTATTGTTAGTATTACTATGAAAGGGTAAGAACATCATTCAGAAAGAATCAGAATATTGAATGAAAAGATTATTTTCCATTTCTTCCCTGTCCCTCCCAGCTTTCCATTTAAAATTGAAACAAATCTTCCAGATGTTCTAAATTATTTATTTTACCAAATCCAGATTTTTCAGCAACACCAGTCCCTTTGCTCTTCTATCACCCCATTCTGGATACAGAACTGACCTTCACAAAGTTGATGATAACTCTTGACCTCTGTGATTTTCCCCACAGTCTTCCCTAGACTTGAAACAGGTCAAACAGGTCAGGCTTTGCCTCATTCTTGAAGAATACTTCAAGACATTCCTTTTGTGCTGCAGAAGCCCCAATGAAGGCCAGACTCTAACAATGGAGCACAGCCTTGCAGTCTCTGTGTTGGGTATCTCTGCCCACATGGGTGTTTTGAAGGCAGTGAGGTGCCCCCATTCAGGTGTCCTGTGTGTTGTAACCTGAGTGGTTTTTGTTGAGTGGATGTTGCTGTAAAAGACCAACTACATTTTTTGAACTAAAGCAGAGAATGAGTGTGTGCTGCCCTGTGTCCCAGAGCCCAGGCAGATCACATGGCCTCCTAGGAGCTCAGCAAGAAAGGAAAGGGCTGTCAAAAAATTTTTCCTGCATGTATAGCAAATGGAATTGAAAGTCATGAATGTGTAAGTGAAGAGTATATGACTTTCAGGAAATGTAAAAGTGGTTTGAGTTGATAAGGTACTTTTTAATGGCTGGAATGTTAACACTTTATTACAGTTAGATCTTAGTCCTGTGCTGATAAAGCAAGGGGAGTTGCCAATACTCTTATTGCAATTAGTATGCAATTAGTCTACAATTGCCTTTGCAAGTGTTACCAGAGAATTTTTCACTACACAAGTCTAACTTCCTGGTTCTAAGGCAAGTGGATTTCACAGCTTTTTGAGCTAAAATGCAAGAGCTCTAAGTAAATAGCTCCTTATACCCCATCATCAGCCCAGGAAGAACAGTAGCTCTCCTTGTAGCAGCAAGCAGTTGAAGTAAAAATTCCTAACCCACAAAATGATAAAGAATATGTCGTTCTCCTGAATGCTCTTCCACAGTGTGATCAAGAGGCTTTCGTTTAGTGAATACATTTGCTCACTCAGTTTTGGAGAGTCGCCCTTCATTTATTCTTTCCCTTTGGAAGTACTTTCGAGTGCAAATTACTGCTATCAGAAGCCTTGAACTGAGAGGCTATTATTCTCCATGCTCAGATTAAATTAATTTTGAACAGTTTAATGCAGCATGTCCGAGCTGCAAGTCCAAGTGGTGTCAAATCTATTTCTCTGCTTTTTTAAGCTGCACCTTCAAGGGCAGTATGATTCATGGTAAATGTGTTCTTCTAATGTCTTTTGCTAGGCATTATTATTTTCTTTCATTTGCAAGTCATGAGGATAAAATGTTAACTATTTTCCTCCTAAAATTATATAAAGAATTCGCAATTTTATACCAGCCTTTTTTTTTTTCCAAGACTATTATATTTGCTTCCTGTGTATGAAATAAAAGAAAGATAGTCACAATCAAATCAAGAAATTCTTTTTTAAAGTGCCTAAAGGAGCAAAAGGAGATACTATAGGATCCTGCAACATCATCATTGCATTAGCAAGGAATTATCTTTTTCAAGGTCTCTGTAATGAAAAAAGGAGTTTTTAATGATTGGCTACATAACTCTATTTTTGTTTTTGCCAAGGTGAAAAAACAAAGCATAACATAAATCTGCTTTACTTTTCAAGCTGAAGCATTCAGCTCTTTCTCCACTGCTTCCAATTGCTAAGGTGTCTTTGAAAGGTGGCAATGAAGATTTCCCACAGGTTTCTGAACTCTAAATAGCCAAAAGAGGGGCAATCAGGTTTGCACTGTGTGGAATTAGGGAATTTGTGATGCTGAGAGATCCAGTGTGCTTTCTGTGAAAAGGGGCCTGATGGCCAAATACATTTACAAATCCAGATTTTCAAACCCATTCTCTAGCTCAGCAGTTGCCATTTCTGTTTCTCATTTTGCACTCTTGGATATTATTGTATTCTGATATTTAGGTAGTTTCAGTACTGCCTGATGTATTGAATATCACATTGACATATGGTGTCCCTATTTTAGCTTCATCCTGTATGTCAAGTAATTGTTGTAACTTTCATGATCATATGTATCCTTGAAATTGGTATAATGCCACTATAAAGAATATTTGCATATTCATAAATAGTTATTTGGCTCTTGTGTATCCTCTCTACAAAATGAGGTATATACACAGATAAATTATAAGCATAAGGGCAGTGTATCCACCTGACAACTAAAGTCACCTGTATGAGAAAGACCAAGTCATAGTGGTATCTCCTTTAGTACCTGGAAAATAGGGAATATGTAATTCTGCCTGTAAAAAAGAGCACCTTTTTGAAGAGCGCCAAGGATGGATTTTTTTGTGAAAAATCCAGTTGAATTTTTATGGGCTGGAAGGTAACAACTTTCACGCTGAGCAGTTGACGACTGAAATGTAACACAGAAAAAAATCTGTTCTGTAAATTACACAAAATAAATTGCCAAGATCTTGTCCTACATTAATTGCTTAAGAAATAGTTATTTACCTGTTCTGTACATTTAAAAATATTTATTTTAATGGATTACGTGACTAGTGATACAACTCTTCTGGAATACATATTATTCTCACAAGCTGGTGATCATATGGCTGTTATTTTTGAGATGTTTATTGAGTGTTTTCAATAGCTTAGTCATCCAAAACATCTATCAAGAGGCTTTTCTATTGTTTTCATTAAGTTTCACTTCAGTAAACTGGGTTTTATCTATTAAATAGTTGGATTACATAGTCCTCTGTATATTTTCACATAGAACTTGGATATTTGCAGAGTTGTAGAATCATTCAGGGCAAAGATAAATCATGTAACATGTAAGCATGCCCATCATCATCATCATCATTCAGTTATTTATCCACCACATATTTTGTGTATATATTAGGATGAATAATGCTTCCAAAATACCACAATCATTCATTACATCAGAGCATCTGTGACATCACTTTGTTCTTCTATCACCTCTATTGCTATCGTGTTTCATTTATTTTAGACTTTTTGAACCAAGAGCAAATCAGCTTCTTCTATTTGCAGCTTCAGATGCAAAGTTGAGTTCCTGGATAATTTGGCAATGTCATTAATTGCTCAGGCAAGGGAAGCTCTAAGGGCACCTTTTGTGTTGCAAGTGCAGAGAAGAGTGATGTGCATCATACCAGAATCAGGGACTTGCTGGTTGTGATATAACATTTCCATGAGAGATGTGTTGCAGTCAGGAAGGTTAAGGCACAGCACAGCAGAGACAGAATGCCAGGCTTGTGAGACAGTGACTGAAAATAAGAGCAGAGCACCAATACCCTGGTAGGATCCCTAATATTCATAATTTTAAAGAACAACAGAAAAAATAAAATGAGGCCACAACATGAAAAATTACACCAGTGCTTATCATAGAGAGAGATGTCAGAGAAGCAGCAGAAACTGTGACATTGATGGAGCAAAATAAGATAATGGAAAACGAGCCTGGAATTCATCCTTATTGGAGTTACTGTGAGTGAAATAAAGTATGACAGAAGAATTGTTGGCTCAGATGCTTCTAAAGAATTTTGAAGTACAATTACAGTACACTTACAGTCCTCAGCCAACTGACTTTTCCAACACCTAAGAATTAGCAAAACAGTGAAGACAAAATGAGCAGATAAGTTTTAATAGGAACACTGACTCAGTAAGACTACTGAGATGGGAAATTCTTTGTTGGCTTCATCTATAAAATTACTTTAATCTTTTAAATAATTTTTATGCATTTTGTGGGAAATTTGCCTTGATTCACCTGAGCATGCCAACTGAGACACCTTTAAATGCATCTTACTGATGTGCAATGCCAGAATCTTCAGTCTGGGGGACTTGATACAGCAATTTTTACTAAAGAGGTTGGGGGCTGATTTGCAATTGAGTAATGCTGTCATTAATTCAAAGAGAGAAGACCACAGATCAGGTCCTGTGCATCAAAACATATCTGATCAATGTTTTCTGTGCACTACTGTTCTTTACTATCAGATAGTCTTGATTTTCCCTTCCTGTGTTCACTGCTGTTGTTAATCCCTACCCTCCTGATGTAGATATTCCCTTTTGATAGCATCCAGAAACACAGCATTTGTCAGAAAAATCCCAGTAGAGTGGTACTTCTGATATGTCCAGGGTGAGAGAATTTTTTATTCTGGCTAACTTCTCTCTGCCACTTCTTTTTGTAGATTGTCAAAATATGGGTGAAATTAAGCCAAGTGTCTATTTTTGTCTTTACTCCTTTTGTGCTGCAGAAGAATTTTCAGTATCTCAAAAAATAAATTGCTTTATTCTCCCTTTATAAAGATGCTATTTGGATAAATTGTGGGATGGAGACAGGTTCACCTGTGTGTGAATATCAGTGCAAAAGGGCATTCAGACACCAACTGCAAGGGGTGTTTGTATTTCCATGACATTGTATAATTCCTGTGCTGTTAATATGGTGTGAGTCTGAATTATAGCAGCAATTTTCATGGGGCATTTTTGAGCTCTGTGCCATTTTTAAAGGTTTGGTCTCTGGGAACAGCATAATGAAATCACTAATATGATCAGAAAATCTCTAACAAGATAAACAGTATTCTCATTCTTCTTCCTGTCGCTAGCAGTGTTGGAAATGATCTCCTCCTCACCAGCCTGCCCCTGTCTCACAGGGGGTGTATTTGGCAGCTGCAGAAGCCATGTGCCAAGTCTGAGAATGCATTTTTCATGTGTTAGTAAGTAGGTCTAGTGCTGACTGTGTGAGAGCTGAGACACTCAGTTATGTAAATCGTACGTGATTTGTGAGCAGTTTAGTCACTGTGGCATGCTCAAGACCACAGTTTTTCACAAATCCCTCATAAGATCAACATACAAGGTCATGTAAGAGCACTTAATCATGGAGAGAGATTGTTTCTGTTGCTAGCATTTGAGCAGAAACACACAACTAAGTCTTTATAGCCACCAATGCCCCTTTTGCAGTTTACCGAAGACTGAGGTTTTGTCCTGGCATAAACTTTAAACCAAAAGTTTCAAAAGTTATTTTGGCTCTCTGGCACAAGTACCAAGAAGGCCAAAACCCAAAAAGCTATGAAAATATGAAAATTATATGAGCAGAAAACAGTCTTAAAATGGCATGACACAGCATTAGGAACCTGAAATAATATATCCCCTCATAGAGTGGTTGAGGGAGTCTATGAATATAGTGTTTCAACCTAAGTCATGATGAAATTAGTTTCAGAACATGCAGGAACCAGGATCTGATGATTTGGATGGTGATTTTTGAGAGAAACATTCCTGAGATCTTCACATCCTAAAGAGATGAGGAAAATATTGACTGGGTTTACTGGGACAGTGCTCCTGTCTCCATTCTGCAGGGATGTGCTCACACCTGTATTAGCTCATCCTGAGGCCGTGTTACAGCTGGAAAGAGCAGATTGAAGGGGTTGAATGAAGATACCACAATGAGATTTCGTCTGGCTGGAGAGGGAAGGTGGTGACCTGTTGGAGGAGAGCAGGGAAGAGACAGAAATGCCTGGGGGGATAAGCAGAAGGGGCAAGTGAAAGAAGAGGAGCTGAGAGAACATCTGCTCAGCTGAGAGGTGTGTGCTAGACAGAGAGATGAGAGGTTAATTAGTACAACCAGTTGCAGAATCATTTTCTGTTCAAGATGTCTTTTTCCTTGAGCAAATCCCATCCTGGTTCTCTCTTACCTCTTCCCTTGGATGTGGAAAAATACAATAAAGTCTTGCAAACTTAAAAGCAGTAAAAGTCTTGGAATTGCTTCCCTCCCTGCCCGCAATCCTGATCTCTTGCTACCTAAATATTTACTTAACCAAGCAGAAATTGACTTGTTAAAGCCACTGTCATTATTGATTGAAAAACCCAAACAGACCTGTAATGAAACGATGTTAAATTTCAAAGTTTTTGCATCCCAGAAATTTGAAAAAAATAATAATGATGCACCAAGTTATTTTTAAATATCAAGGTTGTGTTGTGATCTTAAATGTTGTGAGAATTATAATTACATGCATATAAATTACATTTGGAATCACATAGTGTAGGTGGTTGATTTGTTTTTACTGTTTCCTCTCTAGAAATAACTCAAAGCAAATTTATAATAGTTGGATTTTGGGGGGAGTGGGAGGGTGGAACAGCATTATTAAATATATAAATAAAGGCAAGAAATCCTGTCTTCTGAAAATATGAATTCCTCTCCCTTTCTCTGAAAGACATTCAAGGCTTTTCACTAAAATCTGTTTCACTTTAGTCTTGCTGTAAGTGCATGGCCCAGTCCATTCTGTTCTATTTCAATTGATGACCATATTTCATCAGTGCAGCAATAACAGAATTGTTTCATATCAAAGATTCCTAAGGGGGAGAATTTAAAGTATGAATAAATAAAGAACAGGTTGTGACATACAATCTCTCTCCATTATCTTACCAACTTCAATAGCTGCTTGTAAGTGGAATTTTAGCTTGGCTGAATGCACTGCCCCCATTATTTTGCTAGCCTTGTTGCTCTACACGAATTGTCCTGATGCAGACTTTGGTAAGCCAAGCTCAGTTTTGTACTGGCTGAAGCTTCCTGCTTCCAGTCTCTGAAATGCTGAGATGGAAACCTGAAATAACCAACCCTTTTGTCAACTGCAGACCAGAAGTTGCCAGTGGAATGAATCATGGTTTTGCAATTTAAAGAAACAAACTTAAGCAGCCTGATCCAGTACCAGCAGAAAGTGATAGGAGAAGCTTGGCTGAAAGTTAAAAATTATTCCAATTGGAAAAAAAAAGTTGCTGCTCTGTTAAAATTTTGTGAGAGAGTAAATCCTCCTGTCAATCTTTATTCTGGATTATCTGTATTACTTACAAAATACTGGCTGGATTTTAGATGATGTCAAGAGGAAGCAGGGGTGTTGGTGGGAAATGGCAGGGAGGCATATTCCCAATTTGTAATATCCCTTCCTGTTTCACACAAATTTTTTCTACACTTACAGAATGAATAGGAAATGTGAGACAGATTTGAAGGCTGGCCTGTCTGAACATGACATTCAGAAAAATGTACCTAGATACTACAAGAATAAACCCAAATTGACTCTTGTCACTTTTTATCAGCTTTGAAAAGGAAAGTAAATGAGAAACTTACCTTGCTGACTATATTTTTAATATCTTCTTGAAAAAGGATCTAAGTCAACTTTGTCCCCCTTTCACAAACCTATTATAGCTCCTAATTCTGCATTCAAAGATAAGAATAATATATGTTGTTTAATAAGAAGAAAAAATATCTTCAACGTACCAGTTATACAATAAAAACAGAATTTTAAAGCTAAAAAAGCCCCCTGTGCATAGAGGTTTATTTTTAAAATATTATGAATTGTTGTCACTCATCAAGCAGCATTGAGAGTACATTGAACACCTACAAAAGATCAAAGAACTTCAATATTCTGTCGATTCTGCATTTTTAGCTGAACTACTACATCAAATAAATTATTCTTTGGCATTCATTTGAATGTGAAGTACAGTAATCAGGGCTCTAAAGCTAATCTGATTAAGTGGTTTATTTCACAAAAGCTGTCCTATCTCTTTTTCACTGAAGATTAGCCAAAACCTCAATGTTTCTTTTTCATAAATTTAAAATTCAAGAATATTATCTAATAACTTTATTACTGACAGACTGTACACTGCTCCTCTTTAAAAATACTAAATACAACAAAACTAAACAAATGGATTTCTTCTGTTTGAAAGTAGCAGAACGATGGGACTGTAAAATTGTTGTAGAATTAGAAAAAGCCTTTTCATGAGCAAATGTTGTAAAAAGCTGCAGGTAGAGTAATTTCCTTCCAAATTATTTTTGGGGCTTATGCTGTGAGTATAAATGCTATGAAAATGCAAATGAATTGCTTGATTATTTAAAATATGCATAACATGCAGCTATACTTTTAGAGGGAAATTTGCTTTCCTTTCTCATCACCCATCTGGTTTGTTGTCTTGTACATATATTTGTTTAAGATTTATATAAAACACCTTTTAGATTTTGGACATCGCATTCATAAAACAAAAGTGTCTACAGTTCTGAATCATTTGAAATTCCTCTTGGAAAATAGGAATTTGTCTGTGCTCTTCCAATATTCATAACATGACATAATATCAGCATGGAAACACATTACAAAAAATGCTTCATTTTTTGGCTCCAAATCGAGATAGACTTACTTTTATATTCCTTCCTTCTTCCCTTACCATGAGTAAGTCAAGTAGGACTTAAGTCAAGTACAAGTAGGAAGTCCAACCCACTTATTTATTAAAAAATACTAATATGGTACAGTAATGCTATATTCTATGTCATGAAATATGGTTTGATTTTTCTCAGCATGATTTCCTGCTTTTATTTGTTAACTCTGTGAAATTAGGGCTATTGGTTATGTAATCAATCTTTTTAAAGTCTATTAATTTGTTCTGAATGTATTTTTTTAGACTTCTTTTCAGTTTTATAGCTAGAAAGATATTTTTAAATCAGTATTATTTCTTTCATGTTTAGCTTTCATATCCCAGGGGCTAATTGAAAATACTCAACAAAATCCTGTGGTGTTTTTTTCTGCAAAACCAGCAGATGATCATAATGATCCTTTTGGCCAGAAAAACTTTTGAATGCATTGCCTGGCCATCCTGAATGAGGAACTGTTCTTCTCCATCCAAATCTGAACACATGTGCTCTAAGTGAAGTTGATGTCCTATTTTCTAGCAGATAATTTGATTGCATTATAGAGATTAACAGTATTTCCTGCTCTAAATCAGGTTCCAACTTTTTTCCCAGATGCAGATAGAAACTGTTTTTTTCTTTTCTGGTCTACCAGTGCTATGCACAAGGGAGAAGGATTCTCTCTTCCCTCTGGGTTTGTTTATGTTGTGTCCTTAGGTGCTACTGAGGTATCCAGCCCAAATGTCTCTGGAGTTAGTTTCCATTTTCTTATTCCATGGTTCTGAAGGTTGTTCCACCTTGAACGGCTAAAATAGCACCTTGCAGTGTGGCTCTGATAAAGTGTTACAGATATTCCCATAGGTTTCACACATGTGACTTGTAATGGTAATTTATCTCATCCCCTTTCCTGCTCAGTGTTTTCTGGGAGAAGACTGGAAATGACTGTTTAGTATCACTCTCTCATGTGCATATAGTTGATCAATGTTGGCATTATAGGGGTTAAAGTTTGGAGCAGGACTGCCAGAGACTTGACATATGAAAGACTGAAATATTGGCACCCATCCAGAATCTGGAAAATTAGGGAAATTAAAATATACCCAGTACAAATGAAAATAGCAAGATAAATCGGTGGGGAAAGCTCCTTCTACCATCTGATGATGTTCATGGCCTGGAGCTCTGCCCTGTGACACTCTGCTGAGGGCACGAGTAAGTGGCTGGCATGGGTTCCAAGCCCAGATCTGGCTGTCCTTGCAGGCAGCAGCCAGCATTCCTCTTGGCTTGGACACCCCCAAGTGACAGCCCCCCCTTTAGCTCCACCCTATCAACTATGGAAGAAAACGCCTGAGCTGAAAGCAAGTGCTTTAATTACCCACTGGGAAATAATGAGGAGAGCAAGAAAGGTTTAAAGATAAGAAAAAGAGCCATTTGTATCATCTTACTAAGTCTGGCTGTCACAGGGAGGTATTGGTACAAACCCTTGTGTCCCTGCTGTCAAGCCTGTCAGGACTGTTTTATCATCTGGAGACACTGCCCTCTGCCTTCCCCAGGGTCAATTGGTTCAGTGCCTTTCACATTTTTTGATCAAAGTTTCAGCGTGGAGTTTTATCATACTTCAGTAATGTCACAGTGTGGAAAATGGTCTTCAAAACTATTAATGTTCTCTCCATGTGAGTCCTAGCAGGTACATCTGTCTGTCTGCCTGGAGAGGCTCATGCAATTTTTGGCTGATAAATAGCATTTAGGCAACAGAATCGTGGACAGTCAGTGCACACAGAAATATCTAGCTTCACAGTGCTCATGTATTTTGCCGCTGGAATTTCTTTCTCAGGCATTTTTTTTTAATTATTATTTATAACAGTTTACATTCTTCTGTCCTTTTGTCTGTAGTAATGGGTAACTTCTGACATCTGTCCTTTAAGGATGTTTACTTTTGTCCTTGACCATGGATGCTTCATGCAAGATATGTAGAATAATCTTCTAAATAATTCAGAATAGGGAAATTTGCAAACAGAATGGTAGCTCGGCTATTTGGGTACCTTTTCTTTAGCAATAGACTGACATAACCTGCACCAGAAAATAATTTGTTACAAGCCTCATCTGGAAACAAGTTTGTGCCCTGAAGTTCATCATTTTTGCAACATGTGTCCTTTGAAATGTTGTGTTTGCTTTTTCCACTTACAGTTTTAGAGTGGTGTATCTCTGTAAATCATCTTTGCACATTTGAGTTCCAGGGTGTTTTTTAACAGCTCATGTTTTTCATAGATTTCAGCCTTGACAATCTTGAATACTTTTTTTAGTTCTCAAAGTGGTTGGGGTCTTAGAATTGATTGTTTCCTACAAGAGAGGGCAAGCTTTTACACTGAGTGTTTCTCTTCTGTGCACGTATGAGGAAATTTTTCCTTATACTGACATGTTTCTGGTTGAGAGGTATGGAAGGCCTAAGACATTTCATAGTGGAAAATCCTTTAGTCATTTACGCTATTAATTTAGAAAGCTACCCTTTTGCTTTCAAAGAATTTACACTTCCTTTTTTTTTTTTTTCTTCCCAAAGTCCACATGATTAAATAGAGTCAGTGAGTGAAATTATCATTTGCTTGCTCTTCCTATTTCATTGTAACTGCACATTTGCAAGAGGAATATTCTAAGGAACAAACCAAGAAAGTTGATCCAACCCAGTTGGGTTTAATACAGGTGTTCCTTAGGATTTACCATCTCTTCATCTCCTGCTATTGCTAAGGAGGTGTTCAAAGAACCACAGTTTTACATTGGGAGGGATAATTTTGAGCTCAACAGTACAGAGCTTTGGTTGTCAAAATATTTAATTAAATATTTCTGTTTAATTAATGAATTAATTTCATTCAATGTTACTATTAAATAAACAGACGGTGTGAAAACAATAGGGATTCCATACTGCTGTAAACTCAGCATGGCAGATTTCACCAAAGGAAAGTTAATGGAGGTTACAAGGATTTGACAAGGTAGTTATTCATTTGCATTTGTAGCAAATTCTTAATCTTGGTATAAAATAAATATGAGATATTTAAAAATAGGTGTGCTTAAAATGAATATATGACTGTCTAATAGAAGTCAGTTTGGTTCCAGTTTGACATGTTACTGTATTAATGTGGCCAGTTTCTTCTAGACACCTACGTTTTTTTAAAAATCTGTTTAGAAGTTTCAATGTTAGTCCTAAGAGTCTTTTTTAAATTAAATATTAAATATTGAGAAATAAAACAAAATATGTAAATATAGTATACCCAAAAGCAAAAAAGTAATTTCCAACACAGATGGGTTTCAGGAGGTCTGCTGCCAAAGATTTTAAAATTCTTGTGCCAGGGGGTAATTTGCTTGCAACAGAAGAAAGTGTTTCCAATTACCCTTATGAAATTATGAGTTTTGCTCCCAAATCAGCCATTTAATGGGGCATTTGAAATGAAGGTGCAAGCAATGGCCATCTTGTTTCTCATACTCTTGAGATTATGGTAAATTTAATGTGCCTTATTTCTCTGTGTCCCCTAAATATGAGGGAAATAACTATTAAGGATCATAACTTGACCAACATTATGCTGCAGGTAAAAATTAGTAACCGTTTTGGGTTTTTTTCCTATATATGCTCTGCAGTCATTAAATTTAACCTTTCACATGCTGTAAGGAGTGTTTCACTTCTGAGCTAGCTGAGGTCAGTGCAGTTCAGTTTAACATCAGGCCTCCCTGCAGACAGGGAGGGACCCATGGCAAAGCAGAAATGTTTACCTGGCTGAACTCCTTTGGAGGGTAGCATTAGGTGTGCCCTTGGTCTTCCCTTCCCTTCAGGAAATGAGCCCTTCTTGGCTTCTCCATTGCTCTTCTATATCAAATTCAGGATATATCCATGCAAGTAGAGGTTCTTGATAAGTTTATTCCAAGAAACTGCCCTTCACACAGTGAATGTCTGTGTCTCCCTTAACTCAACATCCCAACTGTGATTTTTAGGACTTTGGGCTTGGCATTGAAAATCCATGTTTACAAGTACTGTACCATTCCTTCTACTGAAAAGACATAAACGTGGAATGTGATCATGCAATAAAAGAATGAATATAAGAATGTTTTCATATTTTTTTTTGGGGGGGGGGGGATTTTTTTGTAGAAATCTTAAATTGCCCTGGCTATAGTTTTGTGGAGGCCTGAGAAAAGCACAGTGCTCTGGTAGCTTTGGAGGAGATGTTTGTCAAACTGCCACCAACACTACCAGCCCCAGAGCCACAGCTGACCCAGCCTTACCTGCCTGCTCTACTTTTGGAGTGAGAAAGGATAAGGAATACTGATGCCCTAATAGCTTATTTTGAATCCTACAGGGGCCCAATCAAACTAATTAGGCTTTCTCTCTTTAATTTTACCTATCAGGCATTGTCATTCAGCCTCATAGGAATTCTGTGCCTGTTAATTAGCAAAACCTTGTGGAATCAGAGAGGACACAACAACAGTAAGGAGAAAAACAAAGAAAAAAGGAACAGAACTAGAGCAGGACAGAATTCAAGCACACGAGAGGCCCCAGAGTGGCAGGACAAGTGGAGAGCAGTGGTCAGTTTTTCTTATTGGGCAAAAATGAGGGAAGAGGTGGTGTTATACCGGTGGCCTGAATGAGCTCAAAAGATTTCAAATATATAAAATGTGCGAAGAATTTTTTATTACTCTTTGTCAAACAGTTTTCAACAGTAAGGTTGCTTTGCCTAATTTTCCTGTGTTGATCTTTTTGAATATTCAGCCCATTCTAACATAATAGCAGAAAACTGGAAGAGTAAGCAACCTAAAAATATAATATGCTTAAAAGAGTCACACTGCATAATGTTTCATATAGGTAGACCCCATGTGTTTCACATAAATGAGAAATTATTTTTGTATTTGCTTAAACCAAGAATTGTTTACTCTGGAATTTTATATGCTCCTTCCTCTCTCATTCCTCCTGATCTGATATAATTTCATTAAAAAAAAGAATCTTCTTTTTGAATCTTTTGAAGAATCTTTATTCTTCACATACTTAATGGTGATTAGTTGGGAATAAAAATACAGTGGAGAGTTAAAAATGGCTGGTGAGTGTCAGAGCTCTGACAGTTGTCTCAGAGAAGCATTAAAAAGTTGAGAAGGAAATTCTGTCTTTTGTTACCCTCTCATATGTAATTCAGAGTTTGCATTGGAATCATTCAAGTCTACAAAAATCCTGACGAAACAATGTAAACTGGTTCTTCAATACTTACCCTAAAGAATGGTTTCTTGTGTGTTTCTTTACAGTTCAATTTGTCATTTCATTGAGTCTACTGGCAATATGATTTAAGAGTCTGACAGACACATTAACCTCTTAATAACAAGTTTCTCAATCTCCTTTTCCAAGCCTCTCTCTTTGATTGGACTACAATACATAGTAAATCTTATTTCATTTTGATTTTTTTGACTTACCCTCAAAACATGATTAATTTATTTTTGTCTGAACCTAATAGGGCAGATTCCATTGAAAGATGACTGGGGTGGCTAGCTAAAAGACAGAAAAAAAATTAAAGCTCCACTTGCCTAAGCTCACTAGGCTTTTGTTCAGGTGATATAAGCAAAATTGCCTTTTATAAACAGAAACCTGAACTAAACATTAGACTGTCTGTAACATTTTGAAAAAAGCAAAATTTTAAGGCCATAAAATAGATTTGACTTAAATATTGTAAGATTTCAAAGGAAGACCTATTAATTTAAGTTTGGAACTTTCTACTGTCCCATTAACCATCTCCCCATTCTTGATTTGCATTTTACCAATGTAAGTTTTAAGCAATTTATGAAACAGTTTGTAAACTTATCTTCTCAGGAAAATTTGAGTTCTGTGGAAAAAAATTTGACTTCCGGGTGATAATCCCTTCTGTGAGTCCCTCATCTTCTCACACACAAGTAGAACTTGTGAAATATGAGAAATATGGAGCTGTATTTCTGTTAAAATTCAGGGCAGCAGTGTTAGTCTGTGAGTCTGCCTTCATCAGAGCAAATTATTCTGCAGCCCTCATGGAAGTATATGGTTGAAGACATTTTTTGTTCCAAGAGAAAGTGAGTAGTCTCACAGAGCTCCTTTTGCTATAAAATTGTTATTGCCTTGTGAAAGATTAAAGATTTGTCCTCACTTGGTCTGCAAAATAACATTTTATATTCCTACAAGCAACATGTGCAAGAAGGCTTGTCTTCCTTCAGCTAGTGACAACTGTTTCACCTACATTTCTTTCTTCTTCTGGCCTCAACTTTGACCATAATTTGGCTCCTAGAGATAATATTCTAAAGCATGCATCTGAAAGCAGGTATTTAGAATATGAGGTGCTAAAATGTAGAGTAAAGCAGATGGCATCCCATGATTTCCTAAGGTTTCATCTGCTGATTTGAAAAACTCTTCATTCAGAGTTTCTCTGCATACAGAAATCTGATTCAGTACTGCCACCAGACCGTGCACCAAATTTCCATGGGTGCTGCTAGAAAGATGCCATACACCAAGTACAGAAGTCCTTGGCAGCACTGGTGGTCAGGCTGTGCCTGGAACACCTCTCAGGTGTAAAATGTGCAGCATTACAGCAGAGGGAGAGCAAACA
Source organism: Certhia americana (assembly GCA_018697195.1). NCBI lineage: Eukaryota > Metazoa > Chordata > Aves > Passeriformes > Certhiidae > Certhia > Certhia americana. The sequence goes on from CM031880.1 coordinate 16,068,787, forward strand.
CCATCAAGCCAATAGACAGGAGTGCTGCAGCCCACTCACAGGGGTAATGTGAGAAATAATTATTTAATGCTCATGAAGCAGACAGAAAATTAAAAGCTCTATAGAGTGGTTGCTATTAAAAATCTTTACAATTTGACTTTGCAATTAGATTACATTATCACTGTATTCCGCTTTGCTCAGTATAGGAATATTTAGGGAATACTTCAAACCCATGAAGGCGGCAATGGCATTAATTACTTGAAAATGTAATTAAGAAAAACAATACTGGTGATCTCTGATGATCATGAAGTATCTATTTACTACAGCAAATACAGTTTAGGATTGAAAATGTTGCACTTTAGAATATAATTTTATATGTCAATTATAAATGATGTTACAAGTTCTTACTCTTCAGACATGCCTGATTGCCTTACTGTAGATGGGAATGATCAGATTATGAAATGTTGGCCTCATTTAAAGCAGCACTCAAATACCTTCTGACTTTACTAGACAAAGTTTCATCCTTAGTCACTTGTTAAAGCTGTAGAGGGAGTAGCTGTCACAGAAGAGAACTCATGAGTATTCTGGTGAGAGCTCTGCAGAATATTTTTAATGTAAATCAGAGTTCTTTAAAATGTTCCAGTTATCAAGCAAAGACCTGAAAGTGGATGGATTTTGAAATCCATATTAATAAAAAAGTGCATGTGATCTTTAAAAATTTTCATATTTTGATGAAAAAACTTTAGATCTCACAGTTTATGGGGTTTTTTTTTCCCTCTTCAGCTGTTTTATTTCTTAGCCAAATTGGAAATCAGGAGTGCAAATAAATCTTAGTGTTTTTTCATACCATTCAATCTTTTCATTTATGCAATCCCTTGACCATGACTTTTTCTTATTTCAAATGGACTCAGAGCCCTGCATTTCAGTTCACAATTGCTTTAAGTGAATATTTACCTTAATCTGTACATTTTTTCGGCCCACTGTCACCCAGTACAAATCCAGCAAATCCAAGATAACTATGTGCCACTTGTGCTTTGTGATATGATTCAGGGATTGCACAGTGGAAGACAAATCTGTAGGATTCCTACTTATATGTGCTGTGTAGTCCAAATTTTCATTCTTTTAAGTAATTGAGCTACACAATTGATGCTGCCAACACAGATAAGTACTCTGTGAACACAGAGTTGTTAACATCTCATTGGAAATGTTCAGGTGGTGCCCTAAATGGTAAAATTTGAACAGTGTAAATGCAACAGCCCAGAGTGGGTGTTGGGAGGGACAATGAGGGTGAATTACTGCAGTATTTTTAGATGGTAGTATTCATAGTTATTTTTGCAGTGCTAAAAGACTTTGAAACGTTTAGAGTAACTCTATTGACATTGCACTGGGATTGCCAAGGACCAGGCACAGCTGCTTGGATGCTGTTAACACACTAACAATGCCATTTCTCTCTCAGCGTCTTCCTGCTTTGCAAAATTTCTGTGCATATTTCGTTGGGGTGATGTTTCTTTGCATTGATCCAGCTTCTAGCAGCTTCTAAAAACTTATTTATCACAGAATACCAGGCAGGATTAGCTTGTTGTTAAGACCCCAGTAGAGCCTTCAGAGCTTGTTTTCGGCTGGTAACTGCCAGGACGTGTCTTTGAGAGCATCAGCTGGAGTGGAGGAAAGGGAAAGGAAAATGCTGTTGTGGTATGTTGTTGGGAGCAGGTAAGATGTTTGCCTTTTAATAATCTTTCTGATATTTACCGCAGTGGTGTGGACAGGTAAGGGAGTCATTCATCCAAACACCTTCCACGTGCATGTAATTACACTCACAGGAACTTGTACTGTTATATGAATTAATTTAAACATTGTAGTAACTACTGTCTAATAACATACAGGTTCCCAGGGTACTTAGAGTATTAAATTGCAGATGAGAATTCCTTGGAGAGACACAGGCTGCATATCCATTTGCTGCTCAGGGAGAGAAAAGCTCTGCTCAATGTATTGTGTGACTGCAGCTCGAGTTCTCTGTGCTTGCTCAAGAATTGCTGTGAAATACTTTCCAGGACCAGCAGCAAGTTCATTTAAGTTTGTCTCCATTTAAAATCTATTCAAAGGGCTATGCAATGTAATGATACTTAACATAGATTGCTAGTGACTCCTGCCAATGATGATCTTTTATTTTTTCACTAAATACTGCATGTAAAAAGCAGTAATGCTCTAAGTGGCAGCAGTGTAAGCCTAAATTTAGGTTAAGCAAAAACATGAGCATGAGAGAAAAGCAACATTTTTGTATTCTGGGCTGAAATAGTCTTTGCTGTGCTTTGTTTCAACCGGTCCTTAAGGATAAATTCAGTAGGACTAAATGAATAGGTATTTTTCAAAAAATTGTTTAGGATTTTGACCTCTGAATTTTGGCTACCATGCCATGTCTGCTTGGGGACCTTTCTTCCACACACCTTCGAGACCATGTGCCAATTCTTTTCTGCAACGTGTTTAAAACAGTTTAAGAATTAGAAACAAGGACAGGACCTATCAATAGCATAAGGGCAAGATTTGTACAGATCTCTGAAATTGGTTGATGGTTGCCTTAGAGTACTGCAAGTACTATTTTTCATTTCTGTGAGTTATACACAGCGGCTTCTGCAACACACTGCCACCAGACAGTCTAGCACATCTGGGACACTGAATTTTTCTGGTGCTTCTTGTCAAGTTTCTTATTTAACAAGAAGGGAATGAACATATACTTATAATTAATGCATAAGAAGTCTGATATTAATAGATGAACTTTCTGTGCACCTTTTGTGTATTTACCCACACAGGTAGACAGAAAAAGACAAAAACTAGAGAGAAAACTTTTCTTAATATTGGATGGTTTTATTATCTTCATAGTTATCTTTCAGTATTTTAGCCAAATTCTAAGTGGTTACATTAGGCATGTAAGTTCCATCTGGTTTCTCTTTGCAGTTAATTCTGTCTTTATTGCTCAACTGCAGCAGGATGTATGGAGGCCCTGGGAACGGGGTACCACCAGAAGCTAGTGGTGTATATAAAATAGAAATTTCCACTTTCAAATTTTTTCTCTCTTTGCAAGTATTGACATCCACCTGATAAACTCCTCTTACTGTTCAGCTGAAAGAGTCTTAAATTCAACCCACCAAACAATTCATCTCCTCCTGAGCACCTCTAGCCAATTGTATTCACCTTTTAATAGGTTCTGCATTTTTAAAATTTGCTATGTACAACTCAGATATATGTACCACAAAATGTTCAAATTTTTGTAAAAAAGGAAAAGTGAGTGTACGTTGTATTCCTGTCAGGCAATGGGATCATGTGAGCTAATAAACATTTGTTTTAGAAAAACCAGGGATAGAGATGAGGATTTCTTACACTTTGTACCCAGAATTTTTGATGGGAATTTTTTTTCCTTTTTTTTTAATTGTAGAAGCTCATTAGAAGCTCACATTTATCTCATGGTATAGTCTGTCTTGCCACTGATAATTCCTGGTGTCTGGATGGTGGAAGGTATCTCAGATGCTGCTGTCCAGTTGAAAATAATGAATACATTTATTCTAGAAATAAAAGTCAGCATTGCAACAGTTTTTGATCCTGGTAAACTATACATATTGATGTGGAAGGAAACATGATGTTAAAGAACAGAAACCCTCAATGAGATGGAAAAACTATTCAAGATGAAACACAGACATTTTTAATTTTAAATTGTTCCTTTTTTTTTTTTTTTTTTTTCTGGAGGTACGCATACAGAAGCACAGGACAGTAAAGGAGATAAGAATTACATTAATAATTAAAAAACACATTGTAAAACATTTTTGATATGAGCTATCTGTACAGTATGTGGCATAATATTTATGATGAGAATAGAGGAATCTGTGGGCCACAGAAATCACAATTGCAAAGTGCTGTCCCCCATCCTGTTGCACCCAGTGGGGGGATAGGAAAGCACCAAGCTGATGTGTATTTTTATATAAATACCTGAATTGCTGCAGGCAATTATATACCCCCCGGGGTTGTATACTCTGTAACTAACACCAGCATTTGCCCACCATAAATGTCTATGCTCTGAATGCATCATAAATAATCAGTATTTTATTATCTGACTTTTATCACATACTCACATGTGAAAAAAATGGGTTTGTCGCTTTCAAGTAATCACAATATTTTAATATTTCAAGTAAGCAGAACAGATATAGAGACATGAAGTATTTATCCAAAAGCAAAAGTATAGGAATTGTGGAATTACACATAATCATTATTAGAAAATATTGTATTCAAGAGCATTTTGACTCAAGGATTGTGTTGTTATTGAGTAAACCAATTTCTTCATCTGCTAGGTCTGGGATTCTTAACGCTGAAATGTTAGATAGGACATTTCCAATAAGTAATAAAAAGAGGTAAAAAATTGAATTTAATTAAAAACACCCCCCAAAATTTGTATACATGCTGCTTACTTCCTTGGTAATCCCTTAATGGACAAAGACAAATTGAAAATGAAACTTGCTTTGTCATCTGCTCAGTCTTCCAAAACTTTTGGATAAGGTTCAAAGTGTACTGTTTCACAACTGCCTCATAGGCAAAGAAACAGTTTTCAGATATCATGAAAGGTAATCTGGAGAATACCTGGAGTATTCTGGAAATACACTGAAATAAAAAAGAGCAAACAACAAAAGTAGCAAAACCAACTACAAACAAACAAAAACCCCCAAGTATTTTCAGAAGGTTTTAGCTTGGATGTAAGACAATATTTGGGGAGACCTCACCACAATGTAGTAAGACCTGTAATGATATTAGGTTTTAAACTTCAGATATGTTCAGTTTTTTCCAGTTTTTGGTGGGGCAGTGTCATATAGATGCTTTGATTCAAAGAGAACCTTACCACCTAAATCACCAACCTTTTTTTTCCCTGTGTCTCTTTCCATTGTGAGTTGCAGGGCTGGGATGAGATGCTTCTGTCAGAAAGAAATATTATCTATAGACCTGAGAAAACCTTGCAGCCAATAGTTAATTTGTTCCTGTTAGTGTTAGCTGCCCTGAAATATTTGATCAAGGATTTATATGATCAAATTGGCATCCTCCACTCCTCTTTTGCAGACTGATTCTCATCACCCAATGTTTATCGTTCGTAATTAGCTGTTCGTTGATGTAAATTAGACACACATTTTCTTGCTCTGTAATCTATGTGTGCATGCAAATTTGTTTCAGTTTCCCAAAAGTGGAAATAGATGAGTAACCATTTGCTACCATTGTGAATTTATGGGGTAAACCACAGCTGTAAATTGAAATAAGTTGAAACATATACTTGAATATTTTCAGACTTTACACATCTTTTGCTTGTTCTTGATATATATATACTTAAAGCTGGGCTTCCCATAATGAATTGGGTTATGGAAGAAGAGTAAAAAGTAGATTACAGGTAGAGCCAATTACAGGAAATCAGTGAAAGAAAGTGAGAGGGAAGTGAGCAGGTTAGGTCAGCATGAGATCAGTGGCCCCTGAGTGGCACCTGCACAGCGTGCATTCCTGCTGTGTGTACAGACTGCAGGGCTGGAATCCTGCCCACTGCAGACACTCCCAGCCCTGCAGGAGGGTTAAAATGCATGCATCAGTGGCACATTGCAGACTAGAAATGGAGCAAGGCTGCTGGGGTTTGATGAGAACATAAGGCTGGAGTGATAGATTGAGCTGATATTAGCGAGGTAGGGAAGGCTTTATATCAAAACAGAACGGGTAGACAAGGAGATAAAAACAATACTATGCTTTGTGTCAACAAGAAATGTGAAATGTGTGAGGAAACACGTGGAATTATAAAAAAGAATGAATGAGGTTTCCTCTCCAGCACAGTAGTCTTTGTATAAAATCTGTTGTTTACTGCTTGTTTCAAGACTTAGAATATATTTTCTTATGCTTTTCATCTACGCTTTATTTGGGCATATGGAGACTGATTGAAACCTCAGTTCTCCAAACACTTAGTGTTTGTATCATGATAATGATGCCTGCAGTGGGAATACCAGCAATATTATAAGCAATAGGTTTGAGGAGTAAGAGATTCCCAGACTTCCCTGCACTTTCATTTAAAAAGTTCATGCATCTTTAATAATGAGGATCACATTGCAATTAAATACCTTACCAGGACCAGAATGACTGTGCCGAGAAGCAGTACTTGCTCTGCAGTCTGCACAGAATTTTATTTTAAGATTGATAAGAGGAATCAACTTACTGCTGTCCCTGGCTACTCATATCAGGAGATTAGACCTGGCAGCCATCTCCAGAGGTCCACCACTTCATTCTTTCAGTCTGAGATCAATTAAACAAAATTGTCTCTGAATAATATTTACTTAACTTTAAGCTCTGTTTAAAAGAAAAAAACCAAAACCAAACAAACCCACAAAATAATTAAAAAAACACTTACATTAACTCAATTTTTAATATATATTTATTTATATACATGTATATGTATATATGTAAATTTTTATTTATAACAATAAGAAGAGATAGGTTACATTGGGTTTTTTAATAACAAACAAACCTGAAATTTATCATTTCCTCTTTCCTCTCCTATTCTACCAGTTGTTTTGAAGGTCAAGCTCACATGCTTATGTATGTATATCCATCCTCCTGTGAGGTTATGATATCATCCACTTCAGTATTGTGTGGAGGATATCCAAATAGTGAAATATTCAGCACTTTGCTAAGTCAGGTTTGGTCACTTCTTAGATTTTTTTGATATTTCAGTGTTTTTCTTAAACTGAATTTTCAAATTAGACTTAGGTATTATTTTTAGTTCAAGTCTTTATAAAGCCATTTAGATATTGATAAATATGAATTTAAATATCCACATTAGTGTATTTTTTGTCACATGATGAGCAAAACAAGAAGAAAATATATTGGTTTGCTCAACTAAACAACAATCTGACACCTTATAATACAATCCACAGATATTCCTAGAAGTAGGTAGCAGGAAGTGTAGCTGTTATATCCGGAGTATTATTTTTGAATATTTAATATGAAACTCTGGAAATTAAATCCACCTTTAAACTGTCTGCTAAACTTGGTTTTCTCAAATTTTATTTGGGCAGCAAATTTTGTAGAAGTTTTATTCACAGTGGGTATGATCCAGCCTTGGAGCTAAACAAAACTTTCCCTACATCTGAAACTTTTGATTGTGTAGGTTTTGCCAGGAGAGAGTTAGAGCACAGGAGCAGAGAAACTCTCCCTCCTGTATCCTCCACAGCCCCCAAGCAGAATAAAGGAAATAACTGAATTGTCCTATTCTTCAGTTGTCAGTAAATATCTGAAACCCATGGTGGAAGTTCTGGATCTCTTTCAGAACTGGTCCACGAGGGAATTTACAGCCCTTGCACCCATATAACACTTGTAAGGAAGTATATGGCATTAAAGATGGCATGTAATAGAAGAATTCGTGAGGATTCTTTTGGAAGGGAAAATAGAAATACCTTCTGGGTTAAAGCAGAAAGGGCTTATCTGTCCCAGTTCTCTGTAACACATATACAGGGGATGCTTAGGGAAGAGCAGGACAGGAGAATGTTGGGATGGTCATTCAAAACTTTCCAGTGCCGCAGCAGTCAGTGGCTCTACAGCTGTAGAGAGAAAAATGTTTCAACCCCATCTCATTTATTTCCAGATAGGATTGAGTGAATGAGGCAGGTTGTTGCAGGAAGAAAAAAGATGTCCTCATGCTTAGTGACCTAGAGAATTGGTTTTCTGCATGCTCCTGACACACAGTAATTCTATGCTGGTTACTAAACCCACACTTGATAAGGGTTTACCTGAGCTGTGAATATCCTGGATGTGTGACTTGCGAATGCAATATACACCAATGCTGAGACTTCACAGCAGCAAATGGAGTAAATTCTTCTGCCTTGGATATCTAAAGTACAATGTAGCACTAAATCAGATTTCAGATTTCTGCCATTGCATCTGCTATCTCTGGAATAGGCATATCAATATGCACTTATCTCAGATAGTTGTTATGAATTTGTAGTGAAGGAACTAAATACTGCACTGATGAATGTCATAGAAAGGCTCTGAAGAAATTAATCATTTTGTCCAGTGAGGGGTTTAAATAGTGTACAATAAACAAGGCATACTACCATGCAGTAAACAACGGGAATAAAACTGATAATATTGAATAAATGTCAGCAAGTGATTTATTTGCATCTCATGCACCGATTAATGGTATCTTTTTGCAGAAATAATGTGGAGTTTTATTACATGAAGACTATGATCTGAATTGGGTATGTGAAAGTAGCCTATCTGAATCATAATTTTTCCTAATTTTGGGTGCCCATTTCTGACATTTTAGTGATTTAGTGATTTGTGCAGGTTGTGTCCTTGTGGGACCCATAATCATTTCATATGTTCTTAAATATGTTTGGTCCTTACTAATTCAGCTATGTCATCTTGTATAGAAGGAAATTTTTTAAGATTTTAGAGAGCATTTTTACTGGACAATGATGTGGACATGCAAGTCCTGTAAGGCCTAATTATGCAGTATAGCAACTTCATCACTAGCATCAGATTTTCTTCTCAGCTATGGGGGAAAAAAAAAATAAAATAATAATAATGTATATATATACCAAACCAAACCCCTAAAATTAGAAACACATGTACTTGGTGTAGAAAGATACAAGTTATTCACTCTTATGACTCTATTAGTCAAGCAGAACAACAGAGAGTGTGATATTCAATCTGTACATAGAAAAGTGACTTTCTCTTGTGAGTCATGTCTGGAAAGAGAACTCAACAACTTAGTGGTATTATCAGTAAGCAGCATTTTATCAAATGAGTCTGTTGGCTTTTTCACACAAGTGTAAAGTGTGAATTTCCCAACGGTCTAGTGGTTTGAAAGGTGCTATTTAGATTTATTCTTATCATTATGTTAGACTTAGTCTGCATCATGCAGCCAGGCCCCAGGTAAATGGGAGCTCTCTCGGGGGAAGTCGGGAGCCTGATGAGTTTCAAAGGCTTATTTGCTAAAATACTCTGGTGAATAGGCATCTAGAGCTGCAGTATTTATTTTTGTAAAGTCAAAATAATAATCCTCAACCAAAGACCCAAGAAAACAAGAAAAGAAACAGCATTTACGTTGGAGTCCCTGGAAGGAACTAGCCACTGGCTTTACCTTCATTGGCACTGCCACATGTGCAGGGATTTGTGTGCATTTCTACCTTTTGAGGCCAAATTTAGTGACAAGAGGTATGGTGGTTTTTCACAATAACATGGATTTGTTCAGAAAATGGTATAGAAATTTTATATTTACCAGCCAGAAGTTTCAACAGCTGTAGGCATTTTATTTTGGTCATGTCTGCAGCAAGCATGTAAGTTTGTTTCCAGGTTGTGTCAGCAAACATTTCTTACTAACACAATCACCAGGAAGCTGCAATGAGTGTTCTAAAGAATGTTCAGCTCCTTGGATTCATGCTAATGTTAATAAACTCTAAGAAAATATTACCTCCCTTCCAAAATGACCAGTACTGATTAGGAAAAATGAAATCATTTCATCATTGTATTTGAGAGGCTGTACTTTTGATAATGGAGTTTTATTTGAGTTATTTAATGGAATGTGATGTGATTTTTAAAAAAAAATCTTATTGAGGCCTGGTTGAAAACCTGATAAAGTGAACAACAATTTCTATGTTGACCTCTACGCATTGGTCCTTCAGTACTCTACAAATATATATGAAACACAAAACAAAATCCATTATTTCCTCTTGAGGTCTTCTGAACCCTTCCAAGTGAAAGCACGTCATCTCCAAAATTCCCTTTCCAGAGCTCAAAGTGTGAAAAGCTTCACACATTATGGCCTAAGAAAAGCTGATGCATATTTGTCTCCTTAACAAGTTAATGAGGATCTGGGTATTTTGCTTACTTTGACAATCATGTAATTTTCATATAAAACTCTAGATTGAATCAGAACAGCTTGGAAGCAACACCATCTGATGCTGACCATTGGTATTGTGATCAGTAGTTGTCAGCAGAAGCAGCTCCTCTGCCAAGCAGCCAGAGGAAGGGATGCAAAGGTGGAGGTGTAACCCTGACAGCAGCACACACCACATCCACCACCATGAGGGTGGGCAGCAACCTGCCTCTGGGTTCAGAACTGGACACCATGACCTTGGTGAGAAAATGCTTTGTGTTCAAAGCTATGCAGTGAATATGTTAGACAACATGCAAAAAATACCGCTGATAAATTTCAATGAGACCTCGAACTTTTGTTACTTTGCTTGTCATGACTCATAATTTAATCACTGTTATCTGGCCTGAGATTTTTATAGAAAAAATGATGTTGTGAGTTTAGAATGAAAAATGTTTTGAAGATTTTGAATCGCCATGGATTCATAATTCTAAACAAATTTTGAATAGTAATATTGACAAGCCTCAAACGAACACACACACATATATACTTTGTAGTATGCATTAACCCAGCCTGATTATACCCCCTCCTTGCTTTATACACCGACACTGCTACCTAGTGAGTATATTCCACAGTTAAAATGAAATGGTTCAGATGTCTAATAGTAATTGTGAGTCATTCCTCCTCTCCATAATGTGGAGTACGGAGAATAAATATAGTTTTCAGGTTTGGTAGTAAACATATCATGTGGCTCTAGTTAGAAGACCATGCTCTGTGGTTTTATGGCCAATATAAACTCTCTCTATTGATTAAGCACAGTAATGTTGTTGGAGTACCTGGAAAAGCACTCAGTCAGTACCCACAGAAGTGTCTACATCTGGCATTGCATTTGTCTCAAAGAAATTCTGCAGCACTCCACAATATGTGAAACCCTTAGAGTTATTACAAAACTGTGATAAGCCCTTTCTGCTGTCAAGGAAGCTCTCTACAGCAATCTCAGTGATTGCTGCCGAGAAAGTTGTTGTGTGTGACTGAATGCTATAAGGCCAGTAAATAATTTGAAGTAATTAAACTATAAAGTGGTTTCTTTACAAAATATTAGTATAGAAAATACTATTTTTTTGCACAGTAAAATTCCTGCAGCAGTCTTCCTCCAGCAATTAATATCTTACTCCAACAATTAATATATTTTTCTTAAAAGGAAAAGAGAAGATAGAGTTACGAGTTTGCCATAAATTAGAAAGGTGTGCAAACTATTAAAAATTACAATTTTCTGTCATCCATCTCAAGTTCTTCTCATACAAAATTATCTGGAAGAGATGAATAACTTAAACACTTTAAAACAAAATTCCTGCAGATAAAACCTGTTGGAACAAAGTAATTATAAAAAATCAGAATATTGCAAATCTCACACATTGCAGCATGTGCATTGCATCATCCATTCATCCTGCGCAGGAAAGACTTCCCTGGGGAAAAAGATTTGTCCTACTACCAAAAAAAGTAGGAAAAGAGCTTTTCAAAGCTCTTGCCACCTTTGAAAGAAGATTATTTTTAAAAATAGGTACAGAACTGCTGGAGTCTATGATCAGAACTGTAATAAGCTTCTTGGACATAGTCAATAATTATGTTGTTTCCTCTACTTTCTTGGGTTTATTTCCCCCTAGATACCGCTTCATTCACATTCCTATCAGAAAAAAAATAAAAGGAATAATTGAGAAAAGAGGATATATTTTCTTTTCCTCTTCTTCAACAATCCAGTAGATTTTTCTTTCTGTTGAAGAGAACAATTCATTAATATAGACCAAGATTATCTTCAGTTTTTTAACATCTGCATGAGTTAGTGCAAGCTCCAACAAAGTCACTCATGCTCCAGTGCCAAAAAAATGCATAATTTAGTTTTGGTGGGACACATTAAAAATCAAATCAGGATGACAAAGAAAGAAAAAGTAAGTAGCACAGTATATGTGGCTGAAAGGGTTATTTAGGTGGGCTGTGTGGTGTGAACACAGGGAGTATTGACAGACAGCATGTTTTGCAGCACAGCTCACGATTTGCTTAGCCTGGAGGTGAAAGGCTGATTCCATTCCTTTTTTTGCCAAGGAATATTCAAGTTTTCGGCAGCAACCTCATAGGAGTATCTGAATATAGACTATTCCTTGAGAATACACAGTGATTCACATCAAGTTGCTTTCATTCTCCACTGTTTCTACTGTTCTATGTTGTTCGCAATATTTAAATATTTAATAAAGCAGGGACTGGGACCATATCCAGTAGCTACTAAGTAAAGTAAGTCCCACAGTGACCATTTTTATTTTCATATTGTAAATTGTGATTTACATTTATTTGAACTGGTTTTACTTTTCTTAAACAGATTCAGAAATATTTTGTTTAATCTTATTTTTTTTTAGTTTTATTTTAGTGGGAGGAAAAAATCATCCCAACTTGCTTCAACATTCCCCTGTGTTCATAACAAATGTATAACCCTTTATTATCTCTGAGTAGGAGCCATTTTTTCCCACTATCTAATCTGCCACATTAATCCTCATTTTCAGAATTGCTGATTTCAGGTTATATCATTAACAATTAACAGTCCATCTGAGAATAGGAAAATAAATATGTTCCTTCTGAGCTTTGTCATCTGAGTCATCTTTCCTATGACAAAAAGCCAAGAGGATTGGAATTGTTCAGCCTGGAGAGGAGAAGGTTCCAGTGAGATCTTAGAGCACCTTCCAGTACCTAAAGGGGCTACAAAGGGACTTTTTACAGGGGTATAGAGTTATCTTTTCTGCTACATACAGACTTCTTTAATTTTTCATATTACTACTTCAATTAAAAATGCTCAATGATTTCTCAGTTTGTCTAATCACTAGATATAAGATTTCTATGGTCTTCATAAATCTTTGAAGTCAGTATACATACATATACATTTACAAATATTGCCATAAGCATTTCGTTTCAAGTGCCATCTAAATATTCTTCAGTTGTCTTTATTCATTTCATCTCTTTAATGACAAATTATAAGTTTGCCTAATATCCAAAAATGTAGAACATATATAGGAGGTTTTATAAAAGCATTGGGAAGAATAGACACTCTTCACTAAATAAAACAATTTGTCAGTACCTGGAAATTGCTTGTCCTCAACACTTTGCCTCATACTTTGATTTCATTTTCTCAAGATATAGTGTGTCCTGAATGCATTTTGGAATTCTACATTGAAAAATAAACTAGTGCTCCTAAACAATATTTAAAATGACATTTTTATTGTGTTGGCATGAAGCACGTTGCTGAATTGCTTTTAATATGATAATGTTTTGCAGTTTACTATGCCATAAGTGCAGTTTGGCAGTTGAGTTTACATGAATATTTCATCCAGAAAAGGCCATGAATTTGTAATTATAAATAGACCTGTTCAACAGAAAGAGATGGATGATTCTACAGCTACTAATTTTCCAAGGAAATTATATGTAGTTGAAGATGAAAGCAAAGACTTCCAGCTGCAGAGGGCCATCTGCAGATCACTTGAAGCAGTATTACAGAGGTCTAACTGCCTTTCCTAGTGGATTACTTGGAGTTGTTTATGATGCTCAAGTTTTTGTGTCTTGGCTCCTTCAGCTGTGTATTTGCAAAAGTACTGATCAAGGAGGTAAAGCCAGGCTCTCTCCTTTCTCCTTCACCTTATTTTGTTGACCAGCTCACCCAGCAGCTCACTGATTTAACTATTTAATGCCAGTCTCCACACAGACATTACATCACACATGACACGTTCACTATAGTGAATAACTATAGTGTAAGTTCTCTGAAATGTCAATAGTGCAGTAAGAAAGCAACACTAAAACATTCCATCTTACTTTGGTGCATTTTTGGATATTCTTAATATGACTTGATTGCATCCAGTTTTACTCAGTGGTTAGCATTGCTCCTCTACAATTAAAAAATATATTCAAATTCTTGTCTCTATTGTAATATCCTCATTAGTTTTAGTGGTTTTAGTTTTGTTTTACTCTGCTAGTGTGCTGGAAACACCTCCAGTGCCAGATCTTCCAAAGAGGCACTGCAGTGACTTTACTGATGAGAATTCAGCCCACTATAGTCAGTGCTGCACATCAGCAAGATGAGCCCTGATGCCTTTGGCACATTCCTAAGGCTTTCCCTAAAGGACCTGGTAAAAGAAGTTTGTAAGATACACTGACAGAGAGAAGCAGCACAAACGTGCTATTGTGATTATTGATTGGGGGAAATGATTTATCCAGGTCAATTCTATCTGACAGCTGTGATATTAATTGCTAGGGATACAGACAATGAGAGATAGGGAAGCTCTACTGCAATGTTGTATCTTTTATGCTGTATTTACTGTAAACTACTCTACTGTGTTTTCCAGGTCTATTAAAGCCTAAAATTTTGCCCTTGGTTGTACCTGTGCAATTCCCTAGAAGTAAATAGAGCTGTCTTGCATTAGCAAGACAGTTTCTCTGTGTCCATATATGCCCACAGAGAAATGAACAGCTGCGTCATGAACATGTTTAGGTGTTTTTGATACACATTTGGAAATATTAAAAAAAACATTAAATTAGAAAAATGTATAATATGGAGAAAGAAACTAGGAGAGCATTTGGGAAGAAAATGGGGAGAATACACCATATGTATGTAATAGCTATACAAATGAGGAATAGAGAGTTAAGAACTGAGTTCCTTCTTGAAAGAACTAAAGAGAATAGAGGTTAGAGGCTAATTTTCCCTCCATCAAAGTTAATGGTAAGGCATCCATTAACTGTAATAGGACCTAAATTAGCCTCAAAAGTATTTAACTCTAGCAGAATAAAAGAATGCAGTGATGATGATGATGATGGAAGAAAATAGAGTGCAGATGGAGAAAGAAATACATAGTATTTTCAATTATCAGTCCTGGGCTTTAAATGGAAGAGAGGAGAAGGGAAGAAAAGATGGGAGAAAAATGAGGAGGTTGAGGTTTATGCTGAAGGATGATACATGAGATTTATACTGAAGGTTGATACAGGACAGGGGGAGTGAGATTCAATAGTCTCAGGCTGATGTCTAGTAGAAAATATCTTTGCAAATACCTCTGTGGAACATTTGCATAAAAGGTCAAGAGAAAATTGGTGGACTCACCCCAAGAATAAAAATATGAAATTAATTTAAAATATATAAATAAAAATTTTAAAAGACACACACAAAAAACCAACCCACCCAAGGCCTCAAGAACATGAAAATTTTCTGCTTAGGCTTGCTTTCAAAATCCTGTTGGGTCTTTAGCAAACAACATAACCTCTCCTTGTCTTCGATCCCTGACATTTACCCATTTTATACATTAAATATGAATGCTGCCCAATGGTTTGAAAAGCTTTTAGTAAATCTTGAAAGCTTCTAGAGTGCTGGAAGAATACTTGTTTGTTGTTTGATCATATTCCCAAACCTTGAAGAAAGTTGGACTCTTCAATATTTTCCCTACAGACAAAGCAAGCATGCTGTAATATGAAGTGGAAACAAACATTATTGCTCTGTTCAAATAACCATTCCCTTGTAGTTGTGTTTATAAATCACATGAGTTAATACTGACATGAAACAAAAACACTGAGAATTATTTTACTATTTTCTATCCCAAATAAAAAAATTGTTTCTTTTGGGTTGAAATTTTGTCCCATCCCAGGAGGTGTTACAGTATCTATATCTATTCAGTTACCTAGTATTGATTTATTCACCTGTTAACTTTTCTTGAATTCATTTTCCCTACATATCTTTTCTATTTCAATCACACTTACAGTCAATTTTTGATTTCAAAGGCAAGCAGACATTGCATCCTGTCCCTTTCTCTTACCTTCTTAATTAATTTCCCAATGTATTTATAGGCTGATTTTCTTTGTTCTTAATGAATGTACACTTGATATAAACTTCTTAGAGTGTCTATGCTTTCATAAATATGCCTTTCTATAAATGAAAGGTTTTTTCTTAAAGGTTTTGCTCCAAATTTGCTCTAAAATGTATTGTGAAAGCAGCCTGTCACAAATGCTGTGGAAAGGTCTCTTTTTTGCTGTGTCTACATGTTCTCCTCCAAGAAATATTTGCATTAATAAAACTGGTAAAATTATGTCTTAATTTTGACAGAGTGGCTGCATGAAAAAAACAAAACCCAGTTATCTTAAGAGCAATAACCAAACCAAACTTGCTGTGTAGGTCAGGAGTTCTCAAATGACTCATTTTTATTTCATTAAAGAGTAGAAAACTGTCAAGCCAAATTCACATAGATTTTGAAATGGAAGTGCTGACTCCACTTTAATTTGCATTTTACAAAGCAGAGGCTTCGAATTAGGCAAGTGGAAGGAATTCTTTGTGTCAGAAATACATATTTTGGCATTTCTGTGAAAATCCATCCATACTTGGTGAAATAGTAAGTCCTTGAAAAGTTTCTGTACATGCTTTGAGGAGATTTTCTGAATATGGTAAAGGAAGCATGTGGCTTAGAAGCTTTTCTTTGTGTTGTCACAGGCAACTTCTGCTGCCTACACGGTCAGCTCTTGTGGCCGTTGGCTGTTCCTTGTCTCTGAGCTCTCTCAGCATCTGTGCACTGTGATGCTGAACTGGTCATTCTTCCCTGGGTCTGCTCAGAAAGCCAGAGAAAGGCAGCTCCTACATGTGGTGATGTTGGTTTAGTGATTCCCATCTCAGAGCCAGGAATCTGTGGTGCTGAGAGAGCAGTGCACCACGGAAACACACTGCAGAGTGTGGCAGGGAGGGGAGATGGTTCTCCAGCTCTTTCACAATAGCTAACTCAGTAGGCTGTGGACAAGAGGTGCTAAAGTCCTTTTAGCCAGGAAAATGAAATAATATAATCTTGAAGCTTTCTTAGCACTTTCTAGTGATTTTTCTGTGAGCAAAAGTGACATGCTCTTTAAATTATAATTGTGCATTTTTAAAATAAGATCCATAACTAAAGAAAATTCAAAAGTTTATAAGAAAAGTAGTGAACCACCTCCACCTTTATAATGTGCTTTTCTGGGAAGAACTTTGCAAAACCTTTTATGTTGCTTTTTTTCTAATGCCTTTTCATTATTCTGCTGCCCAGAAGGTGAAACTGTGGTCAGTGCATTAGGCTGGGACTTGGCAGGACTGAGTTCAGGTCACTACCATGCTGATGGGTTTCTGTGGGAACCTGGACACCAATTAGTGTTAGTTTGGTTTACTGTCCATGCAATAGTGTTAATTCACTGATACTTGGTGGACTAATATGAGATTAAATACCTTAGATATATTCTCACAAAAATATGTTATCAGACAAGTCTTTGGATTAAAAAAAAAGAATGAATGAACTCTTTCATAATCTTGAGAAGGACAATCTGCAAAAAAATTGGCATAATTTTACAGTCAAATTCTAGTTCTGCTATGAAAAGAACAAAGAACAATACAATGCTTATACCACTGAGCTGAGATTGCCACTCTGACTTTTTGAGAAGTGTCTCCCAACATAGAAGGAAAGAACAAAGTTGCTGGTGAGTTATCACTAACGTTGGTACAAACATTCAGTGCTTTAGTGGAGTAGATAATGCTCCCCCAACTGCAACAGGCCAGGAAAGGTGTGGGTATTGTAATAGCAGAGCTTCCACGGTAAGGGTTTATGGTTTGCTCAGCTCTGCTATTACACCTGTCAAGCCAAGACAGCACCATTGTCAAGCATCATTTCACATTGTGAAATGTCAGAGCCCGGGGCCAGGGAGGCATAACTCAGTGGAAGGACCTCACATGTAAGTTCACAGACCTAATTATGAGATCTTATAAAAATATACCATGTACTTTGAGTTAGTTAGAGTTCATAGTTCACATTCCAGAGTCTGATTTTAAGCCTCTAACTTGCCACGCTCTCATGTAATTTTTTTAAGTGATCCAAAAGTTCACAGAAACAAACCAATTTTTTTTTTTTTTTTATTCCTTTAGACCAAATACCTATTGTGAGCTTTTCTCACCTTGTATGAAAGGGCAGGGCGATATGCTATTTCTGTTTCCTATAGAAAACAAACCTTTCTGTTACCTGTCCTCATCACAGTTGCTGCTCAAGAGACTGAGGAGTGCACGTGTCACTGACTTCTCCTGAACTGCAATGGGCCCAATCACATGTAACAGATTCCCTCAGCTACTTGGCTTTCACTCAAATCTAGGAGTTAAGCCTGAAATATTTTTCAGTGTGCTACTTGTCCTCATGTGTACAAAGCACTGACTGCCAGCATCCAAAATACCGCATTTATTCTGCTACAAATCTAAATCCATGCTGGTGACAGCTGATGGAAATTTCCTTATGTGTAGAGTCTAATTGAATAAACTTTGATTATGAAGTTTGGTTAACTGTTAAAATCAGAGAAAGACTTTCCAAAGACTTCTAATATTGCTACTGAAAATAAGCTTCATGCTAATTTGTTTACAGGCTCCTGTTCTGTATAAACTAGGCTTTCTGCTGATGTTAAAAGCAGGACAGAGTACGCTCTTTACTATTTTTAAATGATAATTATTATTATTTAAATTCTATAATTATGTATCCTGAGAAAATAGGGACCTTTGCTGCATCAAAGCCTAGAAATCAGTGTTAATAATACACCACACCCCAACTCCCCTCCCAAAGTCCAATAAGAAATCAAAGGGACAAGTTCTCTCTGTTATCTGATACATAGCTTTTCATTACATCTTTTTACTTGTCTCTCCCTGCTGTTGGACACTTATGTGATTTAGTTGAATGGGATGCTGAGACACCTTGCATAGGCCATGCTTTTGCTAAGAAAGGATGGAAGAGATGATCCTTGAGGTCTGTTTCAACCTGGGAC
Organism: Certhia americana; assembly: GCA_018697195.1. NCBI lineage: Eukaryota > Metazoa > Chordata > Aves > Passeriformes > Certhiidae > Certhia > Certhia americana. Next base: position 16,087,466 of record CM031880.1, read on the forward strand.
TCTGATACTGTGACATTGAGAGATTTCTGCTTAGGTCGTGTGTTGGGTGTGACTGAGGTGAGGTTCCAGCCCTCACCGTGCTGTGCTTTGCATTGGTAGCTGGAAGGGTGTTGATAACAGCCCAGTGTTTTGGCTACTGCCGAGCAGAGCTCTCCCTCTGATATTCCTTCCCCCACCAAAGGGGATGGGAATGGGCAAGATCCCAGGAGGGGACACAACCAGGCCAAGTAGTCAAAGGGATATTCCATAGCATATGACATCAGCTCAGATATGTAAGCTAAGGTGGAGAGGAGGAAGAGGAGGGGCACTGGTGAATTTTCAATATTTGCCTTCCAGAGGAGCTGTTATGCATCCTGAAGCCCTGCTTCCTGAGGAGTGTCCGAGCATCACTGCTGATGGGAAGTAGAGACTGAGCTTTTTCCTCTTTAGGTCTTGCATGTGCAGAACTCCACTTGTTTCCTTCTTTTTGCTGTAATGAAAGTGCCTTATCTCACCCTGCTGGTCATTATCCTTCTTATTCTCTCTCCTGTCCCAGTGGGAAAAGGAATGATAGAGTGACTGAGTGGGTACCTAGAGGCAGCATCATGCAACCCACTGCATTGTGTTACCAGATACGGGGAATATAAAGGGAAATACAAGGCAAGCATTTGTTCCTTGGGGTTTGGCCAGCTTTGGGTTGGATTAGGTGGGGTATACATTTTACCTTCTAGCCAAAACATTCCTCTTGGAGCAGTTGGCTGTCAGTGAGCATAGTCTGGGTCAGAGACACTTCAGTTCTGCCCTCTCATACTCTGCTCATCAGCCAAGAAAAAGTCTGAGATAACATTAATCCCCACAGGCAGTTTATATCCACTGCTGGTATGTTACAATAGGGAGGGGGTGTTGTGGGCAGAGTTCTGTGCTCGTAGTTCATGCATGCACAGATGCATCTAAAACTGTAAACTGGCACTCAACCACACCGATGTTCAACTCAAAAAATGTGTTTAGAAGTCTGTAGTGTGTCACATACTACATCACTTGATAGTGATTCTTATACAGGATGATGTGTGTATGCTAATTCTATTGATGTGTGATGGATTTATTAAACTAAAATGGTTCTGTTCACTAGGACTTTTTTCAGTGAAATTATTTTTCTGTCTTGTCAAATAGAGGAAATTTTGTTTGAAATGAGAGATCCTGCCTCTTAGTATTCCACATCTACCCAAACAATCTAAGTCCATTATAGCTTATGCATCCAAGAAAGTCATAGGAAAAAAAATATTATGACAGGATAGAAGTCAATCCCAAGCTCACCAATATTATTTTGTGTCTGGGGAAGTGTTCTGTGGCAGAGCTTCCAGACTTCCTGGAGGTATCAGCTGTGCTGATATCAGAGTGCACATCCCATTAAGTGAGGAGAAGTGCCTGAGCAAAGTCAGTTGAGGTCCCTTTACATTTATCTGCATTCATTGTAGGAGAAGCAGCTCCGTGTTCTGCATACCAGAACTCCCTTGCTGGCTCCATGTAGCAGCAGAAGGAGAATCTGGTCCCGATTCCCTGTAAGTGAAATGAATTTTAGCTTCAGAATCCTCACAAAGTTATGGTTTCTACATTCAGAAAAAGGTGCTTTTAGTGTGTTCTGCAGGCAGTTTTCTTTACTAATAGCTAGACTTCCACATTATATTAGGAAATTCTAAGTTGAATTATTCACATTATACTTAAAGAGCTGTAATATGAAAGTTGGAGCAGGGTAGAGGTAGGAGAGGTAATAACATCTTCAAGAGGTTACTGTAAGGTGTAAGATTAGTTTTTATTGCATTCCTTAGCTGAATTCTAATGTCTCATGGGGAACCTAGATATTCTGAGATACTTGTTTACCTGTGTGGATATGGAAAACTGTCAAAATTAGCAAATGGGAAAATCAGGAGATGTGGGACAATGCCATATATTCAAATACAAGGACTGCATTTATTAATAAAATGCTATAGAATAAGGTTTCATTTGAGTTTTTCCTTGTCAGGCTTCACCTTTTGATAGTGGAAAATCATTTTTTATTTTTCTGATCTCTGTTGTAGAACAGTAAGTGTGAAAATTATATACAAATGAATGAAAATTCTCTTCCTGATTGAATGCATTATTGGCTTTTAAGTAAAAGCCCTTTCTACTTTTGCAATTACTGAGGTCTTTTATTCACTGTTCAAGCATTTTTCCAGCATTTTTCTTGGAAAAGTAGTTGGAAGAGTTTTATGTGTTTTGCGTTTATGTTAAAAACAGAAGAGCCAGGAGATCCAGCAGCCCCAAAGCTGAAGCCAGGCTTTGCTGAGCAGGTGCTAAGAGTGTTTTCTGTGGTATATTTTTTGACTAGGCACTCTTAAATATTTTGTAAGAAATTTTTTCTTATAACATGAAACAATATTACAGGTTTAGTGATGGTGTTCAGTATGGTTTTTATTGCAATTAAAATAGGGAGAAAAAATAATATTAATTGCTTTATATTATTCTAGTCCAGAAATGCACAAGTTTAGTACCTTAGTGGTATGATAGGCCCATATATTTGTGGGTTTTAACAAACCTACCATTTTCATTTTTTCTTGCTATATCTTAGGCTAATAAGAAATTCTTCAGAGTGAGAGAACCATAAAATGAGCTACACTTCCACACAATAGGGCCTGATATAAGTTTGTGATCTTTTAATATTTTCTTACTATAAATGTAAATGGCAAATAATTAAAAGTGCTGAGATTTTAAGATATGGGTGTAATATCCTCCAGAGAATTTAATTCTTTTTATGATGTGGATTTTAATTTTTTTTATGATGTGGATTCACTTCTGAAGATTCATTTAAAACCATAGTGTACTTAGTGGTGCTTAGAGAAGATCTTTTACACCCTCTTTAAAATAGAGTTGGCTCTCAAAATTATGATTGTCTTTTATAATTTCACCATCTCAAGGCCTTATATCTGGGCTTGGCTTTTCAATAACTTTTTCCTGAAAATTTATTGCTCATTTAGCAAAGGAAATGAAGATTTAAACATGTATTTTTCTTTCTCCTATGTATATATCATGTTTTAAATATCAACAATTTTCTAATGAGAGCTCCTCACTAAGGGTAGTGATACTAATGAGTTTGAACAAGTCATAATAAGGGAGAGAAAAAAGCATATTTAACTACCTTTGGCTTGGTGTCTGACTTGAAATTTTTCTGGGTGCAAGAGCAGTAACAGAGACTTATTGCTTTGATTTTAGTTCTCTGAGAGTAGTAATATCCTCTGCTTCAGGATATTGGGGTGAAAGTGGAGAAAATTAATGAGAGTGAAGGGGACAGAGAGAGAATGATCCCAAATTCAGCTACGAAGGCCATTTTTTCCTTGTCTTTCATGGTAGATTTCAAACTACATGGCTTTCAAATTCGACTCAATGAGGCTTGTGGGTCCCTTCCAACTGAGGATATTTGATGGTGACAATGAAACAATCTGAAATGAGATAAATTTTTGCTGAGCATTGGTAAAGCGTGTAACACCTAAGATTTGAAATTCAGGTGTTGCCTGATGCCAACTATAACACTGATATGTGATTATATCAAAGACATCTTGTATTAAACTCAAAATCCAAGTAACAATTTTTAGGAGTAGAACTTGATATTAAAATATTGGGAGATCTTCAATTATTTATGGTGAATTACTCAGGTTATTCCGTAATCTATGCAATACACTTTAAAAAAATAATATGCATTAAGATCTTCTGAAGAAATAATGAAGAATGAGAATCACTGAAGGCATTAATCTTATTTTGAGAGGTAGGTACAATCTGGTCATCCTTGTTCAAGAAAAATGAACTTAAATGAGAACAGATGGAAAGAGGTGCAATTATGATGATTAAGTGAACAGTGAATCTATCATATGCAAAGAAATTAAAGTGTGTTATATAATAGGACCTACTTATTTAGCCTGGTAAAATGAAGACAAAAACACATGATTCATCTTTGTAAATAAAACCTGGGGTTAAACACAAGGAAGGGAGAGGAGGTTATTGCCAGCCTTTGATAAAGTGCTTAAAACATGGAATGAATGAATGAATGCAAACTGGATGTGACAGAAGTCCTTCAGCAGCGTTTTTAGATGCCAGAGGAGTACTCTGGTACTGAAAAAAACTTGCTATAGGTGTTCTCAGTTCTTCCCTTTATTTCCAGGCAGGAGGCACAGACAGGGTCCTTCCAGCCTGGTGCAGCCTGTGCAAGCAACATCATGTTACAGAGATTGACCCAAATTTTAATAATGACACTTGTCTTAATAAATTTTGTCTTTACCCTGCTTTCTTATATCATGGGTAAAGTTGCAGGGAGGCTTTTGGGGAGATTTTAATATTTTTTAAAGCCTAATAGAGAAAATATTATCTCAAATATTTGAAGAAGTGCTAGTAAGCAAATGATAGGGCAAGTGAAAATTACTTGAAGTAGAAAAAGGTACAATGCATATCTTAATGTGTGACTGTGAAAATAAACTGTTGATGCCATTATTATTTTAATGCATATTTAATACAAAAGTCTTCAAGATACTGAAAGCTGTGAACTTAGTCACTGTTTTTAAAATGACAGCATACATTAAAGGTTGAAAATTAGAGTCCTGTTAAGCAAAATATTTTCAGTCTGTTGATAGAGAATTCTAATTCATGGTTGCCAAAAGGGCACATGTAGAAAATTATAACTTAAAGGACATGAGCAAGTGAGGATTTCTGAAAGGTGAGTCATGTTAAACAAACAAGATTATCACCTTATAAGTGAATGACAGAAGAGAAAATGCAAGATTTAGTATTTCTCCATGTCAAAAAAAGCTTTTTCTTTTTACCAAAATTTTGTGCAATAGATTTTTGTATAGCCTATCTGAATAGGGATTGGATGCTTAAGATTTTTAATACTGATAAGTAACCAGAGTAGCAGGGAATGGGAAGTGCATATTGGTGGATCATTGAAGAGTAGAATTTTCTTGTTTTCTTTGTTACAAGCATTTCTCTTCAATAATTTAATTATTGATTCAGTTTATTCATACCTTAAAACATGTAAGGTATTAAATATTTCAGGTGATACTAAAGTAAAAAGACAGTTTAAATGGCAGATGGTTGCAGTTGCATTATGGGATAATTTCTGATAAATTGAATGGACAGACCAGGGGGTGGAAAATTAAATGCAATATATTTAAGTGTTAAGTGATGCTCCTGGGTCTGTGTATTACACAAGCTAAGTGTAGTTGAACTTGATATTGAATTAAGTAATAGTCAGGAAAAAAATGTTCAATGCATGCTGTTGACAGATTCAGTGTTAACTCCTTACTTCATTGTGTAGCAGCAAGATAGGCTAATATGTCCAAATGGACTTCTAATACAAAATTGATCTTGTTTATTAAACCAGTTCGTAAAGAATAACCATTAGGCTGAATTTCCCTTTTTTTGTCATTAACTTGTAAACATTAAGAATCATCAAGGGGTAAAAGGAGAACATTGAGTGAAGTTGATAAATCTGGGAATATATGATCTAGAGACGTGGAAATAAAGTAATATGCTGAGAGCTTGAGAGCCCCTGTTAACAGCACTGAACTTGGAGGAAAACTGCTTTGACAATAGAGAGTCTTTGAGGCAGGACTGGAGGGTTTTTCCTAATTATTCTTCAATCATATTATGTTACTTGACATTTCAGAATTTGACACCGAGTCTTTGGCACCTTCCAGAACTCCTCAGAAGTGAATCCCAAGGAAAAGACATTGCTGCTATTTCTAATCCCCATAATATAGATGTTCTTAATTTAACGCACGAGTTACCTCACTAAGATTGCTGCAACACCCCGTATATCTTAAGTTAATAGCATGCATATGTGTTTGCAGGATCAGGCTTCACTGATCAGCTTTATATTTAGATGTAGCTAATAACCCCTTCTGTGAGTTGGGTGGAATTTTCCCTGTCTCCTGTGAAATTTAATGTGCATTAGGAGCTCAGGAGGTACTGCTCTGTGACCACTGTTTCTTGTGCTGATAGAAATGTAGGCTCTTTTTAAAGTGGGTGTCTTTCTCCTCAATCAATTCCATTTGCCAGCCCTTGTAGCCCATGAGATGGATGCCTTTGACAGATTTTAACATTTGAAAAACAGCATGGCTTTGACTGAGATGCTTGTCCAGCCTCCCATGCAGGTGGGGAGGTGGCCACTGGCCACCACGGTGGGAGGTGTGGAAATCAAACCTGGACAAAGCTGACCTGTGATTTATTGCTGGGAATGGCAAAGAACTTCTGCACTCAAAAGAGGTTGTTTTGTCTAAAAACCTGGGAGTGACCTTTTGAAAAGTGTTGTAAACCCAACATGCAAAGCATCATAACCCCAGGCAAACTGTGCTGACAATTACTAAGAAATTACAAATAAAAATGACACGTGCTGCAGCTGTAGGCACCATTATTCCAATTAATGTATATGTTTCCTTTCAAATATTGTTTGCATACCTGTATCCCTTGTATGTTGTATTCTATCAGTTCTATACAGCAGGAACATACAATGAGATAAGATCTTTAGGGTAGGATTGTCAAAATAATGAGTGTTTGCATATGTAGCTGATGATAAAAGAGGATGCGGCTGCATGCTATCTGAAAACCAGATCCTTAATAATTTCTTTATCCACAGGAGATATAAAGGTTTTGAGATATAAAGGTTTTGAGCTGAGCTGTTGGCACTAACAATGGGAATTCTTTGTAGGTCTTTTCTGTCTTATTTAAGCTTTGTTTAAGACTGTCCATAATCAAGCAATTCTTGTGTCTTACTATTGTGTCTGCAATCTGTTCTTCACTGTTTTCTCAGGCATTACAGATCATTGCAGAGTATCAGCAAAACAATGTTGAGAACAAAAGCTGCTGCTATATCTCAATGTGTAGCTTAAACACACTGTTATTTTTTAATTTTTTTTGCAGTTGGTGCTGCGTTCATTATTGAATACATTTCTCCTATTTAGATTAGGATAATCCCTATAACACTTTAAGAATGAATTACTAGATTTTTCTTGGAGACAGCTAGTATAGTCAGTGGCAAGTGTAAATACTGTAAGCATGTAAACTTGCGATTTAGCCTTGATTTTTCAACCATATTTTACTGTCCACTGGCAGAAAAACAAGCAAAATGCTGCATGGCATTGCTTTATTGTACCACTGCTCAGCAATTTTGGTATATTGCTTCCTTTTATAATTTGAGACATGATAATGATTTTTGCAATAAATTTTTTCATAAGTATTCTTACTGATGGATGATACATTTATTTAAGCATCAGTGGACAAATAAAGTTATCCACGGATGACTAACAACCTTGAATAAATACCATTTCACTCAGCAGCTATCCATACTACCTTAGCAATGCAATTACATGCCAGGACCTATTATCCCAATTAATGAACTGTTTTATATTCACTGTGCATTATTCTTGAAACTCTTCAGAGGCCTGGCCTTCACTTAGCCAGAGGCAAAAAAGAAATGTATAACAAATCACCAGAAAAAGGCTTTCATTTACTTTCCAAGATATATAGCATGTAATTATACTTAAAGCCTAAAAAGGATGGTCTCAGAACTGCCCTTTGATTTAAGTTACTGGAAAAAAAACTATATATTAAACCCATGATTATTAAAAACAGCTATCTTGTTTTCCAAGACTGTTGCTGTAAACAGCAAAAGTAGATATTTTACTACCCTCTTCCTGCATTGTTTATTTTACAATTATTTTGCCAAAGGCTAAGTTTGAGGGTAATTTCAGAGATTCATGTTTCTTCTCTCTTTCTAAGCATGTGAAATAAGAGCATCAGTTCTTGGGGATGCTGCATTTGCTGGATGGGTGAGCAAATAAAATATTTTACTAAAAAGTATGCAGTGCACTGTTGTGTTGCTGCTTTGTAAAATGCCAGCCCTGGGCTGTCCTTCACAGGGCTGGAATTTGACCACTGGAGTTTCCCTCTACTCCCTCTGGTGGTTTCCAAAGCTGCATTCCTAAAGCTGTAAAATAAAGCACAGTTGTATTTCTTCTCCTCATTGTAAGGAACATTGATTGCTTCTCATTGTATATTATAGCAAAGGGGCAGTCTATTACATGAATTTATTGCATTTTCTACATGATAATTACTGGAAGTTATTGAACAAGGCAGGGAGTTATCACCAGTAAGTTCCTGCTATAGCTGAGGAAGCAAATCCACAAATATTTAGTGGATCTAAAGCTGTAAACAACACATCCTGTGTACAGTGTAGTAGGAATTTACAACTTACAGTGCATCTGAGGATTTTGTAGGAATCATGCTCCAGCTACTACAAATTCAGGTTTGAAATATGAACTGCAGTAAAAAGTTTTCTTATGTTGTATTGTGCAGATACCTTTTGTTGAGCTATTAGCCAGCAGTTAAAACGACCACTAGATTCACCATTTCCCTTACTCAAGAATGACATTATTATTTCATGAGCAGCTGGTTAGGGAGCCTCATGAAATCTGCATTCATACATTAATGCAGGATTGCTCTTTTACATTCGGAAGAGGAATCTATCAATGGGAAAAATCAATAATGTAAGTGTCCCAATAGGTCTGTGGATTCCCGTAAAATACAATCATTGAGTCATCTTTCTGTAATTTCTTTTCACAAATAATTTTTCCAGTCCCAATTCAGTAGTAGCCAGAGGAGCACTAGGAAAGAGGATAGCTGTCACAGCCAGAACAACCACAGAACGCTCTTCCCAAACTTCCTGGGCAGACCTTATTGCCTCCATCCCTTTCCCCACAGAGTTAGATGTGTCCTTGTCACACCATATAATGTCAGCCACAGGGAATGCAGAGGGATGGCCCAGAGCTGCTACAGCTGCCCTTGGATGCCTGGCTCCTGGGAGCCTCAAGGAAAAGAGGGTGAGCAGGTGTCTACTGCCCACTGGATACATCTGGAACATACAGTGGCAGCTCAGTATGATTTTAAAAGATAAATGCCAACAATGGCAAGTGTGTGAGTTCCTATTTTTCTAATAGCTCCTTCTTACCTTGAAATAAAAGGGGGCCTCATGTGTGAGATGGTTTCAGGTCTTGCTGCTCTCCTCTCCTTTCTGTCACAGGTCCTGAGACATCAGTGAGTGCAGTGATAGCCAAGATATTTAGATTTATTTCCAAGTAAAAACAACCTTCAGATCCACACCTGGGTCCTTTCTATTCCAATCATGAATAGAATCACTTCTCAAGTCACTTCTCTAATATGGTTATCATACAATTCTTTCATAATCATAAAGCAAGGGCTGAGAAACATATGCAGAACAAGTGTTTTTACTGACTTTAAATGCCAAAATTAATAGATTTTTATTTATAATGCTTCTAAGACATCAGAGGGGGTTTGTTAACCTGTAGGTCCACTGTGGGAAGTACTAATGCATTTAAAAACCAGCCCAGCTGTCCCACCAAAGGAATGCTACAAGTGTAATCCAAATGCACATTTATTTAAGGATGGAAGATAAAAGCCAAAAAGAGTTAAGATAAAAGCAAAAAAAAATTAAAAGCCAGTAAATTTAGCACTTTATCCTTAAATATATGAACAAACTAGTAGAGAAGAAGTTAAAAAACTAGCACGTGTATTAACTCCAATTAAATGTTGATGACTTTGATAAATGCTGCAGTCTCAATAAATATAAGTGATCTCCACATTACTCTTCATTTATTGACACCCTCGTACTATTTTGAAGAAGATTCATCTTCCACCAAGACTTTTATTGCTATAATATTTCACAGCTGACTAGCCAATTTCTTCTATTATCTTAATATTCAGTTAAAATAAAGAACTAACATTATCCTTGATGACTATCTATGTCATATACAAAGACAGTGAGGAGACAAAACATAATTTCAGAAAGAAAATTCCTGGCCCTTATTCACTGTTTCTTACTTCAATTTCATATATCACACTGAAAAACGCTCAGAAATATTTTTTTTCTTCTGACCTATTTTTCTCATTTTCTTATCACTCTTATTGCTTTTTGAAGGTGGAAGCTTTAGATGGTCTTTTTAGAGTGTTTAAAGTAGTTTAAACATTTTTACTCCCTAGGTAGAACAATTTAATCACTTTCATTTCCACCATTTCATTGAGAGATGAACATTTTACAAAACTAAACCCAGTATTTTTTCCAAGTTCATTGTGGAGGAAGTAATCTGTGGTAACAGTGACAGAGTTAGACTGGAGAGTTGGTCTCTATTTTAGCCACCAGCTAGAGAAGAATGGAAAAGGAGAATAATGTGGTAAGCTTTTTTGATTCTGCCTCTGTGTTTAAATGGTGCCCTTCTGCAGGGAGGAGTAGGAGGAGTCAAGCCCTTAAGGACAGACTCCAGCATTGCTGTGAGGACAAGTGCCCTTGATGTGTACTCTGACTGTGGCTGAAAATCTGCAGAATCATAAATGTCATCCCTTCTTTCTGTCTTGCAGCAATTCATTGCTTTCCAAGTGTCTTAGTAACAACTGTCCAGGCAGCAAATATATTTTGGTTATCTGTAAGTATTAATTACAGAGCACTACACATGATAAGAATATTTAGTATCTCTAATGTTGGTAATTTTCCAGTAGAAAAAATTCAGTAGTAATGGCCAAAATATAAAATCTGGGGGGGAGGAATAGACCTTTAAATAAATTATGGTTTACTTTCTCTCTTCCCTACAGTATTAACAGTATTATTAGCAGAAGGAATGGCAGTCTCCTGTCCAGAATTTACTGGAGACTTACAGAGCAATGAACCTCCTTCTAGGACCCTACAATCTTGTGATGTTGATAAATATATAGATAAAGAATGCATCTGATAACTATCACATATTATTGCATTACAGAATTAATATATTAAATATTTCAGTGTGTATTTCTCTGCTATATCTCAGAATAACAGGAATGTTGAGTATCTGGTTGGGCTTGCTTGAAATTGCTTAAAAATATTCATAGAATGTGGACGAACACAGCTTTTCTATAACAAAATGAACTTTGGTGCCATTTCATTATCACAATAAGACATTTCTAAGAGTGTGGTGTTGTAAGGTAGACCTTTTTATGGATCATTTTAAGGCCAGTGGGACATGTGTTATCTCACTTTAACACACACCTTGTGGTTTGGGTTTTTTTTATTTAAGTAAATGGTGTTTTCAGTCCAACAGCTTTTTTGTGTACAGAACAAACAAAAGAAGGTGAATAATGTGACCATGGGAATCTTTTAGTTTAAAAAGAAATGTTTCTTAATTAGAGATAATGGTAGAAGCTTGGCAGGAATGCTCACCGTATGAGCAAATCTCAGCAGCTCTACTGTGCTTGTACAGAGAATGGGCTGTAAGTAACACCTTGCTCTTTCTTAGCTCATTGACTTTTCCCGGTGACTTCTTTTAACTACCTTTTCCAAACCTTCTAATTTTTTTTTTTTTTGTCTATGTTCATTAAGGTCTGTGTGTCGGATTTAGGGATTCTTAAGTACGTTAAATTGTAGATGCTGTCCCCTCACGAGGTGACTGCAACTGTATAGCATACCTGTATGTATTTATTTAAAGCAAAGAAAAACAGGCAGCAAGAGTTGTGCTGCTGGGAAATTAGCCTTGGGTCAGGGTTCCCACAAAGACTGGGGCAGCAGTGAGGAAGAGCTGAGTTTTAGTCCCAAGTTTCTCTGAGAGCTGGGTTACAGATTTTTCTTCACTTGCTGTGATGGAATTCTGCTCTAGAACTGCCCAGAGAACTTTTTGTTTCTCCATTCACCTTCTGCTTAACAGTAAAACAACTGCAGTTGAAAATAATGTTCAGGAATGGCATCTGATTTTCTTTCTTTCAGCTGCACTATTTTTGTTTGACCACGATGGAACTGCAGCTTATCCACAACTCTGTTGCAGAGCTCATTCATCATCCCAGCCCCTGGTTCTGACTGTATCACTGCTCAGCACACATCCTTTTTTTTGGATCTTCCTCATCAGATTTAAAACTTTATCTTCCTTTCTATCCCCTCTGTTACTCAGCTACAAGGATGTCAACTTTTGCCTGCCCAGCCCTGTGCTTGCCTTAGTGCTGGCTTTGTCTGCAAACATCTGCCCAGCCATCATCATCATCATCATCATCATCATCATCATCATCATCATCATCA